>CM067223.1:48138086-48738086 GCA_034190945.1 Octodonta nipae
AATACGACGCACTTGTAAATTTTGTTCGCGGCTTTTCAGCGGTATACGTTTTTAAAAATAAATTACGTTCTCTCATATAATTTAATGTTAAAATTTTATATTAATGAATAAGAAACAGTAATGTTATTTTTTACGAATTACCGCTGAAAACCCGCGAAAAATTTTTACAAGTGCGGCCTTTCTCTTACTCATCTTGTACATCGAGATGAGAGTGAGATGAAGATACTCCTCTCTCAAAAGTGCATGCGCGTAGGAAGCATATTGTTATAATGTAAAAAAATTCAATGTTTAGGCTATTTTGTTTAATATAGTTGAAATTTTTCTAAAAATTATAGCATTTTAATTTTTAATGTATATTAATTAGGAATTTGGGCGATTTCCAATTTTAAAAATTCATAAATATTAATAGGTTGGAGATACGATGATGGGTGTGACGACTGTTTTCATTCCAACTATTGTAAAGAATATAAAAATAATTAATTGCAAAAAATGCATTTTTTCTAAGCTGTATAGTTTTTCGTTGTTTAATCTTACACTTTTATAATCAAGAAGAACTCCCGGACAATAAAACAAATTATAAATTAAAACAAGTTTGCACCACTATGCCCTGCACTAAGAGGTAATACCTTAATGTTTAAGCACATTCTTGGAAATAACACCACAAGTCAGGAAATTTCGGTATGTTTCCAAACGTTTAGGTCAGACTCCGTTGTCAATGGCAAAGAAACTATGAAAAAAGGAGGTCAGTAAAGTTAGCACCGCCATTTTACAGAAACTCAAATTAAAACATATGGGAATTACGAGCTATTTAGGAGCTCTTGATTTTTACCTAAATTGATTTTTGAGCTCAATATTTACTATGGAAAAAGTGCAAAAAACTATTGGCGGTGCTAACTTTACGTAAAGTTAGCACCGCCATCTCAGAAAAACAAACAAAAAAATTTTGTGAGGCGTCTCAAATTAGGAGCTATTTACGAGCTTTTAATTGACGTATTGAACGTCAACCCCTAAATTTGTCTAAGGGGTAAAATCCACCCCCGAAAAAATATTGAATTTTAATTTTAAATTTAAAATCTATTAAAATTATCTCCGATTTACGAACTCTTTCCTGGTGTAATGCACATAAACATCTAAAAATGTCTAAGGGGTGAAAACAACCCCCCAAGTATGCAGTTTTTTCGAATTTTATGATTATTAAATTTTGAAAAATATCAGCATGATCTACAATTTACGAGCTTTCCAACGGTATATTACACGACAACATTCAAATTACTGGAAGGGGTGCAAACCACCCCCAAATTATGCAGTTTTTTCAAATTTTTATGATTATAGATTTTTAAAAATACCAGCACGATCTACGATTTACGAGCTTTCCAACGGTATATTACACGACTACATTCAAATTACTGGAATGGGTGCAAACCACCCTCCAATTATGCAGTTTTTTCAAATTTTATGATTTATAAATTTAAAAAAATACCAGCATGATCTACGATTTACGAGCTTTCAACGGTATATTACACGACAACATTCAAGTTACTAGAAGGGATGCAAACCACCCCAATTATGCAGTTTTTTCAAATTTTATGATTTATAAATTTTAAAATATACCAGCATGATCTACGATTTACGAGCTTTCCAACGGTATATTACACGACAACATTCAAATTACTGGAAGGGGTGCAAACCACCCCCAAATTATGCAGTTTTTTCAAATTTTATGATTTATAGATTTTTAAAAATACCAGCACGATCTACGATTTACGAGCTTTCCAACGGTATATTACACGACTACATTCAAATTACTGGAATGGGTGCAAACCACCCTCCAATTATGCAGTTTTTTCAAATTTTATGATTTATAAATTTAAAAAAATACCAGCATGATCTACGATTTACGAGCTTTCCAACGGTATATTACACGACAACATTCAAGTTACTAGAAGGGATGCAAACCACCCCAATTATGCAGTTTTTTCAAATTTTATGATTTATAAATTTTAAAATATACCAGCATGATCTACGATTTACGAGCTTTCCAACGATATATTACACAACAACATTCAAATTACTGGAAGGGGTGCAAAACCACCCCCAATTATGCAGTTTTTTCAAATTTTATGATTATAAATTTTGAAAAATACCAGCATGATCTACGATTTACGAGCTTTCCAACGGTATATTACACGACAACATTCAAGTTACTAGAAGGGATGCAAACCACCCCAATTATGCAGTTTTTTCAAATTTTATGATTTATAAATTTTAAAATATACCAGCATGATCTACGATTTACGAGCTTTCCAACGATATATTACACAACAACATTCAAATTACTGGAAGGGGTGCAAACCACCCCCAATTATGCAGTTTTTTCAAATTTTATGATTTATAAATTTTGAAAAATACCAGCATGATCTACGATTTACGAGCTTTCCAACGGGATATTACACGACAACATTCAAACTACTGGAAGGGGTGCACCACCCCCCAATTATGCAGTTTTTTCAAATTTTATGATTTATAAATTTTGAAAAATACCAGCATGATCTACCAGTTACCAGCTTTCCAACGGTATATTACACGACTACATTCAAATTACTGGAACGGGTGCAAACCACCCCCAATTGTGCGGTTTTTTTCAAATTTTATGATTTATAAATTTTAAAATATACCAGCATGATCTACGATTTACGAGCTTTTCAACGATATATTACACAACAATATTCAAATTACTGGAAGGGGTGCAAACCACCCCCCAATTATGCAGTTTTTTCAAATTTTATGATTTATAAATTTTGAAAAATACCAGCATGATCTACGATTTACGAGCTTTCCAACGGGATATTACACGACAACATTCAAACTACTGGAAGGGGTGCACCACCCCCCAATTATGCAGTTTTTTCAAATTTTATGATTTATAAATTTTGAAAAATACCAGCATGATCTACCATTTACCAGCTTTCCAACGGTATATTACACGACTACATTCAAATTACTGGAACGGGTGCAAACCACCCCCCAATTGTGCGGTTTTTTTCAAATTATAATAAGATTGTAAGTTCCTATACTTAAGAAAAAAACAAGAACTTGAGGAAACTAAATTTTTCAGTGCTGGATTAACTCACAAAATATTGTTTCTCAATTAATTCATTCATTATGCGGTTTGTACACCAGTAATGTAGTTTTGCCAATAAGGATACTCAGTAATGAAAAAGATATTACCATCTTATTAGTCCAACCCCAATATTTTTGCATAATTATTTTAGTCCATTTTCAAATATCTAAATTTAGAACGTTATTTTTGGCCTATTAAAGAATTTTCATTTTAGATTTTGATGAAACATTCGAACAAGCCTTCTTGCCGCTGTTTGTAATGGCCTTTTCTGTAGCATGAAAAAATAAATTTGAATACACTGATTATGTGAATATATTGAAAACAGTTCTCTGATAATTGTTATCTAATATTTGATTGGTGCCACTGGTTCTAGTGGAGGCAATATATTTTATTAAAGCAGTAAAAAATTCGTAATGTGGTATTTTCTATTGCAGGGGTTACTTAAATTCTTGAATCACATAAGTAATATACGCCACTCTGTACTCATCCTTTACGTTCAAACTCATATATAATATACTTCATTATACAATTAATCGCTATCATTTGATTTAAGAACATTTCTTTTTGAAATTCAAGTACCTTGAATTTCTCTCAATAAGTAGGTATATTGAAGTAGTTATTTATATATTTATTGTCAATAAACATTTTAACAAAATAATCTAATATATTTTATGACATTAACCAGTAATTTCAAATGTGAAATCGTCCATCTATGGAAATTTTACTGAGTTATTAGTTACAGGTAGGAATATTGACACCTAGATGGCGAGACAACACATTTGTTTAATTCATTCAAGTACCTTTTATGTCTTCCTATTTGTATATTTGGTTTGCTATGAATAATTTGATTATTGTGGGTACAAAAATAATAGTTGAAAGAATAAGAACGAAATACATTGCCCTCTCAGATACCAAACTCCTGTTTTATATTTCTTGTATAGATTATAGATTCAGCCCATTTTCAAATGGTAAAGGTTAGACAAAAATAAGAATATTATTTGACTTATATTTTCTGAAGGTTGGTTGAAAAATGCCGACTGGAATTAATCTGTGCATTTCGTAATACATAAAAATATTTCTATTTGAAACAACTGTTTTAATATGTTAATTAGAAACAAAAAACTTTTAATATTTTCATCCATTTCAAAACTCTGACAGTTTGAAATAATTAGTTATTTAGGTAGTTACTTGCACCTTTCAGGTGATTTTGAAGTGGTCCTGCAATGTATCATTGAAGAGGTACTAAATCATAATTTATGTTGCTAGTTTTATAAATTTAAGAACTACAAATTGGAAAAAAATTGCATAATTTGGGGGTTGTTTGCATTCGTTACAATAATTTGAAAGTAAGTGTTATATATCCTTGAAGAGCTTCTAAATCGTAGATTAGGCTGTCAGTTTTGAAAATGAACAAAATCACATAATATAGACAAACTGGGAAATTAAGGGGTTGTTTGCACCCTTTCCAAAATTTTAATGTAGTATTTTAAAGCTCGTAAATCGTAGATCATGCTGATATATTTTTCAAAATTTATAAATCATAAAATTTGAAAAAACTGCATAATTGGGGGGAGGGGCGGCTTGCATCCTTTCCAAAATCTTGAATACAAACGTATAATATCCCGTTGAAAAGCTCGTAAATCGTAGATCATGCTGGTATATTTTAAAATTTATAAATCATAAAATTTGAAAAAACTGCATAATTGGAGGGTGGTTTGCACCCCTTCCAGTAATTTGAATGTAGTCGTGTAATATACCCTTGGAAAGCTCGTAAATCGTAGATCATGCTGGTATTTTTCAAAATTTATAAACCACAAAATTTGAAAAAACTGCATAATTGGGGGGGTGGTTTGCACCCCTTCCAGTAATTTGAATGTTGTTGTGTAATATACCGTTGGAAAGCTCGTAAATCGTAGATCAAGCTGGTATTTTTCAAAATTTAATAATCATAAAATTCGAAAAAACTGCATATTTGGGAGGTTGTTTTCACCCCTTAGACATTTTTAGAAGTTTATGTGTATTACACCAGGAAAGAGCTCGTAAATCGTAGATAATTTTAATAGATTTTAAATTTAAAATTCAATATTTTTCGGGAGTGGTTTTTACCCCTTAGACAAATTTAGGGGTTGACTTTCAATACGTCATTAAAAGCTCGTAAATAGCTCCTAATTTGAGACGCCTCACAAAAATTTTTGTTTGTTTGTTTGTTTGCGGTGCTAACTTTACGTAAAGTTAGCACCGCCAATAGTTTTTTGCACTTTTTACTTAGTAAATATTGAGCTCGAAAATCAATTTAGATAAAAATCAAGAGCTCCTAAATAGCTCGTAATCCCATATGTTTTAATTTGAGTTTCTGTAAAATGGCGGTGCTAACTTTACTTACATGAAAAAAGGCATAATTCTAACTTGTAAAATTTAAATGTTTGACAATATCTATTATTTTAATTTTACATTTAAAACTGTGCCATTTTTCATAGTTTCTTTGGGGTTGACAACGTTTGAAAATATACAAAAATTTCGTGACTTGTGGGTCATTTCCCAGAAAGAGCTTAAACATTGAAAAAATATGCTACCAATATCCTTCAGAAAAGAGCAATACCTTAACACAACGGAATATTGCGGATGAATTAGAAGAAGTGGCAGATTTCAGATACAATCAGGGACATGCAAAAAAGAAATCAGAAGACGAAAAGCGATAGCTCGAAATGTCATGACCAACTTGACGAAAATATGGAATGAACAACAAATCATGAAAAAGACAAAAAAAAGTAAAACTGGATAGAAGTGTAGAATCCAAGGTAATCAAAGAAGCAGGGTGAAAAAAGACTGATGTGGTGCTGGGGTTTGATTTTACGTATTCACTTGAGTAGACAGACGCACACACATATCTAAACTGAAAGAGTTGGAGATTAAAAACTGAGTTTCCACTATTGGCCGGCGACGAATCCTACAATATTTTGGGCATATAATCAGAAGAGATGGGAATAATCTAGAAAAACTAATATAGAAAACCTAGAGAAAGAACACCAGCAAGTTGGCTCAACCAAGCAAAATGATAAGAAATACATCGGTTTCGGAAGGAACAAGACCGCCAATTATGGAGCAACAATGTAAAAGAATGCTCATAAACCTGGAAACACTGATTCGGTTTAATTCAATTTATTAGTAAAGCTTTATTATGTTTGAATTTTGATATAATTTAAAGCTTATAACTAGTTTGATCCAATGTCATTGGTTCATTTCCTGTACTCATTAATATTAACATTATATACAAAAATGTCTGGGCATTAAAAAGAAAAGATGATCCACACAAATCTGTATTTAGTCACCACTGAGATTGTTTCTATTTGAAAAACAACTTACCGTTCACCTGATCACGATAGCATTTCCAAAGCTCTTGAAACGTTGTTAGTAGTAAACCCAATCCAAATATTGTCACGCCTACGCCATTTATAAATTTTGGTTGAAAAGTATTTTTTATATCCCAGTTTTCGATATTTAAAAAAAATTATATACGACAAATATCAAAGGTTCGTGAAAGCCATTTATTTTTACGTACAAAATGAACTTCAAAATATTCCATTTACGTCAAAACTGCAATAGAATGTAATTAATGTGCATGCGGTGTGAATATATCCGTATTTTTTTAATTGAGCCCTGATCAATTACGAAATGCAGGACTATAGTAGCCCGCTTCCCAACGACGATACCTTGGAAAATACTACACTTCTTAGTGAATATGGAGGTATGTGAATTATAAACCCATTAATTGTTTTTTGAGCTAGAAAGGGCGTGTTTCTGAGATACCATTAAGAAAAATAGAATAATAAGTTGTATAATTATTTTTGGATTGATGCATATTGTATTTGTTAATTACCCTCAGCTTTTGCAATCGCAAATTGCTTAATATTGTGATACAATAAATTCTTTGATGTCATGTAAAAATGTATAAACGCGTAGATTGTTTTATAATGAAATTATAAGACATGCGCGTCGTTCATAAGTAATTACGCATACGTTTAACAGGCTTTAATTGACAGTAATAGAGATAGCTTGACATTTCAGATCCATTACAACAGAGAATGAAGGTATGAATTTATTTAATAGGAACTGAACTTTTTTCATTTTAGTTTTTTTTTTTTAATATACAGGTGCCACACGTATTCATTTAAATATGTTTGTTCGGTCATTTTTACCGTTAGTTAGCCTAACGCGATAGATAGTAAATAGTTGTACAAATGGTGAACTTGTGCATGTATAAACCCAATTTTGACTATTTACCGTTTGTATATTTTCACTCAGGAATCAACCAACACAGTAATTTATTTAGATTTTAGATGTCTATTTAAAAATAGGATTTTGAAAGTCTTCTTACTCTGACTGTTCAACCTTTAAGGTTAGCTAACTACCTATGTAAAAATTACAGAGAGAGAAGAGAGAGAGAGAGAGAGAGAGAGAGAGAGTTGGCATTATTATTCCAGATTAATTCACGTAAATAACGAGAAGTTAATCGAAATTTAATTGAAATTGAAAAACATAAGACATTAAAAGCAAAATGTTGAACTACAAAATTTATCCAGTTCAGTAATTGAACAATAAAAAAAACTTTTTATCAATACAAGAAAACAAACAAAATGTTATATCAACACCTCAAAATTACCATCAACATTTGATGTAAGGGTTAGTGGAACAACGACCAGAAGAACTAAAAACATAAAGAAAACATTTTCCATGGATTATACTAGTTAATCACAAAGGGTATTGTCTTATTTTATTTTTTTTACACTTTAGAATTGTGTCTTTTTTATTTGTGGCTTCTTAAGCAACGGAGGTCAGACCTAATCCCGAAACGTTTGGAATATATAGCAATTTTCAGTACCTAAACATTGAAAAATATGCCCCAAATATCATTCAGAAAACAATAAAATTAACTGTATTGAACACAAGGTTGGTATCAAAAGTAAAATTATATATACTGACATAGTACCTACCAAGTGAAATCCAAAACTTATAAACTAAATTCAACCGTATCGAAGCATCTTCCAGATTGAAATTTAAAAAAATCGAGTAGATTGTCAGGGTATAGTAGTTAAACAACAATCAGTGGCAATTCTTCCTGGCTCCAGGTTGAAAGAGTTGCTATAGCATGAGCAGTGATGAAATGGTCAGGTCACTTAAGATAATCTGCCCTCGAACCACCCCAAGAACTTCTAGAACAACATTAAGATTCTTCAAATAGATCTAAGGAATACCTGCAAAAATTTAAGGCTCAAGTTTGACTTTTAATACATCTTGTTTGTTCAGAGCAAACGGAGATTTTACAGAGGAATTTGCCACACAAAATTTCAGCAGTGGCATCAGACACACCGAAATCCAGAAATGTATCCAACTCAGCTGCATAATTAAGTGCCCTTTAATTAAAATGAGTAATGAATTTGATCACACAAGGAGTGAGATCAGTTTTATTAGACCGAGTAAAAGGTATTAGAAGATACGACACAGAGACAAGCCAAGAGCATAACCAGATGGGAATTATACGAAGACAGCAGCAGCTTAGTCATCCATTGTAAAGGCAATGGCAGAGTCAGCCAGATAATATTCGACAGTAATGCTACTATAGCCATTATCAAACAAATAGTTTTGAGATCATACGATATCCATCTCACGGACGAAAACCATCACTTGCAAATCAATATTAAGAGAAGATAATTAAACAGTATGGGTTCAAATTTGATCCAAAATACATATACTCCAATAGTCGGATGAGGTATTTGTAGGGACGAGACCAACCGAAGTCTATACCCATTCAGTGAACCTTTTTGAAAATCTACAGCGAAGGTTTCTAATAGAGACGAATCATGTAGAAGAGGCAAGGATACTCATGACTAAAACATGATAATTTTAGGAGATAGATATGGGTCAAAGGAACTATGGTTCAAAATAAGAGACTAGATACAGATTTTAACTGCAACATAGGCTATTTTCTAGACATCTTAGAGGAGAACGACACGCTTTTGGGTCTACAAAATTTGACGCAGGCCATAAAAAGTCCTGCAAAGATGATCTGCCTTCTGAATGGACTTGTTCAATAGCTAGTGAACGATACAAGCTGAGTACGCCTACGTACCAGCCCTACTGAACATACACCTGAAAAATCTGAAATATCCGGTATCATTGTATCAGTTTTCACCTAGTGTGAATTGCTCAATATTAAGGAGAAGAATAGTCAAATAGGGACATGCAAAAGGAAGCATAGATACGAACCTACGTCGGTGACAAAAACGACATTATCTCTATGCTATGGCTTTCGGCAGATGTTAGTTGAGAATAGTAACAGGTGTTTTGAAGCTCCCAGAATTCGCAGTGAAACATCTACAGACAATAAAATACTTCGACATTATTAGAAAAATCCTTTAAATAAAGTCAAAATTTTAAAGAGTTATCAGATCAATAATTTTTGATATTAGTATTTATATTCAGAGTTTGGTGATATGACGTAAGGCGCAATATGCTACACTATCTTATTTCGTTGAGTAAATTAATTATCAGAAAAATTAACCAATTTGCTACTTGTGCAGGAAGACCAAATTATACTCTTCTTTAAATATGATCGATAAGTACCATTGAGTACAAGACAAGTACAAAATTGCCTAACTAACTTGGCTTCAATTATTTTATGAAAACTTACTTTTTGTGAGGAGTAGGTCGGCTTGTTGTGTGTATAATAAACGGATATGACCCAAAAAATTCAAAATTCTTAGCTCATTATATATCAACGTAGAACTATCTTCACGCACACATTCCTAAAAATACTAGTCAGATTGAAAAATTGTCAGTAAAATAAAGAACTAATATATAAGTTGTGATAACCAATTTTTTAAATTATTACTTTAAATTGGCAATGAAGGGAAATATTTTTAATCACATAATAGGTACTTTACCTTATTTGTCAAGTTACTATGCTTTATTTGCCCATTATTTAATAATACTTTTCGGGTCAAACTTGTTCTACAGGGCGTTACGAAACCAAATTGAAAGTAAAAATAATACTATATTGGAAACTAAGCTGATTACAAAACACATTTTTATGCATATTTATTTTGATGTGTTACACTGTTAAAATTATATAAGTTATTTTTGGAACACCCACAACAATTTATAGCCTTTTCACACGGTGAACTATCATTTATTATTTACATAATAACAACTCCTTAGCATATTTAAAAAATTGATTTGCTTGGAACTTTTTCAGTTCTGAGGAATGGAACTTCTAATATTTGTTGGTGTTTGCTATGTTTTGCAATATAAAATTCTTATTTCTTTTACCCGCTCTCTTAAAGTCTCCCTGTGTTATCTGTTTCCTGTTTTCAAATTTTACTAAACTGGTTGAACTGAAATAATAGCAGCAATCATAACGAACGATAAAGTTTGCCAACAACATAGAAACTGTGATAAACTTGATTTACTAGATAGAGAGCGTTTAAATATTTATACAGAAACATGTAAGCAAACATTATTAGAGATAAAACTAGTAAGCTAGTTGAAAATTTGCATATTAATTATTTTGGTACATTGAAAATATTTTCTTCATTGTTTGGATAATTTAAATTATTGAGGGTTTGAACCTGAAACACAAATAATGCTTGAAAACTACACTCTTAACAGTTTCTTCTTTCATTCACGAAACTATATAATGGTACATTTATACTAGAAATTGTTGGCTGCTCCCTTAGAAAATGAATAAATAGCATGTATTAACTGCAAAATTCCATATCTTAGATCACACTGCTCCAAATTAGTTTTTCAGAATTGGTACATTTCTTATTATTAAATGTCGATGAACTGTTGTTTTGTGGGTTTTGAGACAATATTCAAAACATATATTTGATCAATGCACACAAATTCACAGAGCTCAGTAGACTAAGGAGGCTACAAATTTTTGTTAAGACCCAGTATTAAGAGATTGATACCCTATAGGAATTGGAGGCATTTTCATACAATTCTATTAGAGGTATATCCCAAAAGCAGCAGTAAGTTACCTACAATTTGTAGTATTAAACCAATAATATTGAAAATGGGAGACAATGTGAAGCAAACGCAGAAACACTTAATCTAGTCAATACTGCAATTTTATTCTACAAAACAAACTTATGGCAGAAGAGGTCTATAAAGAAGAATGTCAGACCTTAAGTAAATGGTTCCCCCTAAGCACAACAGAACTTTTCAAAAAAGTGTTCAATAAAGTCAGGATAGCTATGTTAACTTCCCAAAGCGATAGGCACTAAAATAAGAAGACAAAATTTAACAGAGCCAACGTCTTATGCAACCACAAAAGTATCTAATAGTTTATAAGCCAATAATGAGAGATTTTTTTATTAGCTTGTATTGTGAATAGTAATGAAATGATAATAACGCCATCAGTAGAAAAGTATTTTCATCAATTTATTGCTTTCTTGTTATAAAAGCTGGAACGTTATTCTTCATCATGCTTCATGCTAATGATAGCTTATGATTAGCTTGAGATTAATCCTACTCGAAATCAATATTATTTAGCAGTATTGCAGAATGGCAGTTCAAATAATTTATAGAAATAATGTACTTTGATAACGACATTATATATCAAATTTTTGAACGCACATGAAATGTACTTCACTTTGTATATTCGAATTTTCATCACAATGTCGTCAAATGTATTGATAATGCTTGTGAATATTGACCTAAGCGGCAACCGTTACTTTTCTACAGATGCCTTGATAGTGGAGGATTCAGCCAGTGAAAATTAAATTAATAAGAGGAAACAGTAAACTGGTAGCCATAAACCTAATAAACCATTGGAAAAATACATGTGCATGCACAAATACTAGACAGGAAAAAAAACCTAATAAAGTGCAAAGACTTTTTTAAAATCGTTAACCTACTTCGAAGTAGAACTAATAAGTTGGAAAATAACAAAAACACAACACTAGACAACAAATAAAACATTCACTTTTGTTATGTACCTACACACAAAATAAAAAAAATGTGAAGAATAAAAGGGGCTCATTTTTTACTAATTAACTACCTACCTATTTAGTATATTTTTGGAATGGTACCAAGCAACCTAAAACCCTGCATTGCTTAATTATCTACTACTTCATCAAACTTGATGGTTGCTTCTCGTATAACAAAAAAAGGTATTAGAGTGTGAACTATTGAACATGCCTTTAATTTATGGAATAATATTTGCTCTTATTTAAAAAAGTTACGTATTAGGTAATATTTCATAACAAAATTGCCAATTTTTTCGAGCACCACCATTTCAATCAGCACAAATAATTACAATTATTACCTATGTCTATCTTAAATAGCAAGAAACTTAGTAAAAGAAGAAGAATAACTAATTCAGTATCAGAAAAGAACGACTGACAACCCTCACCGTTTCGACTGCTATTTTGAAATTTTTATTAGTGTTGCCCAAAATGTGATTAACTCTGGGTGAACGATCCAAATAAACATGCAGCATACATTTTAACTAAATATTTCTTGTTGTTTTCTGAATGATATTTGTGGCATATTTTTCAATGTTTTAGTACTTTTTGGGAAATAACACCAAGTTACGTCAGAAGTCAAATAACAGATATCGTCAAACATTATAAATTTAGGTTTTAAAATTGTGGCTTTTTTATTGAGATTTTCTTAACTATTGACAACGGGGCCTAGACTCCGAAACGTTTGAAAATTTTCGTGACTTGTGGTGTTATTTCCCAAAAAGTACTTAAACATTAAATATTTCTTGAATACAATTTTGTTTGAAATGCAAGATTTAAGTAATACAGAACAATCAGCTGATTATCCGAAGAGTACAAATATTTATAACATCATTTCCCTACATTAATTTTGCACGGTATAGTTCTCGTAAGCTTCAGTTAACTTCCATGTCAAGGTGAAAATCACGCAACATCCATCTTTTGTTAATCGAATTAAAGAAATGTAGTATGTGATTATTAAGACAATATTCAAGGATATCATTAACTTAAATTAACATTTCTAATAAATAATTGTCATCTCTAAAATATAAGTGGTTCAGGCAATAAATTAAATTATTTTGGTTTTCATCGTTTTTATAAACATAATATTAAAAAATTGATGATATACTGAAAATAACATTAATATTAAGAGTAAACTTTAATTTTAATAGAAACAGTGGTGTAGATAATGGAGATGAACGGGATATATCCCCCCACTAGCGTTCCTCATAAATAAGGGAGAAACAACGAAAGATAGATAGAGAGAGAGAGAGAGAGAGAGAAAGAAAAACTAAAAGCCGAGAACTAACTAGACTTAATTACTGAAACAAAAAAAATCGAAATCTTATATTATATATATATATATATATATATATTGTAATTGAATGTATTATAAAGAATTTTTAAATGTATGATTTTACCTCAGGGTCTTTTTTGCTTGGGTTCAAAATTGTAGATCTTATAAATAAATGAATTTTATACTTATCTTATAAGTCTCTCTTTCTTCTTCGTTACACTATCACTTTTTTTAAAATTTTTAAATTATATTTTCCACTTTATTTTTTTAAAGATTTTTAGAAGACTAATAAATAATTTTCAAATTCTGGATCAAATTACAATTTATTAATAATGATTTTCCACAATACAATTCTGATATATATAATATTGCCTTTTCAACAAAATAAATTTCCTGGTTACTTAAATCTTATTAAATTTCTATCGATTTGTTACAAAAAATATTTCAATACTCTAAACAACAATATTCATTATACTAAATTGAAAACACCTTTATTTGTATCACTGATTGATTTTAGATTTCAATAATCTGTTTATTATTAAAAAATGTTTCAAAAACTCACAGTTGTCTGGCTTGAATTCCCCTTTTCCTTAATTTTGGTTTTAGTATACTGCTTCCTGATTTGTTTTGGTTAATAAACTAAATTCTGCTACTCAATTGATATGTTTGCTGTTGCACCAATATTAATATTTTTTAACAAAATTTGATTTATCTCTTCCTCCAATAAATTTCAAAAAAATTCCTTTTATGGAATATTTAAATTTTATGATTTCCAATTGTTGATTCAAAATTTATAAAAATTTTAATTTCCAACTTAATTTCTTGTCAAAACTGACATGGAACACTTATTCCAATGAGATCACAGAACATTTATCTGGTTGTCATGGAAACGCAATATTACAGGAACGAAATTTTCAACTGCTCTGGTCGACGATCGGAAACAAAGAGGACCTTTCAATGTCAGATTTCCTATTTATGTAATAAATCTTGCCACCTGCTATTTCCATTTCCGCTTTAATTTATTTTATTAATTTCCAAATATGTTTGTTCTAAATCATATGCAAAAATCTAAACAAATTTTAATTTGAATTTCAATACCGTTTACTATTATAAATTTTATCTAAATCACTTAATTCATGTTTTCAAAATTTTTGATTTGATACTTGTCACCTGCTGGTCACCAGTCATTTAACAGGTACTTTAAAAAAATTGGATTTTACTGAAATTAAGACTTAATATCTTTTGAACTATTAAATTTTCATAAACTATGCTCTAAGCTCTTTCTAACGGTGTAAATCTCTTTAGTATTCCATCATTCATTCCGATTTTTAACGGTTTTTACAATTCTGACATTTCAAATCTCTAAATATTTAACAAATTTATGTATTTAAAATTAATTTTGATCCAAATGTGTTATATTCAGTGTTCTCATGGCCTAATATGTGATTTAAACTTGTTTTACAAACTCTACTGTGATTTTCATAAGTGAATTTAACCTCTTTGATGTTTGGCCTAAATGTGTCTTCCTGCCTAGATTTTCTTATGTAAGTATCCAAATTCTACTACACTCTGCATGATAAATTATCTAGCTTTATATGCCACCTTTTATCCTCTCAACAATTTGCTTTTGAAACATTCTTTTTACATAGTTTATATTTTTAGGTTAACTATCTGTTATTGATTTCTGCAATTCCTTTCTTTATTAGATATGTATAAATTTTATTTACAATTTCCCATTCCTTTACTTATTTGAATTGCTTTTACTTTTGTATTATCTCATGTCTGTTTAAATCCATTACAAATTTCCCCAAAATTTTACAAAATAAATTCTTTTAGTTTTAACTTAAGAATTTATTTTGCTGAAATTTTCCAATACTTTCTTAATATCCATATATTTTTTAACCTTTTATATTTATTAATTTTATTTCATTTTTTTAGCTATCAAGAAAATCAATTAACAACAATACTGTGAACAAATTAAATATGAATGATTAACAACTCAACAAGAAAACTCAATAAATTATATATACATCAATTGATAAACTCTCAACAACTCTACAACTACTAGTATATTATTTACAAACTTATCCAAGATATGCTGTTCAAACTTTTGGAATCAACATTCTTAGTAAGTTTCCAATCATCATGTATCGTTCCCATTTTATTATTATTATTTTTTTTTAACCAATTCTTTTATTTTAAATCAAATCATTAATAATTATTTTTTTTCTTCCCTCTAGTTATATCAAGACTTTATCTGGTTGTTCCCTAGTATCTTATCAGTGAAAATTATAAGATTTCTACAAACATGTTATTAATTTTAAAATATTCTGACTAGTATCCATTGATATTATTATAATATTTTTCCATATTGTCCTTGTTTAATTTTAAATTTAAGTTGTACATATTTTCATTAATTTAAGATTTATGCTTTTAGTTCATAAGTTTCTTCTTCTCTTTGTAATTTTTCTCAACACTCTCACTTTCCTTTTCTTCTAACTTATTTGCTTCCATTCCATCTCCATACTTTCTTGCTATTCTATAATTCTTGCCTACAGGATAATTTATATTTCTTCATATGTTACCGCATTTTTACTTCATTATTCTGTACCTTAGTACCTTCTTATTTCATCATTATTTCATACCTTCTTATAATTCTTTTATTATAACCGCATTTATATCATATATTCATTTATAATTCATCATATTTTGAAATACTTGTTATCATCCTGTTTCTTTTTGCCTACTGTCTCCACACAAATCATTCACCATCTACTATCTTACTTATCCATCACCTGCATTCTTATTTATTTTAATCATTTTACTCTGAACATATATTTCTAAATTTCTTCATTTCACTTCTTTTTAATTAATTATTGTTGTTTTCTATTTATATTTTGTACAATATGGATATTAATTATCTTATTTTATATATAATATTTGAAAATACTATCAATGTTGTATATGCCTTTGATCTTCTGTGTCTTGATGTCCACTAACTCATAACTGTTCACTCCATCTCTTGTTTTTACCATATACGGACTTATTATGATGATACTTCCCTATGAAGGTCCTTTACTTATCTTCAATTTGCTCATTATTTTTTTTTATCTTGATCTTTCATTAATTTTCATTTCCATGTTCCTGTGCTAATGTTGGTCTTCCATCCATCCTTCCTGATCTATATTTGTATTTTATATTTTTTTCCTGGTTTTCCAGTTTACTTTTGGGTTTATTCCCCAGTAATAAACTGTGTTCTGATGAGTTCCCCACAAAACTTTCCACATTTTTCCATATACATGCTCATCTTCATATATTCTTGCTCATACTTCTTATTCATGCTTGGTTTCATGTAATCTGTATGATAATTCATTTTACTCATTATTGTTACCAAAAATCCTATTTTTCCCCACTGTATATCCATCTTCATTTCATTTCCACTTCCATAATTTACATATTTTTCTATTAACTTTAATTTTTCATATAATTTCATTTTTCTACTATGTTCTGGTATAAACTTTTCATTTTTCATTTGTGTTCCTGCTTCTGCTTGGTTACTTTGAATTTTGACTTTTTCCCCAACTTTTGCTCTTTCTTCTTGTGTGTGTCACTATAACTTGTTTGTCTTGCTCTTCATGTAATGTAGTATTTTCATATTTTTCTTCAGCCTTGTCCAGCTTTGAATCATCTTCTTGATTTTCTTGACCTTTACATGGTTCTATAAATTTTCTCTTATTTGTTTCATACCAACTTTCACTTCTTTGATCACTTGTTGCCAATTATTTTCTATTGTTTTGCTATTTTCATATATTTCTCTTTTAAAATCTTCTAGATTCCTTTCAATATCTTCTTTCATACTATTTATCTCTTGTTTTAAACTTGTATCCATTTTTAAACTCAACTCCTGTTTCATATTTTCCATTCTTGTCTTATTATTTGATTATTTTCATTCATATCTTGTTTTATATCTGACATATTAGAATTTACATTTCCTATATCTTGTTTTAAATCTTGTTTTACACTGCCAATTTCTTGCATCATTCTCTTCATCATCTCCATCAATTGTAGATTACCATCAAATCCAATACTTGCATTTCTTCAGACCTTGATTCTTCTGGTTGTCCTTCTACAACCACATGCTCTGAAATGATTTGAATATTTTGTTCTTCAATTTGCTCTTCACTTCCACTTACTTCTTGTATATCTTCTGTTCCATGCATATCCTGCTCCATTTCTTCAGACATATGTTCTTCTGGATTATCCACTGATTTTGCAGCTCTAGTTTTTACCATTTTTAATAAATTATTTTTTAACACAATTTCTTTATTTATTAATATATATGATTTAAATTTATTATTATTGTTTTATTTTTGACTTATATTGTTTCTTTATCTATATGTATTTTTATAAATTCCCCACCAAGTTTTTACGAAATTGCAAAAATCACTTATTTTTTTATAATTTCAAATATTCTTACCTTTTATCTTATCTCTTTAACCAAATTATCACACAATTTACTTTATCAGGAAATTTATTTTGTTCTTTCTTTATTTAAATCTGACAATTATTATATTTAATTTTTATATAGGACCCACTAATTTTTGCCCCTTTAGTTGTTTGCCTTTTTTTAATTGAATGATATGAAATTGTAAACTACCTAACAATGTTTTTCTAATGCCACACTAGTTTTGATTCCAATTTTTATTTTTTATTATAAGATCCACTAATTTTCGAGCCCTTTTAGTTGGGTGCCATTTTGTAATTGAAAAGCCCCACGTTGGGCGCCAATTTGTAATTGAATGTATTATAAAGAATTTTTAAATGTATGATTTTACCTCAGGGTCTTTTTTGCTTGGGTTCAAAATTGTAGATCTTATATAAATAAATGAATTTTATACTTATCTTATAAGTCTCTCTTTCTTCTTCGTTACACTATCACTTTTTTTAAAATTTTTAAATTATATTTTCCACTTTATTTTTTTTAAAGATTTTTAGAAGACTAATAAATAATTTTCAAATTCTGGATCAAATTACAATTTATTAATAATGATTTTCCACAATACAATTCTGATATATATATATTGCCTTTTCAACAAAATAAATTTCCTGGTTACTTAAATCTTATTAAATTTCTATCGATTTGCTACAAAAAATATTTCAATACTCTAAACAACAATATTCATTATACTAAATTGAAAACACCTTTATTTGTATCACTGATTGATTTTAGATTTCAATAATCTGTTTATTATTAAAAAATGTTTCAAAAACTCACAGTTGTCTGGCTTGAATTCCCCTTTTCCTTAATTTTGGTTTTAGTATACTGCTTCCTGATTTGTTTTGGTTAATAAACTAAATTCTGCTACTCAATTGATATGTTTGCTGTTGCACCAATATTTATATTTTTTAACAAAATTTGATTTATCTCTTCCTCCAATAAATTTCAAAAAAAATTCCTTTTATGGAATATTTAAATTTTATGATTTCCAATTGTTGATTCAAAATTTATAAAAATTTTAATTTCCAACTTAATTTCTTGTCAAAACTGACATGGAACACTTATTCCAATGAGATCACAGAACATTTATCTGGTTGTCATGGAAACGCAATATTACAGGAACGAAATTTTCAACTGCTCTGGTCGACGATCGGAAAACAAAGAGGACCTTTCAATGTCAGATTTCCTATTTATGTAATAAATCTTGCCACCTGCTATTTCCATTTCCGCTTTAATTTATTTTATTAATTTCCAAATATGTTTGTTCTAAATCATATGCAAAAATCTAAACAAATTTTAATTTGAATTTCAATACCGTTTACTATTATAAATTTTATCTAAATCACTTAATTCATGTTTTCAAAAATTTTTGATTTGATACTTGTCACCTGCTGGTCACCAGTCATTTAACAGGTACTTTAAAAAATTGGATTTTACTGAAATTAAGACTTAATATCTTTTGAACTATTAAATTTTCATAAACTATGCTCTAAGCTCTTTCTAACGGTGTAAATCTCTTTAGTATTCCATCATTCATTCCGATTTTTAACGGTTTTTACAATTCTGACATTTCAAATCTCTAAATATTTAACAAATTTATGTATTTAAAATTAATTTTGATCCAAATGTGTTATATTCAGTGTTCTCATGGCCTAATATGTGATTTAAACTTGTTTTACAAACTCTACTGTGATTTTCATAAGTGAATTTAACCTCTTTGATGTTTGGCCTAAATGTGTCTTCCTGCCTAGATTTTCTTATGTAAGTATCCAAATTCTACTACACTCTGCATGATAAATTATCTAGCTTTATATGCCACCTTTTATCCTCTCAACAATTTGCTTTTGAAACATTCTTTTTACATAGTTTATATTTTTAGGTTAACTATCTGTTATTGATTTCTGCAATTCCTTTCTTTATTAGATATGTATAAATTTTATTTACAATTTCCCATTCCTTTACTTATTTGAATTGCTTTTACTTTTGTATTATCTCATGTCTGTTTAAATCCATTACAATATATATATATATATATATATATATACCAAAGAAATATTTTTCGAATATAAATTATATCGTCATTTTCATAGACGGGGTTAATTTCAAAGCAAGTAAGAAAGTTCATATATTCTTTAGTCATGTCACAAATAAACAAAAAATAATTATAAACTTATAACAATTTATTTTTCGCTAACAAAACAGGAACATTTCTAGAAATAAATCTGGATCCTATTCCGGAATTAGAATTTATAGGCCAGAATCACTACCGGAAAGATGAAGAACGACTATGATGGTATAAAAAGGCTGACGTACACCAAGAGTTCAGTTGAGTAGATAGTAGCGTATTGGAACATCTGACCTGTGAGTGCATCGATCTTGTTAAAAGTAAATATTTTGTAGTGAAACGTATTGTAAATTATTTCAGGAAAAATAAAAACTATTTCTGGTGAAATTGTTTTGAACCTACGGAGTCCGTAATAACATGTATTAATTAACTCTATTTAGCATAATGTTTTATGCTTTCCTTGATTTTCAGAATGATATTGATAATATTGTAATCATATCAGAAATAGAACTATCAGAATTATAATAAACATAAATTTATTATTATTATTTGCCGCCAAACTTACTATTATTTCCACAAAAGGTTGCTATTTATTGACATGTGTCACAATTTTCAAATTATGAGTTACACTTGATTTCCCTGCAAATCGGAAAAATTACATAATATTCATGATGAAATACACTTATTACTTGTCAATTAACCAAAAAACACAGTGAAAATAGTGGAATAATAAGAACATAATTCGGAGTATTTGGCTATTTCATTTACAGAATACTGCTTAAATTTTGATGAATGTAATTTACATAACTCTTTGTTGATTAACAACTTATCCAAGAGGTCTTATTTTTCCCACTTATTCTTCGGTTCATTGATTCTAGGATGGTAAATATCATTTTTAGTAACCATTACAGAATAGAAACGGAATAAATCTATCATTTGACTATAATATTCTTGGAAACCATCGTGTTAGTTTTATGGTAAATAATTTTATGGTAAAAAAAAATAAAAAAAAATAAAATAAATCTTTCCTAGATTTCAAACAAATTCTAACACGAATAAATCACTAACACCATTATCTTGTTTAATATCGACGACAATCAGTCGCTGGCCATTACCAGTTCGATTTTTTTATATAGTACAACAAGCTTTCTCCGGACCTTTGTCATAAAATATCCTACAATTCGCATTTGTATCATCCAAAATAAAAATATTTGTGTTCTCTTCTCAGTTTAAATAAATTTATTTTGTCTCAAAGAGAACAGACCATAGCTGAACACTTAAAAACTATACTCCAAACAGTATACTAGTGAAACGTTCAGGCACATTTAGCAATAAAGTTTTCAAGTGCACTGTTAAATGACAATTTAATTTTACGGCGACAAATCTATAAAGCCCTCATTACAATATAAGTTCATTGTGGACCTGTACATATTATAACAGCCATTAATTATATTATTTATTAAAAGGACTGCAAAATGTTAGACAAGAATATAAATTTTAAAAGTTTTGAAAAAAAATGGGAAAAAGTTTCACCTCCTACTTTTCAAATTTTAGATATTATCAAATAGACTGTGAACCATGAAAAGGGTTAAACACTGAAAATCATAGATTTATTTTATTTCATAAAACATGATGAGGTTAACATAGTTTGATTTACGAAAGCATTTGCCACCCTTTAGTAGAAAGCTTAATGCTAATGTTTTTCACAAACGTTGGGATTTTAGGTTTTGTTGTCCCAGACTTTTTCGGTAGCTAATCAAGCGCCCTATAAGAATTATGCACGTAAAAACTGAACTCAATAAAATCAATCTGAACGTTCGAATGTTACCCAATTAAAATTATATCATATCCGACAAGTATCGTACATTCGAACACTTCCATGACATATCTTGCTTTCAACTGATTAACAAAATGATTTACACGTAATGTTTTCATTAATGGGTCTCAAAACTTGTACCTACTGCGTTATTGACACCATAAAATTTTGGTGCGTGAGCGTCCCTCATAAATTTCCGAGACGTTTCCAAGTTGATCCAATTATTATTTTTAGTCAGGTGCAAGGCATTATACCTACCTATGCCGGCGTAAGTACATACATAAACATTTTTAAGAATGGGCATAAATTATTGCAAGAAATCAATAAAGCCGAATAGGCAGTTTGCCGTTTTGTGCGATCAATGTGATTAACTCATAAATTTTGCCAGATGGTTTCAATTCAAACGTAACCGTCGTGTGTTATGAAGGACTGAATATTGTTATCGGGAAAAGAAAGTGAAACTAAATGACATCGATTTGTTAATTTCTTGTCTTGAGGAGCGTCTGGAATTAATTTCCCGAAGGCAATGCAATAATGCATTGTCATATCTTGAATCACAAAGGAGATTCATACATTGTGTTTCATTAGGGGCTATTAAATATTATGCAAATTAATTTTGCAATATTACCTCAACAGCTTCAATCAAACAGGTGGTGTTTATTAATTAAACTAATAGGAAATATAAAATTAATACCATTGAAATTTGGTCATCAAAATATTGCGTAATACTTGGATTCCGTAAATCCACTTTTACTTTAAAAGATTCTTTACTTGTAAACAATTACTGATTATTCTATAATAAAAAAATAACCCTGTTTATTCAACTAACGACTAACAAAATTTACAAATTTAATTTGATATATATCAAATATATCATGTGGGAGCTTGAAGATTTACCTCTTGACTTCAGCAGCGAAATATGTAACACTACTCCATTTGACTTTGATCGTCTCAATATTACGAATCATCTCATAGTATGGTGCCAATCAAACTAGCTGTACACCTTTTCTATAAAAAGAAGGTCATTTATTTAGTGGTTTGTCTTCTCGGGAAGATTATTTTAGCAGAGATACTTTTTGAAGATGTCTTTTAAAGAGGTGACCATCTGGGTAATGAACGTCTGTCACTGCTCGCCTCACAGTGCTCTTTAGCCATTTCCCTCTGATCCTTTTCTTTCAGGATTATATTTACTAGAACAGATTTTGCAGCCACAAACTAATTCATTAACAGGACTATGTTCAAAAGGTAGAGCTGGTCTCAACTTTGATTGTTATGAAAGTGCTGAAAATGGTGAGAGAATCACTATTAGATATATCAATAATGTTCCTAAAATTGTTCCCTTAAAAAACTAGTTGGCACGGGTAACCTCGCAGTTAGCGCCGATCCTTCACATAAGATGCTACTTCATTATCACAATGCCGGAGGCTTAAGAACAAAATTTGATGATCTACGTCGAAACGTCTCAACAAGCATTTATGATGCTTTTTGTTTCACCGAAAGAGCGTATAATGTTGATTATATTGGGTGTATGTTACATCCCTCCGCGCCCAGACTACAGCTTTATGAGGACCATTGTAGATCTGTGAAGTTTATTTTGTCGTGTTACCCTGATGCTGAGTTAGTTTTATGAGGAGATTATAACCTTCCTGATGTTACTTGGAATAACGATAATTATGGAGTAACTATAGATAATGGAAATAACTACCCGGCCACTTTATTGGCAAACTGCTTTGGATTTCATAGACTTTTTCAAAAGAATTATGTGTTAAATGCAAGAGGTAGGACTCTAGATTTAGTGTTACTAATGATTTTAGTTTATGCACATACAAGTCGGACGATTATATACTTCCATCCTCCATTAACCATACACCTATTGATATTTTACTGCCTTCTAATTGTGTTAGCAATAGTTTAATTTATGAAGATTTTTATTATGACTTTAAACAAACGGATTATTTCGCTATCAACAACTTTCTTGCTAGCTGTAATTGGCAACCGTTGACCGACTGGGATATTGAATCAGCTGTAGCTTATTTTTATGATAAATTGTATTCGGCTATTAATTTACACGTGCCTATTAAACGATTTAAGTCTTCCCCTTATCCTGCTTGGTTTTCGAGTCAGCTGCGTCAGCTGGTAGCTGAAAAGAAAGCTGCGCATAAAAAGTTTAAGTCAACTAATAGTTATGATGATTATTTGGTTTTTCGCATATCAGAGGCATTTGTAAAGATGTCACTAATAATTGTTACAAATTGTACATTAATAATACTGAAAATACTTTAAATCACAATCCAAGAAGTTTTTGGGGTGTATTAATGGCATGAAAAAGTCTTTTAATCTTCCGAAATCCATGTTTTATAAGGATGAAATAAGCAACGGGCAGAGGAAACGGTAAGTCTTTTTGCTACCTACTTTTCAACGGTTTATAATTGGATCAGAACATTAATGTGCCTCATTTTCATTATGAAAACTCTGTTAACTTGTCTTCCTTTTGTGTAACTGTAGCAGACATCATTGGCAGAATTAATGAACTTCGGATAAAGCTCTCGTGTGGCCTTGTTGGTATTCCATCGCATTTTTTAATAAACTGTGTCTACACTCTAGCGCTTCCTCTGAAAACAATTTTTAACTTGTCACTGTCATCCAGGAAAGTTTCCCAGTTTTTGGAAACATAGCTATCTGAGGCCAATCCACAAAGGTGGATCTAAGAAAATATTGAGAATTACCGAGCTGTATGCTTGCAATCGGAGATCCCGCAATTATTGGACTACTTTTTCTCTCAATTCTTATCATGGCAATTTAAACACATTTTTGTTAACGAACAGCATGGATTTCTTCGGGTAGATCTACTTTAACGAATTTGGCCGTCTACGAGTCATTTTTAGTAAAAACTTTGGAGAATAGACTACAAGTTGACTCTGTTTATACGGATTTCGCTAAAGCGTTTGACAGAGTTAACCATAGAATACTTTTGGCCAAACTTCAAGCTCTAGGATTTTATGGGCCACTTTTAGAGTGGACAAAGAGTTATCTCTCAGACCTATACCATTATGTTAAAGTGGGGGGTATTATTACCAGGATTATAAGTGTGCCTTTAGGAGTTCCACAGGGACCATTTCTTTTTAATTTATTTATTAATGACATTGGCAAAATTATTAATCATTGTAATATCTTAATGTATGCTGACGATTTCAAACTGTTTAAAGAAATTGCAACTAGCAATGATGCTACGTTACTCCAATCCGATTTAAACTCTTTATTTGCCTGGTGTATTAGCTATGATCTTGACCTGAACATCAATAAATGTTTATTATTACTTTTGCAATTTCGTTTATTATATTGTTCACTAGTACGATCTATTCTGGAGTACTGTTCTGTCGTATGGAACCCCCACTATAACACACATATAAAAAAAAGTTCAAAATAAACTCAGCATTTAAAATGGGTTTGAGCAGGGACAATTATCAATATAGTGATATTTTAGTACAAATGCATTTACATTATTTGCAAAATCGGCGTAACATAGCTGACATTTGTTTCCTATACAAGTTGTTGTCAGGTGAACATGACGGCCCTTACTTACTAGACAGAATATCCTTGAATACTATAATGAGAACTCGTTCTTCAGAACTCTTCAATGTGTTATTTCATAGAACTAACTATGGATTTTGTTCAGCAATGACTAGGTTATTGCGTACAGACAATCAGAACTCCTCACATATCGATCTGTTTTACAACTCAGGGTAATCAAGCGCTCGTTGTACGTACGTTGTATAATATTTAATGCTGCCGTTTGTTTTGTTTTTGTTTTTGTTTTGTTCGCGACTACATGTATGTTGGGTCTTTAGGACTTAAAAACCCTTTTTAAAAAATATATTTATTTCGAAGCTGGAATGTACAAACTTTCACTGATTCTACTTTAAATATTACTCTAACAAATTAAATGATTATATTATTTAAACACTGGTTTGGAAGCTAACTAACGACTAACTAGACTCTGACTTAATATCTTAAAATCTCGAACTTAAATCAAACTTAAATCCTTTGTTATCCCTATTTATAATGTTTGTCTAGGCGTGGGTAAAAGACGCTACGTAGTGCTGAATTAGCTTGAATGCAGGTGTTTCCTGTTATTGCTCAAAAGTCATTAGTAGGTTATATGATTAATATTTCTTACTGCGTAGTGTCCTTTTTACAATGGGTCTATTGTTAGTGTGATACATAACACTCTTCCCTCCTTAGAAAAAATTTGCTTTCTACACAATGACGCAAATTTTCAAAATTATTAAAATTATTAATTTTTCAAAATAAGTAGTTGTAATTAAAATACATAGTTTTTGTTTAGACATGGTATAAATTATCTGGTTAATATGAATGAATAATATATCGTTTGATTAGTATATAAATTAACATAAGAATATATATAGATATTTAAATGAGAAAAAGTTCAAAAATTGGAATTAAAAGTTCTCACATCAAATTGGTGTTGTTTCTCTCATTTCCAGTATTGATTCGTCTCTTATTGAATTCCTTCTCCTTGGGTGGAATCGTCTGAATATGTTTCTAGAGGGTTGTACTCTTCTTGTTGTGTGTGGATAAAGTATCGCAGGGTATACTTTTGTGCATCGTCTTCTACATTTATATAATATGAAACATAGGATTAATAAAATTACAATAACTATACAAAATATTGTAAACCAATGAGTGTGTCTTTGAAGAAAGGGTCGGTTTATTAGTTCATCAAGTTGTTCCGAGTATTGGTTAAGTTTGTGTTCTGCGATGTTTAGTTCGTCAAGTTTTGTTTTTGAATTTTTAATGGTTTCAGTTTGATCACTTGGGTTTTTGCACTGTTTTCATTTTCACAACACTCGCGGGGTATGTTTGGCATTTCGATAACACTTGTGTCTTCTGACGTGTAACTTTTGGTTGATTGGATTCGTATTGAACCTATGTAGGCTATGCAATAGGGTTGAAGCTTTAGGATTGAATTTCGAAGTACGTTGAAAGTTTTGGTTGTTGTGTTTTGCACTGGATACTAATTGGTATGTTTACACTTGTTACTATTAACCATTCGTTGTCCGAAATTAGTTGAACTTTGTAATCTTCTATTGGTACATCTATGATTTTGCAGTTTTCTGGTATTTTTGTAGATTTGGTGACTTTGATTTCACATGGGGAATTCTCGTCGGTTGGATATGCGATTTGGTTAAAACATAGTAAAATTTCTGTGCTTAGGCTTTTGCACTTTTCGAGGGTTTCAAGTGTGATAAAAAGATTATTATCTCTGCTGATCGCTATATATTTGTGTGAATTGAGGATTAGGTGGGATAGTTTGGTTTTTGGGTTAAATATTGGGAGTGAATATACATGTAAAAGTTTATACTCCTCTGGTTCTACTAATGGTATTGGTAATATGAAGACAATTTTGTTATTTGATTGGTAAGCTTGTAAATCAATTATTTCAAAGTATTTAGCTATGTTGGCTATATTGGTAGTAAAGGTAAATTATTTGAACTGAGACTTGTTGATATTATTCTTAGTTGAAAAATGAGGTCTTCGGGTTGAATAACTGAGGGATGTATGCTTTTTAATCTGGCAAAGGTGATTGAATTGATTATATCGTTAAGTTCATCTTCAATCAAAATTAATGATTCGAGTAATTGTTCACAAATATTAATTAAATGAAGTTTTGATTCGTAGAAGTTTTGATTATCTGAAATATTATAAATTGCATTTTCTATAAGGTGGAGATTTTCATTGAAAGTTTCTTCATCAATTTGAAGTTTTGATTGTGTAATTGAAATTTTTAATAACTGATGTTGTTACAGATATTTGATTTTAAGAAGATTTTCTAATCTTTTTTCATCATTTTCTACTTCTTGAATTACTTTATCATAATATTGTCCGTCTTCACTATCTAAATTTCCTGTAATTGCTTTCCAAATTGAACCTAGAAAGTTAAATGCTCCTCTCTTAAATCTCGTGTTATTTAAGGGTAAGGTATAAGGGTTTATGTCGGTTTTGATTTCGTTAAATTTTCTTTCCATTGTCATAATCATTTTATTTAGCATTGTGATGTGCGGTTTCATTTCAGAATAGAATGATAGCATTCTTGGTGTGTTTTGTTCGACTAAGTTTTAATATGGTTTAAAATTGAAATATCATTTTGATATGCGTTTATTAAAAGTGTTATATCTTTGACTACTAAGAGTTTCCATTTTTCGTTTGAAATTTTTAAATCATATTCGTGGTAATATTGGATTCCTAACGTGTTGTTCAAGGTAGTTATTTTGAAATCGCTGGTATTACTTACTGTTATTGCAACTGTGTAAAGTATTGCAAGTGTGATGAACTTTTGCATCTGCAAAGAAAAAGTTTTATTTTATGATTGAACTTATTTGGTCTGAATTTATTGTAAATTCTCTATTTGTTTTCGGTATCTTTTACTCTTATGGCATTATTATCCATAACTTTAATTATTTTAAAGGGTCCGTTTGATTTATTACAAAGTTTATTTTTATTTGAGATTCTTTTATAAATACAAAATCATTTAGCTCAAAATGTTTTTCTTTGGGTTTTGATTTTTCGTCGTGTCTCTCTTTTGCTTTTAATTCTTTTAAAATAGTTTTTTCTCTTGCGGTTTGATAAAAATAGGATATTTTGTTTTTCAATTCGCGCATGTATTTTGAGATTAATTCTTCTTCATTATATACCTGTTCTGGGGTCTGAATGGAATTCGTGTGTCCAAAAATAATTGATATGGTGTAAAACCATGTGTTCTATTAATTGAATTATTATAACATATGACTGCATATGGTATACATGTCAAGGGATGATCTTCTGGGTTGTCGGTTACTGTTGCTCTTATCATTTCTAGTAGAGTGCTCATGAATCTTTCTACTGATCCGTTGCTTTGTGGGTGGTTGATTGACGAAAATGTTAATTGAATGTTATAAAGGGTACATAAATCTCTTAATAATTGATTGTCAAATTCTTTTCCTCGATCACAATGAATTCTTGAGGGTGTGCCGTAATGCATGAAATATAAAAGTAACGTATTTATTATATTTTTCGCGGTTTTTTGTTCTACTGGATAGGCTTGAGTAAATTTTGAGAATTCGTCTCGTATTACTAAAATATAATTCTTCTCTGGTATTTCTAAGATATCAAGGTTTATGCGTTCAAAAGGAACTTTCGGTGTTTCAGTTATTACTAATGGGTTTGATAAGTTCTTTCTGCATGCTTTGGTTTTATTACAAGTTTCACAATTTTTTATAAAGTTTTCCACATCTTTATTTAAATTTTTCCATTGATATTTCCTCTTAATTCTGGTTTGTTTCATGAATACCTCGATGCATGTTTAGTTTTCCGGTATGATTTTCTTCTATGATTATCTGTCTTTGTTCTTCGTCTGGGATAATTATATGGGATTGCAAGTGATGAATTCAATTTCATTATCTGAAAAGATAAACGATAACATTTCTGCGACTGGTAATTCTTTCGTTTCTTCCATGTGGTATTTGTTATTTCCTAACAGTACTTCTTTGTTATAATAGAGTATTTCGAAGATTGCTTGCATTGAGTTTATGTGCGGAACTATGATAAGGAAATACTTTCTTCGAGTATTTGATTTTGATGCTACGACGTTTATTTTATGCTCGTCATACAAACTATTTATATCAAGTATGTCTTCTACTATCTTGAATTGAGATTCAGTCAATTGTCCTTGTTTAATGAATGAGATTATTTGTTTCTGATTTTTGTCTAAGAATTTTTCATTTGTGAAGGTGCATTTTGAGTAATCGATTAAACATTTCTTTTCTCTTAAGTTTTTGAAAATATTCCATTCGTTTTCGATTGTTTCATAAGCTATTTCTGTTTCAGGTGTATATGATCGTTCTTCATTTTCTTGTTCCTCTTCTTCTTCTTCTTTTTTGATGCTTCCGTAGAATATTTTTTGAATATTTTGAACATCATTAATTCTTATTCTTGATAAGGCGTCTGCATTTGTATTCTGTTTGCCTGGTTTATAAATTATTTTGTAATTGTATTCCTCAAGTTTTAGTCTCCATCTGACTAATCTTGATCCTGGATCTTTGACATTAAATAGCCATGTTATTGGGCGATTATCGGTTATTAAATTAAAGGTTCTACCGTAGACTATATGTCGATATTGGGATACTGCCCAAACTATTGCCAGTAACTCTTTTTCAATCGTTGAATAATTTTGTTCGTGTTCATTTAGGGTGCGTGATGAGTAAGCTATTGGTAAATCTTTCCCAATTGGACCTTGAGATAAGACTGCTCCGATTGCGTAATTGCTTGCATCTGTTGTGATATTAAATTCCTTTTCAAAATCTGGGTATTGAAGTATAGGGAAATTTATTAAAGTTTCTTTTAATTTTTCAAACGCTTCGATACATTTTGGTTAAAATCAAATTTTACATCTTTCTTAATAATTGCGTGAGAGGTTTTACTATTTTTGCGAAGTCTTTAATGAATTTTCTGTAGTAACCTGCTAATCCTAGGAAACTTTTTATGTCTTTGGGATTTTTGGGAATCGGAAATTCTTTTACTGCCTTTATTTTCTCTGGATTTGGTTTTACTCCATTTTCTGTGACAATGTGTCCTAAATAAGATACTTCTTTTTTCAAAAATTCGCATTTATCTGGTTGTAGCTTTAAGTTTGCATCTCGTAGTCTTTGGAATAATTCTGTTAATCTTTGAACATGCTCTTGTAATGATGATGCGAATGATATGATGTCATCCATATAAATTAATGCTCTCTCATTTTGAATACCTGTTAATACATTGTCCATAACGCGTTGGAATGTCGCTGGTGCGTTTTTTAATCCGAATGGCATTCTTCTAAACTCATAGTGTCCGTTTTCGACAGTAAAGGCTGTTTTTTCAATGTCTGCAGGATCTATCTCTATTTGATGAAATCCTGACGCTAAATCCAATGTCGTAAAATATTTGCATCTTCCTAATTTGTCTAATAAATCGTTGATATTTGGTAATGGATATTTATCATCTGTTGTTACATCATTTAGCTTTCTGTAATCAATCACTACTCTCCATTTTTGTTTTCCACTAGCATCTAGCTTTTTGGTACTACCCAAACTGGTGATGACCATGGCGATGATGAGGGTTGTATTATTTTTGTTCCAACATTTTATTAATTTGTGTTTTCACTTCTTGTTTGGGATATACGGATATCTATATGATTTAGTATGAATTGGTTTCGCTTGTCCCGTATCTATTTTATGTTTCACTTTGTTTGTGAATGATAATTCGTCTCCTTCTAAATAAAAGATATCGGAGTAACGTTTGCATAAGGGAATTATGGCATCTTTTTCTTTTATTTAAATGGTCGGTTCGCAGAGCTTTTTCTACTCGTTGTTGCCTTGTGTAGAGATTTTGGGTTTTTATGTTGAATACTGAAGTTTGTTTTCGGTCTTTTTTCTTTTCTTCGAGGAAGGGTTCAAAAATTAAATTGTCAAAAATTACGCTTTTTGTTTCTTCGGTTTTGTTTAGAATTGAAGTATAGAATTCACCTTTTTTGTTGGTTTTTATTAAACAGTTTGAAATTATAACACCATCTTTTTCTTGCGAATTTAAGATTAATTCCTTATTTAACTGATCACATTTTAATTTGAATATTTGTTCTACTCGCGGTTCAATTGTTATTTCATTTGTTATTTCGTTTTCTTTATACAACGGTACGGTTTTGGTTTTTGTAATTAATTTACGATTTTTTATGTCAATTATGCATTCGTATTTTTGCAAAAAGTCTATGCCTAATATTCCATCAAAGTTCATGTCTAAGATTATAAAGAATTACTTCCATTTCATCTTCGTTCTATCGTTCTGTGAATAAAATTATTTTTTTCTTACAGATTGCGTTTCTTCAAATATATTGTTTTGTTACACCGTGTACTTGTTATTGGTTAATTGTTTAATTAATTCTTTAGAATAAATGTTGTTTATAATGTTATTCCGGCTCCTGTATCTAATAAGTATTTTAATTCCCGTTGCGTGATTTTATATAACAAGTATTTCTTTAGACTTGTGTGGTATTTTCATATTTTGTTTTGGTTTTCTTTGTTTCTTTGACTTTGCGTTTGACTGGTTGACGCCCCTTGAGCAGAAGAGCGTCTCTGTTCCTGCTCTCGTCTCGTTTAAATGGTAGCTTCTTTGTGGTCCATTCTGGAAGTTTCGATTTTGATTTTGATTACCTGGAGGTCGATTTGAATTTTGACTATGATAAGCAGTATTATCACGTCTGTGGTAATTATTGTCGTACCTTTGTTGAGAATGATAACCGGTATTATCATTTCTTGGGAAGTTTTGATTGAAATTGCGTTGATAGTATTGATTTTGATTATTTTGTGAATTTCTGAATCTATCATTATTTTGTTTTTGTCTACATTCATTAATTGCGTGCCCTGATTTTTTGCAATAGTTACAGAATTTTTTATTTTTGTTAACATTGGGGGAATTTACGCACGGTTTTCGCTGTTCCAGATAACTCAGCTGATATTCCGTCTTTACAATATTTGCTGCTTCTGCAAGGTTTGCAGGTCGTGAGGCTCGTACAATCGCGCCTACCTTTGCGTCGAGACCTACTAATAAAGTTTGTAATGCAACTTTATCAACTAGCGCTTGTTGTGCATCTTTTTGTTCGCGGGTTAAAGTTAATTGTTGGTTAATCGCTGCATATATTTAGAATGATGGGCGTTGATTCTGTGTACATAATTCTGCGGATTTTCATTCGTACCTTGTTTGATTTGTTGAAGATCATATATAAGACTTGTTAAGTCGCGGGAATCACCAAAATGTGTTTTTAGTATTGTTTTTATGCTTTCCCATGTTTTTAAATCGCGTGAATTTATTAGTTGCGAGGCTCTACCTTTAAGTTTATTTTTTAAATGTATCGTGAGGAGATACGCTTGCTGATCGTTTGCGACGTCGAATGCTGCATCGCAGGAGTTTAAAAATGTGTTTAAAAGAATTGAATCGCCGTCGTACTCAGGGATTATCTGACATAACTCGCTTAATCGATATTCAGGTTCATATATATTTTCTTGGCTCATATTGGAAATGTTATAGTGGCTTTAATAAAATTGAAAATTATTCTTGTTTTTCCACTTCAAACTAACTGAAAACCTTCAATTACGTTTGTTCGAATTCACTAAGATTTGCGCTCAAAGACGAACTCGCGGATTATACTTTTGCTTGATTTACGCTCAGTCAAAAATTAACCCTTTTTTTTTGTGGAAGTTTCGAAGATAATATCTTGTATTACCGTTTGTTTAATGAATATAAACTTTTATTTGTTATAAGGATATGAGGATATACAAGTATATGTGCGTATACATACATATATATAGCAATGCCACAAATAAAAATCTTTTGACTCACCGTTGATTTATCCCTGGGGATTTAAGTTGTCGTAGTTGTCGTAGTTGGTTCTTTGTGTAGATCGAAGACTTGGAAGTCACCCAATTCGTCGTTGACTGCTTCTCGAAATCTGGTCTGGTCAATTTTCGCTTGGCTAGGACTGGATTTTCGTTCTTTGCTGGTCAATTTCAAATTGGTTTTTCTGCATCCGTGCTGACTGCGCCAAATTGTTGGGTCTTTAGGACTTAAAAACCCTTTTTAAAAAATATATTTATTTCGAAGCTGGAAAATACAACTTTCACTGATTCTACTTTAAATATTACTTTAACAAATTAAATGATTATATGTTTAAACACTGGTTTGGAAGCTAACTATCGACTAACTAGACTCTGACTTAATATCTTAAAGTCTCAAACTTAAAATCAAACTTAAATCCTCTGTAAATTAATTGTTATCCCTATTTATAATGTTTGTCTAGGCGTGGGTAAAAGACGCTACGTAGTGCTGAATTAGCTTGAATGCAGGTGTTTCCTGTTATTGCTCAAAAGTCATTAGTAGGTTATATGATTAATATTTCTTACTGCGTAGTGTCCTTTTTACAATGGGTCTATTGTTAGTGTGATACATAACATATATATATATATATATATTGTGCAGTGAGCGTGATAAAAATTAATAACTGAGTTTTACAAAGTTTGAAAATAGTGGCATAGATAGTAAGTATTTGTTTTTATTTATATTACATGCTTTTCAAAACAATAGTGAATACTAAATCGTATATTTTATAATAGATCGATTTTGAAAGTTAGAATGTAATAGTAAAATTTAATAATATAAATCATTCATTATGATATAAAGGTTAGTCATTACTATTAGTAAGATTTGTTGTTACAGCCTCTTATAAAAATGGGTGAACCATCGAATAGTGATAATATAAGTAATGATTGCCTCATTTGTGACAAAATCGGATGTAGTTCTGAATTAATCTCTGAACTAGGAGATATTATAAAAGTCACTAGAGGAATATCAACACTGCAAGCTGCTTCTGCGGAAAGAGCGGATGGACTTTATCAGTATTTAAATACTCGCGAATTTGTCTACGTGCATTCAGTATGCAAAAAAAATATATCAATAAAGGGTGTATTAATTCTTATTTAAAAAAAACACCACACCAGCATGCTCTCCACCTAAAAAAAAACTTCGAGCGGCTACTTCAATTGATTTTGATTGGAAGAGCTGCACAAAATCGATTGAACGAACGCGTCGCTCTAAAAAAAATGTATGTAATGATATAATATTTGATAAAACCATGCCTCTAAAAATAGCGCAGGAGAATTTTTATCAAATGCCAAAAATAAGAGTAGGCTCATAGATATGCTACGAGAAACACTAACAGAATGATGCTGATAGACTCATAATTAAAACTGCAGTTAATCTGCAATCTGAAAACAATGCTGTAGTGTCCGAAGATGTCCATGTTTTAGTTTTATTGACTGCACTCTCACCACCAGACCGTGAAATGTATATTCGAAAACGATCGAAAGGCAAAATACCGCAAAAAGCGTATTCTTCTAAGAGCTTAGAAAAAATATTAGCAAAGTACAAAGAGCATATTCTGTTCTTACATGCATTCACTGGCTGTGACACGACGTCAGCTTTTTTCCAAGGTGGCAAAAACGTGTTTGTAAAAAAATTTTGAAAGACGCACAGACTTGCAAAATGCTGCGACGGTTTTTAAAAATGAATGCAAAGATATCGATGAAATTTTTAAGGCTGGTGTTACATGCACTCTTGCTTTATACGGTGCCCCCCAAAAAAATAAAAGATCTTAATGTATTAAGATATAACTCTTTTTTGAAAGCAACTGCTAAAAATACCTGCGTTAAACTGCCGTCTTTACCACCTACTGCAGATGCCGCTTTTGAACACTTTAAAAGAGTATTTTTACAAATTCAAACATGGCTCGGAACAGAAATATCACCAGAAGAATGGGGTTGGAATTATGAATGCGGAATATTGATACCGCAAACAATGATGCAGCGACCAGCTCCAGAATTTTAACTGAAAATTATTTTTTGCACATGCAAAACAGGATTTGGAGCATCTTGTGGGTGCAGGAAAAGTGGATTAAACTGCACTGCAGCTTGCTTAGACTGCAATGGTGACAGCTGTACTAATCCTTTACCTACAATCTACCTCAACGAGATCGACGACGACAATAATGAACAATAATGTATATAGTTAATGATAAATTTTTGTTGTAAATCATTATTTTTTGCAAAAATCTAATAAACTAACATTAAAGATACTTTGCAAACATAATTCATTACATATAAAATTAAAAACTTTACTGTAAACATTTTTTTCCCTTTCGCCTCTCATTTTTCAGTAAATTGTTGTTAAAAATTGTTGTAATCGAGATCGGCCAATTTTAACTTTTTTATTTGAGGTTTTAATAATGCAGTCAAACACTTGTTATACGGATTCATTGACTGTCCCTGGGTTCCGAGATTTTACTATTTTTATGCCTTACGGCGCTGCACATATAATGCGGGTTTCAATAATCACTGAGCAGTGATTTAATGTGAAATTTTGCAAAAATTCAATGACTCCATAGGGGAATGGGTTTCAGTAAATTTTAGGGAACAAAAAATGATGCAGGTGTGTAAGTTGGTAAATAGGCTCTACACCTAAAATAACTACAACTGAATTTAATCACTTTGTGTAAATCACGTATCCGATAAATGTGAAGATGAGTATCTATTCAGTGGATGAGAATTGATATGTAAACTGACTGTTTTCTTGAAATAAAGGGAGACATTATTCGTCATTTTGCCAATATTAAATTTATTGGTGGGAAGTGTAAAGTAATCACTATTTGATTAATCGCATGTCAAATGGTGAATTATTAACTTTGTCATTGAAAATCATTTATATTTAGTTTTTCTTGATCAGTTGTGTTAGTTTTAATTCAATTGAAGCATTTGGACTATTTGACATGTACAGACCATTTTTGTGAAAAAATATAATGTCAAAATATTAAAAATGAAGTATATCGAAAATGTCAAAAATGTCAAATATTTCAAATATATCAAAAATGTCAATGTGAAAAATCAAAAATGAAAAATGTCAAAAAAGTCAAAAAGGTCAAAAATGTCTCAAAAATATCAAAAATGTTAAAAATTTCAAAAATGTAAAAATTGTCAAAAATGTCAAAAATGCCAAAAATGTCAGAAATGTCAAAAAAGACAAAAATCTCAAAAAAGTCATAAATGTCCAAAATGTCAAAATTGTCAAAAATGTAAAAAATGATGTACGGTTTGCTACATCTAATGTAAATTATTTCAGTATTGGGTAAATACAATATTGAAAAAAATAAAGAATTTCGGTAGCAATATCATAATCGATCAATGAAAGACCGTAAGGGTTTTGAATGTTATCATGTGAAATTTCTTGCACGGCCATCTTAATTCGATATTTAAAATCTTTTATAGACAGAGGTGAGGTCCTGTACACAAGAGATTAAATATTCTCAAAGAAGCGCAAGTATTGCTACTCGCTCGGAGACCATTAGTTCACTTTATTATAGACATTTTTTTATCTCCAAATTATTTGTTATGATTCACTGAAATTTATTGTGGGTATTTGAGGGGGTCTCTGGAAGGTTTATATTCACATTTGGAACTTGTAGGTGGCGCTGCTATCGCATTGTAGGAAATAAAATTTAACCTAAACGATTGGGACGGTTGTGATGAAACTTTTCGTATGTGTTTAAATATGTTAGATTTACAATTTAACCCGGTGTGTGGCGTTGCGATCGTGTTGTAAGAAATTTTGAATTTTTTTTGTATTTCAATTTTCAATTTTATGTGTATATTTGATTGGGTTCCTAGAAGGTTTAGATGCACCATTGGACCTCTAGATGGCACTGCGATCGGGTTGTTGGAAAAAAATTTAACGATTACATAAAACTTTTTGTGTGTGTTTCAGTAGGTCAGATTTATCATTTAAGCAGGTAGGGGCCCAGCAATGGGGTAGTAGGATTTTTTAACTATTCGTAAACAGTTGGCTCGATTTTGATGTAACTTTTTATGTGAGTTTAAATTAGTGCCTGGCAGGTTTAGATTCATAACTCTACCCGGTAGGGGGGATGCGATCAGGTTATAGGGACATTTTTTAAAGCACTTGCATGCAAATTAAATACCATTTGTTCTACTCTGTGGGAAACAGGAGCGGGCCAGCTAGTATTTACTTTATAAGACCCAAATCATCTGCAAGAAATACATCAAAACAATTTTTTGTGAATTATATCACCGTTGGCTTATTACTTGACACAAGTTAAGCCTAAATAATCAACAATTATAAAATTTTAATGGTATTTTCAAAATATTTACATTTTCAGGTGTACTTTTTATTAAATTAAAATTAGAATTATTTGCCTTTAAAATATATTTGACAAACGAAGTTCTGTATGGAGATAATCTGTTGTTTGTATAAAGTTGACACCTAAAATGCTTTAATAACTGTCGATTTATTTTTAGAAACATCAAGTTTATCATTATAGTTTTCTTATAAGTTCTACAGTAGATATTATCTGCAAGGTGTCAAACATGTGCTGAAATTGTCTGAAATATGTATTCAAATACATGATATTGCAGTTTTGAATTAAAATATCATGTGTATTCTGTATTTATTTGACTGCTTAAACGAAACAGTTTTTCTATTTGAAGCAACACAAATACGTTACGTTTTGACAATTTGTGATATTTAATTTCTGTGTGAACTCGGGAGTAAGTCGATTCATCACACCCCACATAGAGGATAAGACGATTTTCCGTACAGTAAAATAATGATTCCTTAACCCCTCATTAAGCGCAAACACAGGTTCAAAATATTTTCTAATATACAATTTCTTACTGGATAGACGATGTTGATAAGTCATCACAAATGTATTCCCTTTGTAGGGGTTACTAGTACAATTTCAGGAGTGGCTCTGTAAAGTACATACATTAAAAGATTACATGGGTAGGGCCCTTTAGGTCATTTACCCTCATGAACGATGAGTTGCATTTAAAAGAAAAAGTGTTTCATAGAGAAATGTAGCTGTGGTCACGTGCGACGAAAGTAATGTTATTTAATAACAGGGAGTGTTCCTTCATCATAACAGACGTTATTGATCGATTTCAAGGAGGGTTATTGGTAATTCAGATTTTTATAATACTGGTCGTATTAACTATGTTTACATAAATATAAAGTAGTATTTATACTCAACTGTTAGCAAACCTGAAAGCGAAAGTTTTATTTATTATCCACCTAAATTATAGTTAATTGTGGTTTTTCCGAATTTATACTGCGTATTTTTTCAGAATTATACAGGGTGTCCGGTGTTCAGAAAGATGGGACACAGTTCGATTACATCTTTTTTTACTTAAATTAAAGCGATTAAACCAAACATACCATAGTACAATAGTGCTTCCTTAAAAAGTTATGGTCACCTAAAAAACAACATTTAGTATTTTGCAGTAAACGAAATGGCGATAAACATAAAAATTGATACATATGACTTTCAAGGGAAGTAATTTTTGCCCAATAATGACAATATATTTTTATGTTATTAAAATGTTTTCCACTATGGTTAAATTTTATGAAACCGTGTGTTATTATTGTTTAAAAAAGTTATACCACAAAATTTATCGTTTTCAAGAAAAACGCACCCACGCACCTAAGCATTACTTGAGACATTACTAATTGTGATATTTTATCGAGTTACCTTTGCATACGGCATTAATAATACTATCTAGTTAATAAAATCAAACTTTTATTCATAACGATCCTGTAACGTTTACCTAGATTCTGTCTAATAGGGAAATCTAATTGCATTATTTCTAATTTCATTTCCAGCTTCTCTAATTTTTCATTATAATTCTTCTCTTGTATTACTTGAATGCCTGTAAACAATGGATTTATGGAGTCCTATTAAAAGTAGCCCAATAGAATGATATCTGAGCTTCACGGTGGCAAGGGATGATCATTTCCGCGTTGTGGAAAGTGCTTATTTGAATAGTATACATATAATCAGCGCTTGTAGTAGACTAGGTAGAGTGTTATCTAAAAAAGTACACATTAATTGAAAATTCACAAATGGGCGTGTTTTGGCTATACGACGATTTTCATCACTCCATATATGGGAATTTGGGTGCATTAGTTATGCCTTGACGGGTAAATATGGCCTCATGAGAAAACAGCAGCCAACCCTAAAAAGAATAGACAATATTTGTCTCATTACCTAATCAGTGACAAAAATTTAATTCTCATGGGGTATCATTCAGCAGCACGTCCTGCATAGATGTATGCTCCTCCGAGCTGCAGCTCTAGCTGCAAATAACCTCGTATTAAGATGTCATGATCTCCCAAATAAATATCAATATAAGGGAAAAATTAAGGCAGAGAAATATAGTTAGACAGCCTTTAATATCTGACTGATAAATGATTATACCAAGATTTGACCAGTATCGTGTAAATGTAAAAAACCAAACATCTGATGAAATTTATATACTATATATAATTCGACCAGCTACAAAAGAAACTCAAGGGCTGCAAACCATTTAAATAGTGATAAGTATTGGTTGAATTTTGAAACGCTGCTAAATGAGAATAAATTAACCTATAAGAGAATCAGGGGATAGAAAAATTAAAAACAATGAAAAAACCAAGACACTACACTGCTAATACCTATAAATGAATGTCTTCATTATTTTAGAACACTAAATAAATGCAACTTCTGGCGAAAAATACAGTAAAAAACTAAAGAAAACTATAAAACAGAATAGATAAAGTCTAAAAGAATAAGAATATTTCATGATGATTTGAGTAATACACTTATTACAAACTTACACTTTATTTAAAAAATTGTGACAATTGTTTCGCGTCCGATGGAGCTTAATCATACAATGGACCTTCGGACGTGAAACAATTGTCACAATTTTTTAAATAAAGTGTAAGTTTGTAATAAGTCTATTACTCAAATCATCATGAATTTCAACTTCCACCAAGTATCAGCCAACTCAATCCAATGATTAGAATATTTAGCTACAAACTATACCAGTGGGAAAATTACCCGTAGACTTGAAATTACAACGCCACAATTATTCTGCATAATCACTAGCAAGTATATTAAGCAGAGTGTGTGCAAGTTTAATAAGGGATGTGAACAGGAATATAATAACTATGAAGAAGAAGAAAATGGTGGATTTATAGTTGAAATGTCCTGCACAGACAACTTTTTCTCATTAAAATTCTTACTATTGCCAATTGATTGACTAAAAAAAAAACTTTAAACTCAGTTAATCAATCCATGGATATTTCCAAGAAAAGTCTAGCGAACTAATAATTCTACAATCATATTATAAAGGAAAACTAGTTAACAAGTCTATAGACCTACTTTCTCTCGGTTAATCCTGAGAAAGACTTTTTCTACAAGAAGGCAACGAGCGTTCGTGACCGTGCTCACAAGTTGCCCTTCGGAAGTACACTTTGCTTTTCAATTACTTGACTTATCTGTATTTTTCAGAAACATTTGTAAATAGTGAATACCGAACAAATCAAGATAGCTTTTTACCACCTCAATCATTCAGAAACTATTTAAGAATTATAGGTTAGAAAAGACCCAGTATATACGTACAGGAGAAAATGAACCGACAGACACAACTGGGAAACAAGGAAACCATAATATTATGCGAATACTATAAATATCTAGGGGTAAATTTCAATAAAAAAGACACAAATTATACAAAAATAACATATAGAATAAATAACGCAAGAACTTTAATTAGGTCACTAAACAGATTATTTTGATCTGAAACTTGGAGAATGAAAGAAAACTAACGAAAAAATGAAACGCCTGAAATAGACGTGCTAAGAAGGACCAATAAAACATAAAATTTAGACCTAGTTAAGAAGGAATCAATAAAACAATAAATAAACTTGAAAGAAATAGAATAAGAAACAATTAATATGGTGTGGACAACGGATGATGGAAGAAAGTTTGCCAAATAAAATTATAAAATGAACAACAAATTATGATGACAGGAAATAATAGCCCTTAGGGATGGGCAACGCCCATGAACATTCTAAGCCGAAGTATGTATATAATAAATATTGGGAGGGAGATATGGAGACAATATATTTCTTTAAGTCGAATGCTGTCGTTGCCTGTAATGTACACATAACATAACTTTATTAGAAATTCCGTAGTTTTAGAGTAAAATAATATATGATTATAAAATATTCTGAGAAGGACAGTCTGAGCAATAAATTCTAATGTTATGTCTTTGCTTAACAAAATGTAAAAATGTTAAAAATAATTAAAAATAAACCTTAGTTACAGATCAACCCAATATTTTATATTTATGTTTGATCAGTCGCCAACGAATCAAAAGATATAGTAAGATGATTCAAGAATATCACCCTGTTTTATACTTTCATCTTTAACATTTTATCTTATAACTATTTAGTCTCCTACACTACTTTTCTTATACTTTTGAAGATTTATACATTCCAAAATGAGTATTCTGTATTGTTACAATTTGTTTATATTATTACCATGGAATAATATTTGATATTATAAATATAATATGCTAAATACTGATTGTCTTCTAAAAACTGAGCTCAGACAATCAAGAAATTTGTCTAATTCTTGCGTGTGATTTTTAAATTTGCATTTAACAGCAATATCAAATTGCAACAATATGCCCTTCCTTCTCTCGATTCTTCTTTCCGATCTTGTATTTGATGAAGGCTATAAAACTTTAATTCATTTTGATTAATTTATCAACGTTTGATAGATCTTGAAAACAGCAAGTCAATTTCTGAGTATCGATCCCGCAGATGAACTAACTGCAGATTCCAACTGTGATGAGCGCAAGATGGAATGAATGCACAAGAAACAATACTAAATATTCTACTTTTAATTCATACCAGTTTAGCATCATTTCTTATCCTTCCCGATGACAGTTTTAACCATGTAAATCGTTTCTTCTGGACCTTCCAATAAGGGCCAAAATTTGTTAGGTGAGTACAAAGTTGTCATTTAAAAGGTGGGCAGGATCATACAAAAGCTCATGTCTTCTTTTTAATTTAGAAATTGTACGTTAATACGGCAGATACGTTTTTTTATAAAATCTAAATTTAAGAAATATACACTCCTTAAAAAATGTAACAAAATGAATCCCGGGCATAAACAATTGCCGCAAATTAATAGATTGTTTCTCAATTCGCCTGTATTCTTTTTTATTTGTATGTGTGTTCAACGACTTCTCGAAACCGTCTTTAATAATTTGGATCGTTTGTTAAAGGTGATCCCAAAGTAGTCCCATATTTTTGTCAAGAACATAGCTTATGTCGTTTTTTTTAAATGGGCAAAAACTTTTAAATCGACTGTCTTATAATAGTATTAAAAACATGAGACGTCTCTATTTGGAACCTGTGATGTAATAAATGTATTTTTCTTTTTTCAAGGTTAGCCTTTCAGGCCTGTAGCCCTTGAAGGTTGATTGTGGTGTTGATCTTTCGATCTTATCTACCATACACCAGTGTTCTACGTTGTATACTTGGATATCAAATGTAGTACCTTCTTTAATAGTCGATACCATAATTAATTTCTTCGGGTTACCGTGCATTGCTACTACATAAGTTTATAATAATATAATTACTTAGATTATGAGCGATACTATATTTACAGGGCAAGGCAGCCTAGGACCTCCGACTTCTCCACTAAAACTAGCACTTATCTGCACTTCCTGACCGTCTTTAACACTTTGGGGAATCTAAGGTAAGTATGTATACTGTAATCTAAGGTAAATATGTATACTGTAATCATTCGCGTTTTCAACAGTGTACTTACTAGGTTTGTCAACAAAAATGAATTTGGTTGAAGGTTTTTTTAAATTATAGGATGTCTTGTGAATAATTCAAACAATATTAGTATTTATATGTGACATGTTTATCTAAACTGAAAGCACTTTTAAAGCAATGTGTCTACTTTCTTACCTTGATGGGTTTTCCAAAAATACATAAAAAATAAAAGTTCCAGATTTGCAAACCCATTTTTCATACGAAAAAGGTTTTCAGCCCGATAATCCTTTTTATAATCACCATACCTGCAACGCTACCCATAAACTTTTAAAGACAATTAAATTAACGCAATAAAATTGGAAATGAACACTGAACTTTGTATTCCAAATGTATGTAATAATGTATTCACAATATTGCAATAAATGCAGATTAACTACGACATCATAATTTACTTATACATTTAAGCAATGGCTATAAAAAATAACACTAAATAAACATTATTCTTAGAGTATTAGAGAATCAACTAAGTATTTACTAGTTTTTTACAAGCATTCAGAACATTTGTTCATTTGTTATTGTTTACATTCAGTCGAGTTGGCGGAGGATTGTGTACACCTGGGTTAGCCACCTACTCTTCGTTGAAAGTGTAAAGAACTTTACATAATACTGTAGTGAAATAAGCGGGAGAGTCAGACACAAAGCATGTGACGTGTTTATCTAAAATGGATACATTAGTAATGTTATTGCCAACATAAAACAATACAAAGTTCAGCATAAACGAATGTTTTCTAATGTGTAGGCAAGTTAAAGTTAATTATACTCGTTTTGACTTTTCATTTGGAATATTTCAGCTTTAATTTTTTAGTAGCTTTTAGACAAATTAAGTTATACTGTTTGGGAAGGGTCAACAAAAGTAAATTGTTCAGTCAAACCTCATAAATTTATCTGAGGGTAAATCAAATTAAAAAATATTGTTTATGTAAATCAAGGTTGCAATAGTTGTTACGAAAGGTACTCTCCATTCTGTTATACCTTGTACAAACTAAGTAACCCCTACCCTCCAGAATGGCATAAGGCTAGGAATGGTACATTTTTAACAATACCTTATCCCTAAGACCAGGGAATATCACGCTTTAGATAGAAACCTCGTAGACAATCTCAGTTGGAGAACAAGTTGTTAGGTAGTGTCCTTCTTTCAGAAACAAAAAGAATTTTCTGTAGTAAAAAAGAACATATTAGAACATGGGATCAGTAAAAGATGCATTTCTAGTGACTCTCCAAATCAGGAAACGGATTATAACTATCACTGGCACATATGAAGAATTTGAAACACTATACATAAAGTACCGAAACCGTATACACTTATACTCTGTATACTTACATCCTGTATTCGTTACTACATATACTTCACCTTGGATATGTATCCGCTGTATACTTACACACAATTTATTCCCAACCGGTATACTTACACTCGGCAAACTTACATTTTTATTACATACAATTTGTATTTTGTTCTGTATATTAATTTATAGTATACTAATATTCGGGATACTAACAACCTCTAAATTGGGCTCCCGCCCATATACCGCAAAGAATCGGCGTTTTACCCTATATATTTACACCTTACCAATTTTTTTATGTATACTTACACCATCTACGCTACTCTATTTACTAACATTCAATACACTATACTCAGTTTATTAACTCCCGCCCAAACACGGGAAAGGATGGAAAGGATGCCCTCCAAAAAATCCGACACTATTATCCCAAATTTTTCACAAGATCTTTAAAATTTTCTCATTTTCACCCCGTATACTGCTGCCTATACTTCATCCCATATATATAGTCCCTGAATAGTTACACTCTATTTACTACCACCCAATATATTTACTACTAAGTTTACACTCTGCATTCTTACACACTCTATGTCATTCTATTTACTAACACTCAGTATACTTACATTCAGTTTATTAATACACAGCATATTGAGCTCGCGTCCAATTATTGCCGGCAATGGAAGGGCCTGCTTGTCATCGACAAATGCCAAAAAGCGTTGTCCAATGCTCTTACACCTGTAAAATATCCCCATTTACAGCCTGTATACTAGTGCATATTCTTCATCTTGTATATTTACCATGGTATTCCTGCACTCTTTTGCCTCTACTTACCTCGTAAACTTTCACTCATTATACTTAAATCCTATATACTACTGTATTTACTAATATCATATATACTTATACTCAATTTATTAACACCCTGTACATTAAGCTATCGACCAATTACTGCTGGCCAAGGCTCATTGTCGACAAAAACAAATATTTCAACTATGTTACACCAATATCCTTTACACTTTGTACACATGTTTCACTCTAAATATTATATTCACCATATCATTTACCGGGATAAAAGATATCATAGGCTATGTCATATAACTAGTGGTCTCCCAGTTGCCGAAATTCGACCCTATTTCATGAAATTGTAAAAAGTTTATTTTCATAAGAAACAGAGTTGTGGACAAATCGGAGAAGTTTATGTAATGACCAAAATTGTTCACTCATATTGACAAATCTATTGCAATAAAAAATAAATAAAAATGTACTCAAATATCGGTAATCGAAATATTTTTGATAAATGAATGACCCCTCAAATTTTTGACTGGAACAGCTCCTGGCTATATATTCGATATAATAATTGGAAGATTGTTCTTTGTAACCTAAAAGTTTTCGTCATTTGGCGTTTCAATCAAGTTCAGGAATATTAAAAAAAAGAGGGGACCAACAACCCTAGGAGAACTTAATTATTTAATACATTCTCTATTGTCAGCTGTCTGACAATTTTTTACACAACACCTTCGGGAAGATTGTGATAATAATATATTAATCAAATAATTAAGTTCACATTAAAAACAGAATATTTAATATGAAAGTTACCGCAACGCGCCGGAAAAATCAATACTGATCTACTACATTGACTATTTTACCACTAAACACTAACAACGCTTGTATGGCACTTCCAGAAGTACATGCTCTCAGAATAACGATCGCTCCATATATAATTACTCAATGTTTGGAATTTTGACCGACTGGCTTCGGGGGCACTCTCAATTCTTTGGCGTTGACAATATGGACGTAAATAATGATTTTTTATTATATTTTATTTAATGAATGAACCAATATTATAAATTAATATTAGCATTCTGCACTGAAGGTCGTCAGTAGCTACTTAACAAAACCAAGATGAAGAAAATCGGTTGAGAGACAGAGGAGAAAATGGTAGCTAATCGTTTTGTCTTTGCCTATTAGGGTTCCGTATATACAATATACAGATACCCTTATAATATCACTGCCTCTGTCACATCACAGCAATTTTCTCCTAAACTACTGGACGGAAGAGGATGGAATTTGGTATGAAGGTATAGTTTGGTGACCTGATCAGGAGCACATATCGCAAAAGAAGAAATTTTGATTTTAGGGGTACTTCTGGGCGGAAAAACTAAAAAATCGACCGTTCCCCCCCCTGATCTCCAAAACTACTGAACCTAAAATTTTGAAAAAAAATAGAAAATATAGAACGTTGCCCGAACTTTACAGGAAAAATAAGGAGAAACCATTAATATTAATTTTGGGGGGCAAATTATAGAATTAAATAAAAATTTAAAAATAAAAATAAATTCAAACTCATCATGTATCTCCATTCTGAAACACAAATATATTTTTTTCAATTTTAAAAAATTAATAAAAATATATTAACGAAAATAAAAAATTTACCCATCCCCCCCTTTATCTCCGAAACTTAAAACGTAAAGTTTTGAAAAAAAAAATAGTTTTATAGGTTCTGACCTGAAGTTTACTGGAAAAATAAGGAGAAACCTCTACTTTTAATTTTGGGGGGCAAATTACAGAATTAAATTGAAAATATAAAATTAAAATTGTTTCTAACCCATCATGTTATATATCAAATGAAAGGGCTCATTACGACGAAAACAAATATATTTTTTTTCATATTTTAAAATAAATTAATTAAAAGATATTAACAAAAATAATACCCATTCCCCCCCCCTTATCTCCGAAACTATAAGCTGGAAAATTTAAAAAAAATGGAGGTATAGCCCCTCACCTGAACTTTACTGGAAAAATAAAGAGAAACACCTAATATTTATTATGGGGGGCAAATTATAGAAATAAATGGGAAATTAAAATTAAAATTGTTTCTAACCCATCATGTTATAGTATATCAAATGAAAGGGCTAATTATGACGAAAACACATAATTTTTTTTCATATTTTTAAAATAAATTAATTAAAAGATATTTACAAAAATATAAAAAATTTACAGCAGAGTTTGAGAAGGGAATTAGCTTGGGTCGAGGGTAGTCTACTAAACAACGGCTACAGCAAACGAGAGATTCGCAATTCCATTTCGCGTCACCAACATCCCCTTCATAAGAAAGAATTGTCACCTAATAAATCAGTAGCTATTTGCCATACATCAGCAAGGTCACGGATAGGATTGGGAAGCTTCTCCATAAGCACGAGGTGAAAACAGTCTACAAACCACTATCCAAAATCTCACAAACGTTACCCTCTACAAAGGATAAACAAAATCCTCTTTCATCTAAAGGTGTTTATTCCATTCCATGCTCGTGTGGGGCAGTATACATCGGTGAAACAGGTCGATCTATAAACACTCGTCTGAGTGAGCACAAACGTTGTTTGAAAACGGGCCTGCTTTCAAACTCTGCTATAGCTGAACATCATCACGAAACTGGCCACCAAATCCTTTTCGACAGCTCCTCTGTCTTGGCCAAATCTCCATATTATTTCACCAGAAAATTCCGTGAAGCCGTTGAAATCGCCAAAAATCAGAAGAATTTCAACCGAGACAAAGGTTTTGAACTTTCGTCGATGGCAATCTTGCGTCAACATTTCCAAAAAATAAATCACTTACATTATCCACTAATAAAATTCCAGGAACGTATACGAAATTTCATCAATGTCATGAAATAATCCCTTTAAATGCCTCCTACCCTTCTTTTACCTGAAAATTACGGGGGGCCAATTATTATTTCTTCGTACCTATTGCTCATATAGAATTTGTACATCATTATGACAAGTTGAATAAAATGTGAAGTTTTTGAAGTGTTCGTGAGAAAAAGATGAAATGAATGGAGTAGCCGCAAGGTAAGTAACATTTGTTTTGTTTTTTGTCTCAACCTTGAAAAAGCCCCTTATAAGTGTGGGCGAAACGTCGGAAAACTCTGTTTATATCCCGGTTTAGGTATATAAATAAACTAATTCGAAAAATGACGCGGTCCAAGTCCGAAAAAAGCAGAATCAGATATAGACTAGTTGTCGCCCAGTGGTCGAAATTCGACCAATTATGTCAATATCTCTGGCAGGTTAAGTAACCTGAAAATTTTATCGTGACATTCTATCCTAGGGCTTTAGGTAGAACAGCAATTACACGGAACGGATCCATATTCGGAACCTCTGTGTGATAGTTTCCTCGAAAATCCTAGATGTCGGTCTTACAGTTCGCTTCTAAAAATAAGTAAAGAAATTCAAGTTATTTTTTAGATATAATTCATAGGACGTTATTTGTGTTCAAATTCGTAATTCTTAATTTAATATGACAACAATTCAACCGCTAATGGACTACCCTATATATTGCAATATAGTCCGAGGGTTCAATTTTAAAATTATAAAACTAATATTCACTCTCACTTGTCTAGAACTTTATTTACATCAAATTATACAGAACAGCTGATTCACAATAACATTACGAATACGCTAGTCGTCGCGGTATAACTCTCTGCTGCGAGGATGGGTCCTCCATTTAAAATCAGCGTCGAATTCTCTAGTATAATCCAGTGTCAATGTTACAGTTGTCGAGTTATGATCGAGATAAGTTTTTCTCCCGTTCTAACCTTCTAGCTTTTTTTTATATCCCAGCGATAGTTGTCGTACTGAAATGATCGTCCCGATCAGAAACATCCTCTTCATGGTAGGGAGCAAGTCGATTTAAATGGACCACCTACAACGGTAGACAACGTCATTAAGCCTCTTGACCACCTCGTATGGACCATCCCAGGCGGGTGTAAGCTTTGGGGATTTACCCTTGCTCCGTTGGGGGTTGTACAGCCAGACTTTGTCCCTCTCCTGGAACCCGACTGAATTGGCCTTGAGGTCGTATCGCCAAATGCCAAATCGCAAGGTAATCGCAGCTCCTTTACGAATAGGACCCTGGCTGGGGTCAGGCCTGTACTATTACGTACGGCAGAGCGATATACCAACGGGAATAGGGGAATATGCTCATCCCAATCACGCTGGTTATTGCTGACGACCTTGGATAGGTGTTGTTCCAAGGTCCTGTTGAATCTTTCCACCATTCCGTCTGACTGTGGGTGCAATGGTGTTATTCTTGTTTTCCTGATCCCCAACATCGTGCAGACCTTCTGGAATACATTCGATTCGAAGTTACGCCCCGGGTCTGAATGTAATTCCATCGGGAGGCCAAACCTGCTGAATAGTTGTTCTACTAGCACCGTCGCTACCGTGGTTGCCTCTTGGTTGGATATCGCATATGCCTCAGGCCATTTGCTGAAGTAATCCATTGCGACCAGAATGTATTTTTCCCCCTCAGGAAACGGACCGGCGATATCGATGGAAATTCTCTCAAATGGGACGCCTACATTGTACTGCTGCTTTCTGCCCTTGGTCCGGGTCTTCGGGCCCTTACTGGCTGCACAGGTGGCACATTTGCGGCACCAAACTCTGACGTCTTCGAAGTAATTCACCCAGTAGTACCGCTGGCGAACTTTGTATAGGGTTCTATTCATGCCCAGGTGGCCTCCGGTAATCCCATCATGTACTTCGGTCAGGATGGCTGGTACCTTTCTCTTCGGAACTACCAGTTGGGACATTCCATTGTCTACTCTTACAAAGTCCCATTGAGCCCATAACGATTTCAGCACGCCTGAGTATCTAGCTACCTCGTCCCATCGTGGCCTGGGTGCCCCTCTCGTTTTGAGTGTCAAGATTGGTTCGATGTCTGGATCAGCCATTTGGTCCTGGATGCACTGTTTCGTTGTCCAGTCTTCATTGGCCTGCACTCGGATCTGCCTGATGGAGATACCCTCTCGCTGTTCCGTCTTCAGACAATGCATTCCGCTCTACAGGGTCTTCTGGATAGGGCACCGGCATTATTGTACAAATGGCCGGCACGGTTTTCCACCTTGAAGTCGTATTGCTGTAATTTCTCCATCCATCTGGCCAGTTGTCCTTCCGGTGTCTTTATGTCCAGCAGCCGTTTGAGTGCGGCATGATCTGTTCGGATTAAGAAATGACGACCATAGAGGTATTTGTGGAAATGGTCTACATCCCTTATTATTGCAAGAAGTTCTTTCCTGGTGACGCAATAATTTCTTTCTGGTTTCGAGAATCCACGGCTGTAGTACTCGATCACCTTCTCTTCACCATCTTGCACCTGAGATAGGACGGCACCCAAACTGGTGTTGTTGGCATCGGTGTCTAAGATGAACTTGCCGGACTGTGTAGGAAAGGCTAGGATCAGTCACCTGAATGATGTTTCGCAATCCTGATTCCAACGGAAGGTCTCTTTCTCAGTGATTTCCCGATGTAGAGGCGCGGCAATGGTGGCAAATCCTTCAAGAAATTCCTGTAGTAGGAACAGAGGCACAAGAAGCTTCGCAGTTCATGCTTGTCTCTCGGGACTGGCCAATCACGGATCGCTTCTTTCTTGTCCTCGTTGGTGCGGATTCCCGACTCGGAAACGACGTGGCCCAAAAACTGGAACAAGGAACACTTCTTGGGGTTGAGTCTCAGGTTGGCGTTATTAATTCTGGAGAATACTTCGCCCAGGTTCTTCAGATGGTCGTCGAATGTCTGACCCATGACTAGAATGTCGTCGAGGTATACTAAGCACGTCCTCCATGTTAATCCGCTCAGTACATACTCCATTAGCCTCTCAAATGTAGCGGGTGTGCATTACATAACCCAAAGGGCATGACCGTGAACTGAAACAGCCCTTTACTGGTGGAGAACACTGTCTTCTCTCTGTCGTTTGCGTGTAGACCAACCTGCCAATACCCACTTTTTAGGTCTAGTGTGGAGAACCAACGGGAGCCTGCTAGTGTGGTCAAAGTGTTATCGATTCGGGATAGTGGATAGCTGTTTTTCTTCGTGACATCATTCAGCTTTCTGTAATCCACGCAAAATCGGGTGGTTCCATCCTTCTTTTTAACTAGCACGACGGGAGCAGACCATGGGTTGATGGATGGCTCAATAACTCCATTTTGTAACATGGACTCGATGTTTTCCTCAACTGCCTGTTGTTGCCCCAATGGTAGTCGTCTAGGTGGTATTCTGATGGGTTCAGCCTTTCCGGTATCTATTCAATGCTGGATGATGTTGGTGCGACCGGTGGTTCCATTTTGACTGTTAAAAATTTGCCAGTGCTTTGTGATAAATTGCTTGGCTTTCTTCTGGTTCTCTGGTGTCAAGTGTGTCAAATGGTCAGCAAACTGTTGTAGGAACTCTTTATTGGGCCCTGTCTCCTTCACCGACGTCTGGTACTCTTCTTCGCAATTGATGATGGTCTCTACTGGCTCTAAACAAGCTATCTCTTGACAATTTGTAATTCTGATGTCGTTGTTGGACAAATTCAGGACTCTGATTGGTATATCTCGTCCGGTTTTACCTATAGCCCGTCCAACCAAGTAGTCATGAGCTGAGTGTACGGGCCCACCATTCCAACGCAGCTCCCAGGATTGCTGCCTAGCTGCCCATGAATAATCTGTTCCGTTCGACCGGGAATTCTAGCTGAGTTCTTTGCCACAATTTTTATAGAGGTGACTGAACTGTTGACGGGCCGTGTCAATACAAATTCCTCATTTAGGAACCGAAGAACATCATATCTCGGGTCGAACATAAATCCATGCTGGCTAATTAGGTCCATTCCCAGTATAAAATCGTCCTCAATATTCGCTACCAGGACCCTATGCCGGATCATGTTGTCCCGTATCTGTAGCATGACATCTGCCTCACCCTGTTTTGGCAGGGACTCGCCGGTGACTGTTCTGAGCTGGATGTTGTTGGTAACTGGCCGAATTTCTGATGCTCTCAAAACCCTGCACTTGACAATGGACACACTTTTATTGATAAAATAGTCGTACAAAATTCCATAAAAACAGATCCGAGTGATAGGGAATTAAGAATAGTTCATAAATACAAAAATAGAAAAGGCCAGACTAATCTGATTATACAAATGAACAAGACAACATATGATTGTGTTAAAAAGAAGGAAACAATACACATTGGCTGGAAAACGCATTTTTATAAGGATAGTTTAAATGTAAAACAGGGTTTTAACTGTTGGAAATTTGTTCATATGGCAGCAGATTGTAAAAAACGATCCCCCACATGTCAAGTATGTGCTGGTGACCATAAAGCAATGGACTGCAAATCAAGTGAAGAATTCTGTGTAAACTGTAAATACGCTTCAGAAATTTTAAAGCTACCTAATGTAGATTACAAACACAAAGCTTATGATAGAATTTGTGAGGCATACAAAAGAGTGGTGGAAAAGTTGCAAGAGAAAGTAAACTATACAGGAAGGCGGAATAATGGGAATCAAATGTAGCAGTTAAAGTCACAATTAATGTATCTAAATATTCAAGGCTTAAATGCACACAAAACTCAACTAACATGGATAGCAAATCAATATAGACCAATAATTATATGCCTCTCAGGACACATATTACCAATGATTTCACACGAAATAAATATTACTGGATATAATGCAGTGTATAGCATATCAGAAAGTACACATATAGTAGGGTCAGTAATATATATATATATATATATATATATATATATATACAAAAAGGTTATAAGTATAAAGAAATTTAAAAAATAGAGAACAATATGAATATGTGGATAATTGGGATTGAAACCGTGATAAAAAACCACAAATATTGTTTTTATAGTCTATATCACTCACTAAGTACAAGTAATGCTGAATTCTTACAGAACTTTGATGACATACTGGAAAACGTAAACCTTGATGCAATAGTTATAATTATAGGTGATATTAATATTGATCTAGGAGGAAAGAGCTTCTATGCTAATATATTAAACAGTGTTATAAATAAGCAAGGTTTTTACCAACTAATTGATAAACATACTCGCATTACAAATAATTCTGCAACTAAAATAGATCTATTAGTTACAACCAAAAAGGACATCAGATTTGATGTTCTTCTGACTCCCAAGATAACAGACCACTCAATAATAATGGCAAATTTTGAAGGTGAACATGAACCAATCTATGAAATAAAAATCTATGGAAATTATAAAAATCTGGATGTACTAGGTTATCAACTCAAATTAATGGAAATTGAAATGCTATCAAATTCTTCAAATGAAAATACTTTAGCTGATAATCTAACTAACAATCTGATATCAACTCTTGACGAGTTTGCACCAGAACAACAGAAAATGATAAAAGTTGAAATGGGAAACAAGATATGGTGGAAAGAGGAAATAGACAAGGTAATAAAAGAACGAGACAGATTATACAAGAGAGCTGTAGCTAGTAAGATGGACAATGATTGGGAATGTTACAAACAAAAAAGAAATAAAATAGTATCTTTAATAAGAATATCTAAAAAGGATTATTTTAATAATAAAATAGATCAAACCAAAGATAATCCAACAGAAATGTGGGACACATTAAAAAAATTGATGAAGACTAAAAACTATGAAGATCTTAAAGATGAAATTATATTCAATTCAGCATTGTAAGAGGAGATCAAATAAGTAGACATTTTAACAAATACTTTTTAGATAGTGTAAAGGAAATTGCAGAAATATAAAACCAAACAAAATACATCAAGAGTGTATTAATCACATAAAAGTTAGTTGCAAGATGGAAAGATTTCAAAAATTAGAAATGTCAGAGTTAAGAAAAATTATAAACAACATGAAGAATAAGGAAGGTAGTACTGATGGGGTTACGACTAAAATATTGAAATATTCATTTGAAGCTACAGGCGATACATTTCTTAGCGTAATAAATTGCAGTTTGGAAACAGGCTCTTTCCCGCAAAAGTTATTCCTATTGAAAAGAAAAAAGATACAATAAGATGTGAAGAGTTTAGACCAATTAACACTGTACCTCCATATGAAAAACTACTAGAATTGTGCGTGAATAAACAAATAGTGAATTATGTAGAAGAAAATAACATCCTCAGTGAGTATCAGTCAGGTTTTCGAAATAAACACTCCTGGGAGAGTGCTTTACAAAGTGTGTTATTCAACTGGAAAAATGCAATTAATGAAGGCAAAATGATTGGTGTAGTTTTTCTAGACTACAAACGTGCATTTGAAATAATCAACAGAGATCTGCTTCTAACGAAATTGGGAAAATATGGTTTCGGTAAAACAATTCTAAAGTGGTTTAGTAAATATCTAAGCAATCGAATTCAGGTAACAAAATACGGGAATACCTCTCTACCAGAAAAAAACTGAATATGGTGTGCCACAGGGAACTGTGTTGGGGCCATCATTGTTTATCTTGTATATTAATGACATTGTTAAAATCATAAAAAATTGTGTTATCCAGATGTCTGCAGATGATACTGTAATATATATAGCAGGTTTTAATTTGGAAACTATCATAGAAACATTAAATGAGAAGCTTAATTGTCTATATGAATGGCTAAACAACAATTCACTTCAGCTAAATGTAAATAAAACAAAAATGATGATTATTAAACATAAAAATAAAACTCAACTAGGTAATAAGTATGTAGAAATAAATGGTGAAATCAGTGTAATTGTAACACAAATTAAGTATCTGTGTTGTATGGTAGACAATAATTTAACATTTGCAGATCATTTTAAATGTATAATAAATAAAACAGCAAGAAAAACTAACGTATTAGCTCGCGTTTAAAAAGATTTAAGTACTTGGGCAAAGCTCACAACATATAAAACGATTATAGCTCCACATTTTTATTACTGCTCAACACTATTGTTTCTGATGAATAATTCAGAAATAGATATCTTACAAAAAAAAACAAAACAAGATTTACGTATTATTTTAGGCTGCAACAAATATACAAGTAGAAGTCATATGTTAAAAAGTACAAATTTATTAAGTATAAGACAAACAATAACTTACAATACAATGTTATTTATATACAAAATGTTAAACAATGAATATAATACTAGGTCAAGAAATAACTTTTATTTAAGTAGAGTCAACACTAACTTTAGTCAAAATAATTTATTTTTTAAGGATTTAAAAGAATACAACGAACTACCTGGTTCTATTAAAATGTGTAATAATTTAACAGAATTTAAGCGAAAATGTATATTACATATTAAAGATACAATTGTTTTGTAATATATTTTTTTCTCTGATATGTACTTGTGACAAATGTTAATATGATATATTGTATTGTGTTCTAGCCAAGTGCTATTAATAAAGATTATTATTATAATTATTATATTTCATCTTCCCTATATATACAACTGCTTATGGGTTACAAAATGTTGCATTTCCATTTCCGCCACCCTGTAGGTGCATCTCTGTATAATATTTTTTGCACAACCCTGTATAACTGTAATTCTATTGCACCTTCTATTCCAAGAACCCTGTAAATTCAACCGCTAATGGACTTCCCTATATAATTATGTTATTAGTTATAATTGCACTCTACTATATATTATAAACACCCTATAACTGCTTATGTGCCACCCACGAAAAAAATTATTTCTAACATATCTGGAATCGCCCTGTATAATTATAATATACAACGATTACTTTACCACTAAACAATAACAACGCCTGCATGCCACTTCCAGAAGTACATGCTCTAAGTATATAACAGCATTGGTCCCTCTATAAATAATTACTCAATGTTTTGAGTCTGGCGGCGGCGGCACATTCAGTTGTTTGGCGTTGACATTATGGACATAAATAATGAATTTTTATTATATTTTATTTAATGAATGAACCAATATTATAAATTAATAATAGCATTCTGCACTGAAGGTCGTCAGTAGCTATTAAACAAAACAACAAAACAATAATGAAGAAAATCGGTTGAGAGCCAGTGGAGAAAATGGTACCTAATCGGTACCTAATCGTTTTGTCTTTGCCTATTTATATATAGATAAGGAACTAAGGCTTTCAAGGGTTTTTATGGTTTGATATGATCAATTGACCTTTAGTAGGATAAAATTCAAAAGTGCTACTAAATCTAGCCATGCGTTTTTGAGAACGGAGTAAATTTGGCCACTTTTCCGTTATAGCGCAAAAACTATACATTTTTGGACGAAGTATGCCGTAAGATTTTTTGTAGAGAATTGAATTTCCTATTGAAATGATATTTTTAAATCAATTTTTTTATATAAAATAAACTCCAAAAACAAATTTAAAAAATCGAAAATTTTCAAAAATTTTTCTTTTTTTCTATTTTTGATTATAACTTTTTTCTGAATAGGCATTGCTTCATAAAAAAGGAAGCTTTTAAAATTACTTTTAAAATGGCGGCTTATAGATCTTTAAATCATTTAAATTGATGGAGATATAAACTTCTGAATATAACACACAATTCTTGTGTAATTGAAATATTTTCGATTGCAATGTCTATTTCTGTATCCACGTCAAGAGCTATATCTTCCGCCGAAATATCTGTAGTATCAACGTTTTCGCAGTTAATGCACATGCATTCCTTGTAAAACATTAAGCAGTTTATCCCTAATTTTTGGCATCCACAGTTTGACTGACATCCTTTCTTTCATCCACAGGCAATTTGCTCAAGTAAACTTGTGGGTGCAGGAGCTGCAGAGGAACGGATTGGAAATAATTTTTCGATTGCTGACAACCCCAATCAAGTGGATTTAAAGCATTTTGTTTCCACTGCTGAATTTGAAAATATGTCCTTAATCCATGCTCTTTCGTACCACTAGCGGTAGAGGGTAGTTGAGCTAGTGAAAATTTAGCATTTTTAGAGAGCCTTTGAAAAAGCTGATAATGGCAGTTGCTTAAACTATCAGTTTTCATACCATACAAAGCAATGACGATTTTTTCTGCAGCTGATTCAATGTCTTTGTAATTGGTATTGTTTTCTATAAATTTTTCTATGCTTTCATGCAATAACAGTATACAGTACAAAAGTAACGGTTCAAACCGGTTTATATACAAGAGAGATTTTTAGAAATATACGATATATTTGATTTTTATTTTATTTAAATTCTTTTTTTTTTATAAAGACATTATTAAATATATTTAAACATAATAGGTATAAAACAAATGTAAACGGCATTGCATATAAAAATTAGTTTTAAAATTATTACTTTAAAGATGAATTAAGTATTAATTTATGTATTTATGTAAACTGACTTTGATTTAACAAAATAAAATAATTTTTTTTAATTATTCTTACATAAGATATTTATTGCATAAAAATCTTTATTGTTCACATATGAAATAATAGACTTTTTAAATATAAAGTTAGAAATAAAGAAAAAATGGCTAATTTCAAACGTTTATATCTCCATCAATTTCAATCGTTTAAAGATCTATTAGCCGCCATTTTAAAGGTAATTTCAAAAGCTTTCTTTTTTATGAAGCAATACCTATACCTAAATCTATTCAGAAAAAATTATAATCATAAATAGAAATAAAGAAAAATTTTTGAAAATTTTCGATTTTTTTTTAATTTGTTTTTAGAGTTTATTTTATAAAAAAAATGTTTTGACTTTAAAAATATCAAACGTATGGCTAGATTTAGTAGCACTTTTGAATTTTATCTTACTAAAGGTCAATTAACTATATTAAACCATAAAAACCCTTGAACGCGTTAGTTCCTCTTACCCCCGTTTTTTTAACATAGTCTAGCCTATCATATCCAGGTTATAAATTGAACCTTTGCAAACTCATTAACCTGGTTTTTATTTATTTTGGAAGAACAATATATACACCATGTCATCCACATTTTTAAAGCTAAAGATATTTATCGAAGGCATCCTCTTACATATGGGAAACTGGGCTTGAAGAATTCCAAATTGCGACATGACAAGCCCGCCATTTTTAGGTTGGCACAAAGCCATACATATTTATTTTTATAGCGATATTAATATATAGAGAAGTAAAATTTAATGTTTGTTGTGGATAATCTCTGAGTAAGACAAATCTATACCATCGAATTCTTCAAGCTATCTCGCCCAGTCTCCCATATGTAAGAGCATGCCTCGGTAAGTACGAAAACAGTTACAAACACCCTGAATCATCAATGATTTAGATAATATTTACGGATTTTTGTATTGAAGCGAAAGCTTCTTAACGGAGGCCCACACATATGAAAATAGATGAGCAAGGGAATGGAATGCATACCTTTAAATTTCATTTGTTTCGACCCGACCAACCGACACTACACACTGCCTCGATCTTGAAATGCCCATCCAATTCAGTTCTCTGTGTAAGAAACAAGGACCAGTTTATATATTAAGAGTCTCTTCTTTTTTAGAAGATCAATAATAAATAGGAAATAAACCAATATAACGTCCAAGTATATAGAATAACTGCACACAATTTGCTTTTTGTTCTAATAGACACTCCAATTCTCACTTTGTGATATATTAAAGTGGAAACTTGACATACGTCAGAAAAAGAATACCGCACAAAAAGGGAACTTGGCATTATTGATTAATTTTATGTACTATTTTCAACTCACATAAAATGAATAAAACTCACTTTAATATTATATAGAATAAAAACTTGATTTGATTTTGAATTGTTGCTACCGTTGAATATGTAGGTATATAATTTAATATTTTCAATAAATGTTATGTGTTTGTAATGTTGTTAGTTTTCTAATACTTACTCAGATAACCAAAACTATTTAGAAACAGTAACTCATTACTTATTTAAATTAAGAATTAAATTAGGATTAATACCTGATTTTAATTCACCTGATATTTATATACATTGCTAAGAGTGACACAAAGAAAGAAAATAGAGAGAAGGGAAGAATATTTCGTAAGAAGCTTTCGCGTTCCTCGTTCAGTCTCAAATGACTGCCGCTCTTTTTATTTCTTCCATTTTCTGGAAAACGGTTGTTGCAAAATTCTCTCTTAATACACCTTAACACTATGGTCCAAAGGTACCCTGCAAATTTCAAGACTGTATATAATAATTTTGTATAACATGTATGACAATTTTATGTTCTCTTACTAATATGATGCGGAATTTACCAAATCTCGCAAAACAAAGATAAAATAGATTGTTCAATCACTTAGCCAGATAACGCAATATCTAAACGGCAAATTCTCCCTTGTTGAAGTCTCCACGCAAATGGCACTGCAAATTATTAATATTTATTAATAATGTCGAAACCACGCGTAGTAAGTATACGTACATGGTCATATTAAAAATAGAAGTCACAGACATGCCTTATTCATATTCCTTGCACATAACAACTCTGACTTAACTTAATGGTTTGCCATACATTCAAAATGTTTTCATGTAAATAAAAAGGACTTTACATAAATTAACATAACGTATGTGATATCATACAATTATTGTTCAGATACATATTTTCGGTTCATCCAGCAAAGATTATTCCATTTTATTCAGTTGAGTAATATCATTTGTTTGTTATTAAAATGGAAACCCCTATGCAATTAATCACAAAATTAATCTCAATGGCTTATACAATGCGAAGAATATATTTTTTGAACAACAATCTCTGACTGAAGGAAAATGCTTTAACATCTATTATTAACAATCAGAGGAAACTGAATTTGTAATATATTAATCTGCAAAGCATATGTAAATATCTTCGCTACTATAATAATATATAAGGATTACAAAGGAAGCTTAAAAAGTTCTATCAATGTTAGCTTAGGTTGGGTTAATTTTTTCTAAAGCCTCTTGATAATATTTTTTGCATGCATGCAGTGATAATAACATAAATGTCAGTATTGGTATAATAATTTGTTCTTAAAAAAATCATCAACTTTAACAACGTTTTATAGACATTTTGAAATATTCAAGCTAACTTATAACTCACCCATTATCTAGTTTTCGAAAATATGAAGACAAAAGAACTTGTTGGCAAATCAGTACTACTTTGTGCATAAATTACCTACAACCGCGAAAGTACACAGTCGAAAATTAACAATTCACCACTTTTAACGAAAAATTGCTCCTAATATATTAGAGAACGTGCTTCAAACAACCATTCACCCATGTGCTTATCGATGTCCAGGTTTTCTCACTGGAATGTGCATAATTTTCCCAAAGATTGAGAACATGACATAATTGATTCTTTTAATGCCACATACAGTCGTAAATTTTGAAGATTTACTCTTACTCCTTTAAGAATTGTTTCCTTGATGGAACCCAACACCATTTGCTCTGAAATCTTCAGGTGTGCCAAAAGCCAAATCGCACATAGCTTTAATTCATTCCCCAATAATATGATTGCTGGTGTCAGTCTCATACTATTATGAACTGCTGGAGGGTAAGCTAAAATATTAACGGGTATATGCCTCTCTAAGTCGTATTTATTTGCTTGAACGATTTTGTATAGATGCTGTTCTAGAGTCTTATTTTACTGTTCTATCTTTCTGTGATTAGGGATATATTGACGTTTTCCTTGTATTCTTGCAGTCCAATAGGTCGCAAGTGTTTCCGAAACACGTTGGGCGCAAAGTTTTGGACCTGCTACCCCAAATATCATTAACAACTTTTCTACCAAAACTGTTACTACAGTGCGCAATCTTTAATTGGGAATGCAGAACGCTTTAGACTACTTACTACAGTAGACGATGGGGACGAAAATGTATTTGTTATATGTCTTCATCTTCCACACTGTTCCTCGTTTTCTGCTGCACTGACGATATCAAACTCTGACGTTTTCATAGTGGGTCACCCAGTCAAATCGATGAACATTGTCGAGCATTTTATTCATAAGGATCCTCAGGAATCACAATCTCTATTTCGTTCCGCTGTCTGATACGTCAGATGGAAGTACCACCTGGGTGTTCAATTCCCCGCAATGCTGGTAATGTTCTCTAATAAAAGATCTCGTGTTTAAAGATATTGCTGTCTAGGTGGCCCAAAACGCTCTTCTATTTTAAAGGCGTACTGTTGTAATCGTTCTGCCCACCTAGTTAGTTGTCCGAAAATAGTATTAATAAGCTAGTTTCCCATTTCGTCTGGTATTTTGTTTTGTGAATAACTACTATTATTTAGTCCGTCCTTTCTCTTCCACTATATTTCAGTAGTGCTGTTGCTTTATCTTCTCCTGTAGCCTTACGGTTGTTTGAGCCTTTTCTTTGCTTCCTCTATTCACGGTGCGTTATTTGTTCTTTCTTCATTAGTAATAATTTTCGGTATCTCTGGTGCTCTTACGTTGGCTTCTAACGGCTCATGTTAACAAACGCCGCGCCGCGCCAGTTTGAACCAACATGCTATGGGAAGGGTGCCGCTTGAGATGGCTCGAGAAAATTCGTGAAGGCGCGAGAAATTCACTGCGGGTTGATTTCGTCAAATGCGCCACTCAACCTGATGCCAGGAGGCTTGTGCAAGCTTGTGACCTTGTGATAGCACAGGCATGATCACTTGTTTCCTTGTTTGGGTTTTAGTTGCTCAGTAGTCATTGAAGCTGAAACGTGCCTATACATTATGGAGTGGACGAGTAAAATTATTTTTCAGTTGATTAGTTTATATGAAAACGAAACGCCTTTGTCGAACACGAAATCCAGGAGAGTTTAAAAGTTATTGTTGGTGATATCACCATTAAAGAATTGAAAAAGCAAAGGACACTTTATTAATGGCAAAATGTAGGAAGTTACGGAGTAAAATTAAGGAACCAGTGAAGACTAGCCCTGGTATAGACGAAATACCTGAGTGCCCTTCTACGTCATGTCTACATTTTTAGATAATATATATAACACGAGAAAATCAAAGAATTCCGACTTAAGTATTTATTGTATGCGCACGCCTGAACACCAATTGAACAATTATACTAGGCTCGGGCACAAACGCACCGGGGGAATAGTGGCGCCCGGGTCCCCCAGTATGCTCAAGCCGGCGCGTAGCGTCCTAACTTGTGATATCACGAGCCGTGGGAAGCCAGCGTTAGCCTGAGTTATATTTTTTTCATAGTCTATCCAGGTATTCTTCTCTATGTTTTTTATATTTAAAAATTCTTTTGTTTCTGATCACTGTTTCCTTATAAGGTGGCATATTTCTTAATGCAAGCCATAAACATCGAGTTCCATTTCTTTCGTTTCCAACCCTCGTCTACCTTTCTTCTATCTCGTTATTTTTGTTAATCTCTTTTGATGTAGATATTTTCTGGATTTTCTCAACTTTTATCTTTGTAAGGTACTCTAGCCGTTTAGTTTTTTTGAAAATTTTGACTACCAATCCTATTAAACATGATAATGTAATCTTTGTACATAAAATTAGCGAAACAATTTGTGCTGTCTTCAGAATGGTAATTAAGGCATCTAGACTTTGTATTCAGGATTTTTTTACAACTTCTAAACGCTTCGGGGTCTAGTTGAGACCTCGTTCTCAATGACATTTAGGATAAAGAGGAAAGAAATGAAAAGTTAAAATTTTTCTCAAAAGCAGTTTTTAAAATTTTTACAAAATGACGATTTTGTTATTCCATATACACAGGATAGCAATAAAAAATTTCAAAGACCATATAAATATAACAAAACTCTGGTATAATTGGAAAAATTTGAAGGAGGAAATTTTAGGTGGAACTTTGTTATCAGTACATTTGCCTAAAATTCTATCAAAGAATTCTTATGTTTTAGAAATCTGATTGAAGTTATAAGGTAAAACCTCGAAATATGGTTATTCGAAAAAACACGACGATTACTGATTTCATCATGATTATAGACCTTTGTGTATATCATTATCAGCTAACTGATAATTTAACTAGGACCAGACCAAGATATTGCTTAAAGAAGACCACACTAAGAAAATAAAGAGTATATGTTATTAAATAATGAAGAAATTGACAGCCTCTCTATTATAATAAATGTAACTTGGCAACAGATTCTATCAGATGAACATCAAACTTCAAAATCAAAGAGTCAAGAACGAAACATTCACAATACTCAAACGAAATTGACAATTATGAAAAGTCAAGTGAATTCAATATTTCCAAAGTGCTCCAGCTAAATATTGTTCGACAACGATGCCTGAGAATCAAATCGTCACGTTTAAACAGATTTAGGTTGGATTACACACATATAACCAGGAAAACAAATTCCAAAACTTGTTTTTTTCTCAGTTAATCAAACCAGAGAGTTTTTCTTTAAAAAAAGCAAATATGCGCAAGTATTCCACTACACTTTAATCATCTATTGGATTAGATTTTAACACAGAGGTCCTGTTAAGTTTTCATCTAGAAATATTGACCCTGCAATATGGTTTCCCAGTATTTCTGCCCATCCAGTAACGTTTTGAGTAGTCTGTTTGTGAACCTCCCGAAAGAAATGTCGGTTTACATCAGACCAGTTGATGAATTTTGGGTTTGTAAGATCCGACTTTTTTTTCAATATTCTCCCCGTTGCACTTTGCAATCCATGACAACTGTGGTGGATGATTTTTTAGGATTATTAACAACAGACCCGATACTGTCCATTTGTTTTTCTTCTAAAATTGATTGCCTTCCTGCTCCCTTATTCTGCAATACTCTTCCAGTTCTTAGAATTTTTTACTTTCCGCACATCGGATTATTAGTATATCGATTGTTACGACCTACTTCTGCATAAATAGAAAAATGCTTTAGTTTTTTTTCCAATTTGAACCACAACCAAGAATCGAAACTAAACGATATACTAAAATTATCTACTGTTCATAAATGTTTACTGGTGATCTGAATAAAACTGATTTGGGCAACGAAAAAATATTTTTCAAATATAACTAATTATACGAGATTTCAATCATCTTAAGGAAGCGCAAGTGATGAAGATTCTTGACTAAAAAAGCATTCGATGGGATCTAAAATCTTCAAAAGTTATAATATAAACATTAAAACCAACTGTCACAATAGGGTGAATGTTGTAGCCTAAAAGTGTCATCACGTATTGGATTTAACTCAAAAGTTATTAATTGTTTAGTTACAGTCACGATATAGGTAGTGTGATGGGAATTAATCCAATATTTCGTGGAATCGGCATTCATTCGATATTTCCTGGAACCGAAGAAGTTGTTTGTCTGACTGGCTTTGTTGAAGATCTCGAAGAATTCGAGAGTCCATGAAGGAAATCTCTCGGCAGCTATTTACCTACTAGAGTCTTCTGAGAACAAATATATAAATACGGCGAGCTGGCGATACCATTATTTCTGTATTCGATTACCGTATACTAAACATCAGGTGTTCAAGATAAATTATATATAATTGTGTGAATATAAATACATTATGGTAAGGTCGGCTGTGTTTTTAAGTAAATCCAAGAACCCCAAGGTGTAAATAAAAACATTACATAACTATAGCAGCAAGTAGCTAAACGGATTAAATTGTCTACAATATTTTATTACTATTTCCAAGATTGAAACACAGTCTGTGTTGATTGAAAAATCTGTTGAACTAGCTTATATTTTATCTGCCGACGAGGTGATTGTAAACTTACTCCAGTTCAGCAACGCCAGCTTGTTGACAAGTTTAAAGTTTCACTTCAGATGTGAAATTTTATATCGTTTTTTTATTGTGTACGTTGTTTTTAACAAGATAGATTCTCTTAGCATGATGTCACAATTGCTGATAATTCGAAGAAGTTTCTATTTGTACTTCAACCGTATCGGTTATGTGCGGTAGAATTATTTACACTAAAATGAATTTAATAAATGAAAAATTGGCCTTTTTAGTTATAATTTTGACATTCATCTAGTATAATATTTGTTGGGTGAGGAACCATTTCATAGTGCCGAATTAAGCACATATTCGTTGGTATTTAGCTACTTTCTAATATGTGAAATCATCCAAGACTTTGTTGCTCAAGCGGCTTACCAGAAATCGGGGTTACTACTACTATCTTAAGCTATATTCCATAGCGTTTAAGCCCACCCTCCCAAATCTACCTGGGCAGTCCAAAATAGCTAATATCATTAAAATCAATATTTTTGTGGGGTATTGAGAGGTATTTTCTGATACCATTTACAATAAACACTGGCTATTGAACTGTAAGGCTTAAACCATTAGCCATTCTCCTATTTAAAGAAATAATAATAATAAAGGTTGTTTCAGTAAAAGGGCAAGATTTTAGGGTCCAATAAATCATGGCAAAGGATTGAAGTATGTATTGATTTATAATGTATAAATTTAGGAAGTATGTATGATATTAAACATCTTGAAAATGGTGGCTTTGCTTTGTAATTTGTAATGGCATTATTGTATATATGTGGCGGTATTTTATTGATACAGCCTTTATTTCTGCCTTCAGGGCAGTACTAAATCACAATTCAGTGCCGGCCAAAATTCATTTCACCAAAGCGGCAAATGACACGACTAGGAGCACACTCGTGCAAGACAGGTAATGTTCCACCACATATGTTCCAATTGAGCCACAAAAAACTGCGTTATCATAGCACGATAACGTTCTTCATTCACAAGTGAATGATATATAGTAAATATTGTGTTCCCAAACACCGGTGGTCTCCTTTGACGTTTCTAGGGGCTTCATTCCTGTGTTCTGTGTCGATAGATTTCTTGGACTGATTGGCATTCCAGTTTTTTATTGATGCTAATTTTAGTGACTTTGGTGAATGCTGCTGGAGTAGACCTATCGATCAACAATTTTCAAGATCAAAGATGTACTGAAAACAGCGTAGTTTACTCTAAAGTTGTCTCTTCTTCCTTCTTAGTCTCTATCACTATTTCGTCCTCTCCTTCTGCTCAATCAGATCAGCACAATCAAAAAGCACGCTAAATAAATTCAAAATAGGAGGTGACCATAGGCTTGACAGGGAAAAAATTATCCGTAACTGAAATGGATCAAACCCACCATGACAGTATAGATATTAACAACCTAAAAATTCCGAACAATATCAAGTAGTATTGGAAGAGTACTTACAGCAACAAGATAAAAAGATAATAATCAACACAAAACTGACTGATGCGAAAGAAACAGGTAGAACACAACAAAGAAACTAACGAGTAGAATATACCGAACTATGTATACAAGATCATATTTAGGAGATTCAAAGGTGCATTAGAAATTACAACGTAAAATGAATAACTGGACATGGCACGAGTTATAAGAACGGCCAGAGGGTACTCATAATCGTATTTCAAGACAAATACCTTTGAATAATAGAATGAAACAAAATAATGAATCACCTAACAAAATTCCTTTAAAATATAAAACATTCGTGGAAGAAGTCAGTCAAGAACATGAAAAAAAAACTATTAATAAATACAATGGTAGATAAACATAGAAACGCCGCTCCAAAAAATACTCAAGATCTAAGAAGCAGACACACATACCGAAATAATGGAATAGCGTCCTCATGGTATTAATAAAGAAGATATCAAGAATTCTAGACCGATAACTCTCCTGTAGAAACCACTCATCTACGAGAATACGGCGAATTCAGTAATGTATTCAGCACAATTTGTCAAATACATACCCTAAGAGAACTTATCACTCGAACAATATATGAAATGAAGGTAAAGATAAAACCACAATATATGTAGGCAGCCCAGAATTTCCATCCAACAGTCGAGTCAGACAATATGCGACATTAAAACGTACACTTCGAGAAGTAGCTTGGAACATAGATAAGAGATTTATATATGTATGCCTGGAATAGCCAAGGCGGCGAATATCTCAATCATCTGAGATCTGTTTGAAGACGCGAGATGTAAGACCGACATCTAGGATTTTCGAGAGAACAGCAATTACACGGAACGACTCCAGATTCAGAACCTCTGTGTGGTAATTCTCTCGAAAAACCTAGATGTCGGTCTTACATCTCGCGTCTTCAAATTTAACGAAATGTATCAAATACATAAAGAAGTGTTCGAGAGGACATTCAATTGTGGGAAGCGCAACTGATGAAGGTTCCCTGACCAGAAACAATATATGTTATATATAATATATAATGTATATTGTCATGCGTACAAAGGAATGACACCTCGAAGAGAGTATCTGAGATATGATAAAGATATTGTCTTAATTTTTAGAAATTCAGATTAACAATAAATAAGCGAACTGAACCCAGTTAATGAAATATGTCGAGAAATAATCATTAAGTAAACGGACATAACGTACACAAACTCTTAGACTTTCAGAATAACATACAAAATAACATAACCCTCGAAGAATTGGAAATGTAATGATCATTTAAATATCAGGTTCGCTACTACCAGAAATAAACAGATGACATTCGGCAAAACTCAATAAGCTTCAAATTCATCTTCATGTGTTCTGCCACTACGTGTAAACGCTTGTGAAACCTGAATACTTACCAAACTTACACAAAACTCCAAGTTATCCAATGGAGAGATGCTTGATCAAGCAACAAGAAGAGACCGAAAGAAAATAGTGTGATCAAGAAATAAGACCAATGTAATAGAAAACATCCACAAAGGCAAGAAGGCAACACATAATAAATGGACAACAACAATCTCATTGGATTCCCAGGGTTGTGAAAAGACCAAGGAAATCCTGAAATTTAAAATGGGAACATGGCATTAGGAAAATAACCGGCAAAACCTGATTAAAAAAAAAAGAACAGAAACGCATGAACAGAAATGAGAAGCGAATATGTAAGTGAGATCATGAAATCTTGCCAGAATATAGCTGAATATAATAATGATACATGTTAGTAAACATATATTTGACCCCTAATGTTATGTAATGTTTCCCAGGAATTTTGGTCTCACGTTCATTACCCCCACTCCAAGATTTTCTTGTGACCTCACACCTCTTTTTCCTGATGATATCTAATTAAATATTTCTTTGATTCGATTGCCTTACCCATTGTCTTTGTTAATTATATCCTTTGGTAAATGTTTCATGGTGAGACTGTTTGGCTTCTCACTATAAGTGTTTCGACTGCTTTTGTTCTGAGGTTTTAACAGTTGTCTGCATTAAGGTAAAATTGAGATACTTTCTACCTTTCTGGACTCATTGATTTCTTGTATTGTATCCTTGACAACTTTCTAAAGCTGAGATATATTTCACCTGTTCTCATAGTGTCAAATATTCTCTTGATTTACCCCTTTCGTGGATTTAATAGTTTTAGTTAGATTAGATATACTTGTAAGGTCTCTGGTGTAGTACAGAAAACCGATGCATTCTCCCCCTTGATCGCTTCTAATGTTGTTCATGACTTTTTTTTCAGTAATGCTGGGTTTTTAGAACATGCGAAAAGAGTTTGGAGGTGATAGGCATCCTTACTTGTGGCTTGGAACTTCCTTCGTATTGTAAAATATTTCAGTAGGTTTGGCTTTGGTATTGTCATTATAAACGGACAGTAACGGAGTAAATGAAATATTCATGTCTAACGTTATCAAAACACTAATGTTACAACTTTTGGAGACAATTTATTGAGTTATTGTGGACAACCACATTAAGATGCCAATTAAATAGTGCGAAACGATTCTAGTCGACCTGCATATTTATATCAGGATCATCTTGCATGATTGAATTTAGCAATCGATGTTGAATTGCCATCGCTTAGCTGATGATGATAGCAATAGCTTTAAAAGATTATTTGAATTCATGATAACGCATATCAAGGCTTTGTTTATAAGCTGAGTACATATTAAGAATTTTTTGTTATATCTATTTGAACGTGAGCTGCTTGGTGCTTTGACTAATTACACACTGGCATTTCACATAAATTAGTATATCAAACTAAATACCACACTTTCCAGCAAAGGTTTCTAACAATGCCATAGTTTAAAAATTCAAAAGTTAGCTACATATAAAGAGTAACTATTCGTTATATGATAATAAAAATAAATTGTACGTATTTAATTATATGTATATAGCTCATAACATTTTTTATCTAGTTACTAGATTTCAAACATCTGTTGAAACAACTCAGTTGGTGAACCTATCAGTTACTAACAACAACAAGCAACTTATATAGATTTACAGACTGAGAGTAATTTAATTGACCCTTTTACGAATGTTCTCGATCTTTGCTCTTGGCACATTGAACGAATTATAACAATTATCTTCAGCATATGCCATAGCATACCTTTGATGCTTTATAATAGTATTATTACGTTTGTTTAACATGTAGTTCATTTTTCAATGAAATGTTATATATAAACATATATTTTTTTATTTGGAAAACTTCCAGCTTTTCTTAAGTTTTAGGGACCGTTTATTTGTCACTGTCCAGAATAATTAAGGTAAACAACTATGAAAAATGAAAATAAGAATGATCTAGTTAATGTTAAAATACAATTACTTACATGATATTAAGAACATGTAACACCAAAAATAACATAAAAATTTCATCACTATATATATATATATATATATATATATATATATATATATATATATATATATATATATATATATATGCACTAAGCTAGGTTCCGGGTGAGAACCGCGTCTGAATTTATTAAATACTCGACGTTTCGACTCCTGCTTTGGAGCCATTATCAAGAGACAAAAAATAAAATAGAGTTTCAGAGTCTAGATCGAACTCGGGGCCTCAACCTGCCTACTCCCCAAGAGTCACTAGGTAACTGAACTGAAGTTGAGTCTGCGCTGCTTCTTTTATTTATAGTTATCGGTCGATTCTCTATTTCAATGTCTTCGCGAATTGCCCTAAGAGAATTGAGAGACATGATAGTCCTACTGTCCTCGAAGTTGATACAGTGCCCTGTTTGGATATGGTGATGCGCGAGAGCTGAAGTCGGATCTTTTTTACGAACTGACAGAGAGTGTTCATATACTCGATTGTTAACGCGCCTGTTAGTACGACCGATGTAGCTTTGTGGGCAAATTTCGTAAACTCCTCGTTACGTACTTTGTCTTTGGGGTTACCGGTTAAGTTGCCTATAGTTTGAGTGGTGTTGAAGACAGTCTTTATTTGATGTCGTTGTAAAATCCGTGCTATTTTGTCAGTAACTCCTCGAACGTATGGAAGGACGGCTTGCTTGCTTGCTCGGCTAGAGGTTGAAGGGTTTTTGCTAAGTACCCGGCTTATGAATTTTGGGTAGTCTGTAAATTTTCGGAATTTTAGACGACTTTTCACGAGGAATGATGATCTTTTTGACGTCAAGAGGAAGTTGTGTTGTTGATGATTTCCTTAGTCTTTTTCTCTATGTAACTAGTAGGATTATTGTTCATTATTTCGTAGTCTGTAGTGTGGAGTAGGGAATTCATCTTGTGAACATAGTCCTTAGTATTGAGAAGAACAGTTGCGTTACCTTTGTCGGCAGGAAGAATAGTTATGTCATCGTTGTTACGTAGTTGTTTTAGTGCATGTCTGTCGTTAGAGATTAGGTTTGATTTTGGTGGCTTTGATGTGCGGGGTACTCTAGCAATGTCTTGACGAGTATCTTCAGCCTCAATATCTGTCAGTTCAACCAAAGCTACCTCAACTTGAGAAATGATTCTTTCAGTTGGGATAGTTTTCAGCGTCACTGCGAAATTGAAACCTTTGGATAGGACGCGTAAACTGGTAGAACTAAGAGGAAGTCAGAAAAGTTATGGACGGTCGTCTGTGGGGGTGAGGTGACAGCGGGTTGTTGTTTTGTAATAAGTCGTGTTAGCTTAAGTTTTTGAGTGACTGTTTTCTTTTGGGCCAGGTGTTCGGGTTTATCGCTCGAAATGCGATCAAAATTGTCCCACAGAATTGGATGAGGATTGAAAGTATGTTATGATGAATAACAGTGATGAAATTGTTACAGATATCAAAATGAAATTTGGAAGGTGGATACTGCAGTAGATGGCCTATTAGTTTCCAAATTTTTTTACAATTTTGAATTTCCTGTTTTACCGGAAGTAATATCGATCTTAAAATTTGCAATGAAACACCCTGTATAGTATTTTTGTTTCTGATGTAACATTTTATTGAGAATACAAAAATATCGGGTTTGATATTGTTTACTTCAATACCTACAGAGATATTAACAGAAAAGTAATTAAGGAAAGGAAAAATCTAATATCCATTAAAGAAACACATAATCATAATTATTAACTAAATCTAAGTGATTTTCAAAACAATGAAACTTAACTTAACTAAACTTAATGTATTAGATGTTCAAACTGAGCACCGTTTATTTCTTGACAATAAGCAAGTCGGTTTTTAAATTCTCTTGTAACATTAGCTATTACTTCTGGTGTAATTCTCTGGATGTCTTGAGTTATTCTTGCAGCTAATTCTTGCAAATTATTTGGTCTATCAACATAAACATTAGACTTTAAGTAACCCCACACAAAATAGTCTAGTGATTAAGGTCGGGACTTCGTGCAGGCCATTCATAAGTACCCCTTCTTCCAATCCATCTGTGATGAAATGTCCTATCTAAATGATCTCGAACAATGCGAGCGTAATGGGGTGGTGCTCCATCCTGCTAAAACCAGAAATTATTTGGTAATTGTCCGTTTATCTCCAATGCCGGAATAACTTGTGTCTCCAAGAGCTGTAAATACCTATCTCCGTTTAAAGTGTCTTGTAGGAAGAAGGGTCCCACGATTCTGTTGTTATAAATGCAGGCCCAAAAGTTCAATTTTTGGGGATGTTGTGTATGAGCCTTTTATACCCAATTAGGATTACTTTGCGACCAGTAGCGGCAGTTATGTCGATTAACCGTACCATTTAAACAAAATGTAGCCTCGTCTGAAAACACCACATTTCTTATAAAATTATTATCACGGTTACAAATATCTATCATCCTTTCACAAAATTGCAAACGTCTGTCGAAATCGTCTTCGGAGAGTTCTTGAACGAGGCGAATTTTGTATGGATGCTATTTTTCTCGCCTTAATATCCTTCCTACTGAACGACGGCTACTTCCATGCATATTCGCGAGGTCGGTAGTGGATAAGTGAGGATTTTCTTCCAAAGATATAGCAACATGTTGAGCTACACCTTCATTACTTGCACTTTTTAACCGTCCACTTTTTGGTAAATTGCTAACTGTTCCACTTGTGTCGTACCTTCGCAAAGTTTTCGTCACTACTGAACGGGATATTTGTGTATTCGGATGAACAATGTTAAAAAGGTCACAAACTTCTTGATGCGTACTTTTCCTCTCCCCATACCCAATCATCATTAATATTTCTATTCTTTCTCTTTCACTTAATTCGGCCATTTTAATTAAAACAATACAGTCTTTTTACGTTCAAATAAAAAAAACTAATAACTTATATTGACAACTACTGTCACTTCTGCAATGAATTTCATGGACTACTAAACTTGATTCAGATTTAATTTGCGCCTCATTTAAACAAACGCACATGTATTCGACTATGGAACAAGCAGTGCTGTTGGCTGTGACGGTATAAGGCCACCGATTAGCCAATAGAATTACAAATCCTTACCGAGCGGTTTGTTTATATCGGACATAAATGAAATCTGAACCGAGTTTAGCTACCATGGAATTTTTCCTTTCCTTACTTACTTTTCTGTTAATATCTCATTAGGTATTGAAGTAAACAATATCAAACCCTATATTTTTGTATTCGCAATAAAATGTTTCATAGGAAACTAGAATACTATACAAAGTGTTTCATTGCAAATTTTAAAATCGACATTACTTCCGGCAAAACAGGAAGTTCAAAATTGTAAAAAAATTTGGAAACAAATAGGCAATCTACTGCAGTATCCACCTTCCAAATTTCATTTCGATATTTCTAATAATTCTACTTATTATTTACTTGGTTCCACACATTTGCCCATCACTGTATATGGTATTATACAGTCATGTGTGATATAATTTTAACAGCAAATTAGTAGCAGGTTGAACATTAAAAACCCAAAAGAAGGTTTTTTGTTTGTTTTATGCTTATATTATGGAAAGTGATAAAACGCTTAGAACTTCGTCAATGGAAAAGTCAAAAGGATAAAAAAAATCAGTCTGTACAAATCTAGATTGTTCATTTTTTACAAAGAATAACAGGAAAACATATAGTTTAGACAACTCATAATTTTCTTACAATAAAAGCGTGAACATTAATTTTGATTCTAATAATATCTATGACACAGAAATTAGTTAGACTCAAGATCGATATCGTCCGTTGTCTTGCAAAACTGCAATTTAAATAATTTGTAGAATATTTTGCAGAAAGTACCGCATTAACCACAATTGCAATTGGAATATGCAAAATATATTTTGAAAAGATAAAAAATGCCCTTTCCAAATGAAATGATTAAAAACCAGACCATTTCGTGCGGGTTGCGGGGAAGGAAGGAACTCTAGGTAGTAGGTCAGCGGATTGCTTCCTCTTTGGTGCCTTATAGCACAGGCGGTGGATACCATGTTGCTGCTATTCAAACCCGGCCACCACACGCGTTATTATAATTATTTCCTCTCGGTATAAGCTATTGAGGGGAGAGAGTCCTTTTGGGACGTGCAAAAATACCTATCTGCTACATCAAATTTTGGGAATATCCACTCCAAATCATTAACTGCTCATCACAGTTTACGTTTGAGTTTTCGAAATAATCATTAGAGTGAGTTTTTATATTCCAGGGCATTTATTACATCCCTAGATTTACGACAGAACTTCTGAGTAGTATTGTAACAAACAATTATTAATGAAAAAGTAAGTTATCAGAAGTCGGAAGCTTTAATTAATATTTAATAAGGATTTATATTATTGCCTCTGAAGTGCAACTAATAATATTTTCAAATAAATAAATCAAAAATAGGATTTACTTCATTTTCTGTTTAATCATTAACAAATTACTTTGTTTACGAGATTACGTCTATTACTTGAAATGCACGAGTACATAACTAAATGTAGTTAGTTAATTTTACTAGTTTCTACAAAACTATTATTTTAGAGTAAACATCAACTCATCATCATATCTTTACTTCTAATTCAAAGAATAAATTATGAAAACCTAAAACCGTAAATCTGTGATAAGAGGATATCATTCAAACAAATCATGTCATAATAGTTAAAGGGGTGCTATTCTTGTCAGAATGGTCACAAACCGGGTCAATAAACTAATATCAATTACTATGAATGACTTTCAGCTGCATTCGTGCATGTAACAATAAATAGTAAATTTTTATATTTTGACAAACTTTATCTTAGAAAAGTTAAGGGTTTGAAATATATTTTATAATGATTAATACATGTTTGAAAGTAACATAAAAACTATTCCAGCTAAGTTTATTCTTCGGATACTCTCTTCGAGGTGTCATTCTTTTCTACGCAAGGCAATATATATGATATACAGGGTGAGTTTTTTTGATGATCAGTATGGGGATCTCAGAAACTAGCGGACATAGAGAAATGGTTAAATTGGGAAAGATTTGCAGTTTTACTGGCCCAATTTAATGACACTTTCGGATTTTTGTAAAAAGTCATGGCTTACTAGATATTTTGAAAAAACGAAATTCTGTCGATTTAGTCAAATCCCTCTAGCTCCTTTGTTTTTGATTTTATAAGTGTACTATTAAAATTGAAGGGGATTGTATCCCGAATATGATTTTCATGTCCTCGTCTGCGTGACAGCTCTCGTTTTCGAGATATGACACAAACTTATCTTTTTCTGTCATATCTCGACAACGAGAGCTGTCACGCAAACGAGGACATGACAATCATATTCGGGATACAATTCCCTTATATTTACACTTTTTTTTATAAAACCAAAAACAAAGGAGCTAGAGGGATTTGACTAAATCGACAAAATTTCGCTTTTTCAAAATATCTAGTAAACCATGACTTTTTTAGAAAAATCCGAAAGTGTCATTAAATTGAGCCAGTAAAACTGCAAATCTTTCCCAATTTAACCATTGCTCTATCTCAGATAGTTTCCGAGATCCCCATACTGATCATCAAAAAAAAATCACCCTGTATATAGTTCCTGATCGGGAAGTTGCGCTTCCCAATAGAATGTCCTCTCGAACACTTATTTATGTATTTGATACATAACGATAAATCTGTAGACGCGAAATCCTAGATGTCGGTCTTTACATTTCAAATCTACAAAGTTATTCTTCGTGCATTTTTCATCTATCATGTTGAGTTTTTTCGTTGAGATTTATAATAACTCGAACAACTGAATATTAGCTCGAATTCCTGTTTTACGTCATTTCAAAACAGTTATTTTATTGGATTAATTTAAAAAAGCTGTGTTGCAATCCCTGATCTCATGCTCCTTCCGAATTTTAGTCATTACTAGGAAGATAACAATGTTAGAGTAACTACAACTTGCAGCCAAGTTCTTTTGATTTCTATACTCAGCGATAAATTTCGATATTACCAGTACAAATCTTGCCTTGTGTTATTCCACTCCATAATATTCGTTTATCACAGTACAATTTGTTTTGAAATGAATTATATAAAAGTGACTTATTGTCAACAAAGACCTTACTGGCAGATACACTGTATCCCGTCCAAGGTTTGTTTGCAAATGCCAATAATTTCAATGGCAGCTAGCTTTCGAGATCACTGTTTCGGGGAAAACCACTGGAATTATTAGCAACTGAATCTTCTTGCCTTCTTATTAGTATGTACATTGTATATGTACCTAGTATATACTTAAAGAAATTAGAAAATTTAAATAATTTCGTCAAGTGCGAATTGGACTCGCATACTAAGAGTTCCGTACCGCCTTCAAGATTCTAATATTCCAGTTTCAGACAAGCAGGGAATGAGTGCATTTTCGTATATTTACCTTAATATCTTTTAAATGAAGCGTTTTAAATTTATAAAAAATATACACTTTTATTTTCCACACATAGACTTTCTATTTTATCTGCTACATGATTCTCTTGATTTTAATAAAAATATGTATTAATTTTCTAATTGGCACCCAAATTAGAGTTTTATTTTACTAATAAACTTTCAGGGAAGACTTTTATAATCTACTGTCTGAATTTTAGGCTCTGTAGATTGGAAGGGGAAAATAGGCCAAGTTTTAAATAATAAATTTTTAAATCTTTTAGACAAAATATTTAAAAATACAAATAAAATATGTTTTTCAAAGTTTTAGATAGTGTAGTTTCTAAAGTCGATGTTTAATATTTTGTTAATATCTTTTAAACAAATGATTTAAAAATATGATTTATTTGTAATTCACATAATGAGCCTTTTATTTGATATATTAAATAATGCCAGGTGCGGACCTAGACACGAGCTTCCGGGGGGGGGGATTTCATGTTTCAGGGAGTGCGATCCTGTACCAAATTTACCCAAATATAATTTTAAACCCATATTTCTGAGGAGGTTCCAACCTAAAGAAGTTGCCTTTTTCTAAGCTCTTCGAGCTAAGATTACCTCGTTTTAATATTAAATTTACCAACTTTGAGGCTCACGGAGGGGACGATCGCCCCATCGCCCCTCCCTTGAATCCGCCCATGCATGATGTGTTTGAAAATTTAATTTTATTTTCCATTTAATTCTATAATTTGTCCTCAAAATTAATATTGGGGTTTTCTACTAATTTTTCTTATAAATTTCAAGAGAGTCCAGTACCCTTAATTATTTTCAAAATTTTAGGTAGTATGGTTTCGGAAATAAAACGGGAAACGAGAATTTTTTATATATTTTTGTTAATATGTTGTAAATAAATAATTTTAAAAATATGAAAAACATATATTTGTATTCCTCATAATGAGCCCTTTCATTTGATGCATTGCAAAATGCCTTGCAAAAATATTTTTTATTTTCCAGTTAATTCTATAATTGGGCACCCAAAATTAATATTAGAGATTTCTTTGTATTTTTCCTGTAAACAAAAAAATATCTCTTATAGGTTGGGGAATAAAAGGGAGAATGGGGATTTTTAAATATTTTTGTTAATATATTTTAAAATATTCATTTTAAAAATATTTGTATTCGTCACAATAAACCCTTTGATTTGATATGTTACATGATGCGTTAGAAACAATTTTAATTTTATAATTCTCATTTTATTCTGTAATTTGCCCCATAAAATTAATAATACGGGTTTCTCCTTATTTTCCGGTAAAATTCAGGTGAGGCCCTATATCTCCATTTTTTTCAAAATTTTATATCTTATAGTTTCGGAGTAAAGGGAGGAACGGTTATTAAAAAAAGGTGAAAAAAAGCGAATAAAAAAGTCGAAAAAAGGTCACAATTTGTGAAATAATGTTAAAAAAAATTGAAAAAGAAAAAACTTTAATAAAGTAATAAAAAACTGACGGGAGTCTCACAATCGCACATTTTTTAGAAATCTTATATAATCTATAAAACTACTTTTAGGAGTTAGGGTAGTCCTGTGCACCACTGGATAAAACAAAACTACCAAACTTGTGATTCAATTAGCTCCTAGCTACTGTTAAGATTCAGAGTTAAATACAATTACTTATGTCATAGAATGAAAAAGGATCTTAATGAACAGACGAAATAATGTAATACCTATTTTTAAAACACTATATTAATTTACATATAGGGAAATAGAAAAATAGGGTTTTAGAAGAAATTTTAGTTCCCTCGAATTAAAGCTCTACATGTGGTTTGTTGAAATTAGATACAAAATAATTGCTTTAACAAGAGAACGCAAAGAATTCAAAAGGAACAGCAAAGTAATTATTATTTAAAGTATGCATTCGCAAAGAATTCTTTATGGACTGTAATCTCAGGAAGAAAGTGTGAGAATCACGAAAAGAAATCTCACAATAATACTAACAACAGCAGATAAACTGAAATTGTGATGACGAGAATATAAAAAATAAAAGCCGAGTTTTTATGCACAACGATTGCAGTCCAAACTATAGAACAACGGCCCCTTTACGCGCTGCATCCGTAAAGTGAGTTGCAAACTGCTAACTGCTTGTATTTTTTGATTGTCAGCTCAGTTGCGCTCGTACGTTTAAAGAGTGATGGTGTAAGTGCTTGTCGATTTCAAACGATTCCATGTGCCCGCGCTCGTGTTTGTGAACAACTATTTTTTGTATTTGTTTCCTGTGCTTGAAGTTGACATTATTTTTTTCCTTTGGGATTACCTGTACATCTTGACTATTCAAGGTAACATTTATCATCATAATTTTTACACCGCAGACTTCATGATATTGTTGATTCATATCTGTTGTTGATTGCACTAGCTAGGTGATTCACAGACATTGTTTTTTTTTTTCAGAATATTAAGGTGTGCTTCAGCACACCAGGATTTTCCTGTTGGTAGGAAAATTTAAGTTTATTAAAATATTAAACAAAAGCTTTTCAATAATAACAATAAACGACATGATACTCATACTTGAACGCAATCATTAAACTTCTAAAAAATAATTTCCAATTAACCCTGTCTATGTAGTCACTAGTCACACAATAAATTTCTCTTGGGTTTAGAAACGTCTTAAGTTTAGTATTAATTTTATTGTTCGATACATATTATTTTGTCCCATAGTAAGTATATGGGGCTTATTGTTCTGGCAACAGCTTTCCTTTCTACAAAAATACTCTTATTTTCTAGGTGTGAAAATGATTTAACTCTACTAGTTTCTTCGAAATAGTAATGCTCTTCATAAATGATACTACTTTTGAATGAATTCATTAGTATGCCATTGATGAACTTTTAATACGCATAAACAAATATTAGTAATAAATGGAAGAGTTCTCTTGAAAACCTTCTGAACTTTGATACTAAAGGACCATTTGAATTATAGGGTTGATGTGATAGATATTGAATATAGGATCACTCTGTGCTCTAGGTCTTTCACTGTTTGAGAAAAAACAACCGCATTTATCAGTCTTAGTATTTTGGATTAATTTCTGTTGCAAATAGGTATATTTCAAACTATTTCTACACATAAGGAAGTAGTGACCTTATTAATTTGTATAGTTTAAGGGTTGAATTTGTATCATTTCGATTCAATACTTTGGAATAATCCTAAATTAACACATATTAATGAATCACCTAGTTTATTCCTTTTTTGCACAACGTCAAAACTGCAGTTCCAGTTATACTCAGCTTCATGAGTTTATAAAGTGGCCAGTTTTATGGTGTCTGAAACTGCAGATAACACACAAATTACAGTAATTTTGCCATTTATACAGGGTGTTTCTAAAATAGGGCTCCAAACTTCTGCTGTGTGTAGAACTCATTAAAATGAGACAAAAACTCCCTATTAATGTGTGCCCTAAAACGCACCATTAGGAAGTTATGCCCTTTAAAGGCCTCAAACAATATACTTAAATTTTCCAATCACCGCTTTTACTAATTAGACACTGCAAAGCTCAATGGACAGTTTATCAATACCTAAGTTAAATTGTTTAGAGTTGTGGCAACGTCATCTTTTATTTGCCATGGTAAATGGATTTTTGTAATTTTTGCCCTAATAACTTAAAAAGAGCAGAGTATTTTTCAAACTCAGTTTACTCGAAAACCATTAAAAATATGGATTTGGACAACTATCATATTTTTTACGCAAAATTATTGAGATTTTATTAATCTTTAATGAAAATTGTAAAAAAATTAATTAAAAAAATAAAAGCCGGAAACCCCCTTCAACCTAAATAGAACGCTTATGATTTGATTGTCGAAAAACGGAGTGGCACATGTTATAACGTAAAAAGTTATGTAAGACCCATACATTTGAGCCCTTCTAAGGCCATATAACTTTATTTTAATGAGTTCTATATACAACTGAACTTTGAAACCCAATTTTTTAAACACCCTGAATTTGTTTATGCCAGTGTGAATAGAAGCATATGTATATATTTTTGACATTCAAAAAGAATAAAGGTACCTATGCAACAAAAGCAATTATATAAAATAAATACAGTTTCAAAATGTGAAGCGATTGAAGCTACAAAACAAAAACAGTTTTAATCAGCCTCTAGTTCAGTGTATTTTCCAAGTTTATAAACTCTGATCTCTACAGCAATGTCCCCAAAATAAGAGTTGTTGGTAGTCTTAAGGCATACGTTTAATACAAATCTCAAAATCTTGATTATTTGGTACCAAAAGTGCCGTAAAACGATTGGGTTGTGGACACTTCCTCAATTTTAAGATCCTTAAAGGCCTCATATTTTACAACATAATAAGCATTATTAAATGATTGCCGTCCCTATTACGATTATAGCTCTTCAATTGCTATTCTCTTTGCGTAAACACATTTTGTTTTTATTTGCCTTGTCGGTGTTTACTGACTCCATTTCCAATCACATCTGCAGAAAAGATGTTCGTAAAAGCATCTTCCTTACACGTGTTTTGGGATGTTTTGCATATTCCATTTTATTTTCTAACTATATTCGCATCAGTTCTGTATGGATAGGATGTTTCCTATCATTTGTTATAATTCATAATGTAATATAACAGTCCAGTGCTCATTGGTTAATTTACTGCCATAATGATGCGTGGGATAATATGTACAATTAAATTTTACGTATGTTATACTTTCAATTTTGATACATTTTTATAATGTAAACCAAATTTTCCAAACCACTGACTTTAAGTTAATAGGAAACAATACGATAATCTAGATTTAGAAACATTCAACTGACATTTGTGACTGAATGTAAAAATTAAAGTAGGTTTTAGAATGCAATTATTCCAAAATTAAGCATTTAAAAATAATCCTGTAAAATATTAGAGACCACTAATTTTAAAACAAGAAAAAGTGCATGTGATTCTAAAATGATGCAAATTATTCCTATGAACTTGAATATGAATGTGTTTTATTTACTCTACTTGCATTATAAGTATGAATGGAACGAAAAAATCTTGACACAAAATTAATATTTTGTTCCTTGCTTGTTAACTACACACTCTCCAGCTACATGTTCATCAAATTTTTACAAGGTATTTTCGGTCTTCCAGCAGGTATTTAATAGTATTAAAATTATTTTTAAGTTTCCTTGGGAATAACACCACAATTGAATTAAAAAAAGGGCTGTATATTGAAAGAAAATACCAAACGTTTCAAAGTCGATTCTGACTTTAAAATATATAATGAAAATGTAAATTGCAATTTACATTTCATTTTAGTACACTGAAATTAAAAATTTTCAAATAATAGGTATATGGATAATTTTCACATTGAATTGAAAAGGTATTAACCTAACGGCTAACAATGTTAATATATGTCAAACTGAAATCAAAATAATCAGATTCGCTAAACCGATTCAAAACGAAGATGGCCGAGAATATTGCCATTATGTCAGATATAACTATTTGTCTTAAATCTCACTAATTGTATTACATCATGGGCTTTGTAAGATTAGTTAAATTGTATGAAACTATTAGCCTTTAAAATAGAAAAAATATAAATTAAAAGCGTATTGTCAAAATAATAAAATATTATCGGAAACACATTGATCAGTTGCCACACAGTGGACAATTCTAATATTAGTTGAAAAACCATATAAATTGAAGTTTCAAACTTGGGAGTACCAAATAAATAATTATTATCATATAATATAATTTTTTTAATCTAAATAGCGTGATAATGTGGAATAACTTTGGGAACCAATAAAAATTTGTAACTTTTTTGTTTAACTTAGTTTGTTTTTCGAGTCAATTCATCTTAAAATTTTCTCTCCAAGCAATCTGGCGGCACTGTTTGGCATTGACTTAAATTATGAATTTTTTATTTTATTTTATTTAATGAATGAAGCAATATTATAAAAAAAACGTAAGCATTCTGCACTAAAGCTAGTCAATAGCTACTAAACAAAAACAAAAATAAAGTAAATCGGTTGAGGGACAGAGGAAACAATGGTACCTAACCATTGTGTATCTGCCTATTTATATATAGATATTAGAATTACTTAATCAACAAATTTTAAATTTGATAATGCTTAACTTAAGCTGTTATATTGTCAAAGTCATCGTGCACCATGCTTGCAATCCGAAATTCCAAAGTTATTGAATAGTATTGCAAAGCACTATACACTTATACAGTAGTAAGTTACACTGAAAGAAAATGCTGTGGAACCTTTGATGTGTCACAATGTTAAAAACACCGTTTTACACCCTAACACCAAACCTTTATTTGAAAGATAAATAAAATAAGTAATTCTGGTATTTTTATACAGCAAATTTTCTGTATTCCCACATTCATAAAATAACCTCTAGATCAATAAAAATTCTAGGTTTCGTTCGAAGAAATAAAGCAAACTTGTCCATATCACATTTCAAAATTTTTACTTTGAGCTAGTTACATGTGGATCTTGTACAGTATGGTGATCAAATTGGAAGGTTTACATTTGTTAACTAAAAACGTTCAGAATAAATGGAACTTGAAACAATAATGAGAAATTCATATATGCTAGAAACTCTTCAAAACAGGCATTCCGAATATGATATTCGGTTTTTATTTTTATTTTATTTATTATTACACTATCCAACAGTACAAAGACCATTTATAGGACAGCGACAAAACATAGAAATATAAAAAATAAGGACAATTCGTTACTAAACGTTATACACCAGATTAGCAGAAAAGGTGATTACTTTTTTTATTACACTAATGGAGGAATTAAAAATGTCTAATTTTGCAGAGTTACAACTTTCGCACATATTAGGTAATGAATGTAAAATGTCACTGCAATCTATTTGGTTTCTAAACAACTTGCTTAGAAAGACAACTGAGTGAACTCTCCTCCGATCATGCAGACTAAGAAGCGAGAATCTCTTCAGTAACTCAGATTGAGGAAAACCTATGGGAGGATATAAAGCGTCGATTTTAAAAGCTAGAAATTTCAAAAATGGCCTCTGAATATTTTCGACCATTTCAGTTTACTCACTGTATTTGAATTGTTAAATAGCGCAAGTTGATGTCAAGAATTGTTGCACCAACGCCGTACCGTTGTCCGTGTCTTCCAAAAAGATTCGTACCTACATGTGAATACCAAACATGAATAGGCTAATTTTAGAATAGATTTTAAAAAAAATAGAGTTTGCTTTTCCACATTTTTAGGTTGTTACATTTATATCTATTTATCTTCTAGAACAAAGAAAATTTCTTTTTTATTGTTTATCGCAAAACTATATGTTCAGTAGGTAATCTGAAAACGTACAGATTATAAATATAATATATTTTTTCTACAATAGAATCAGTAATAACTAAGTTTCGTGTATATAAAACAAAGCTAAATAAAAAAAAAATTGCATCACTAGTATAGTTTGCTTAACATCCTCGATTTTGCTTCATTCATTTGGTAAAACCCGTCAATATGGAATTGCCAACACTTTGCAATTACAGTAATTATATAAAGTGATTAAAATAACAATTGAAGTTCCGTCAATATATGTAAAGTACAAAGGTCGATTCTATTTTCTGGGTAACGAAAATATAATATTGGGAATAAAATATTTTTCTTTATTGTGGTGCGAATAATAACGATTATGATCTTGTCTTTAATAATATATAATATTATTAAGTATCCTACAGACCTATCTGTACCTAGTTAGCTAGCTAAATAACTATTAAATAGTGTTGTGAAATTGCATCATCAGACTTAACCAATTATTCATTTTGTACAGAAGTATATATTTCATATATGTATATAAAAAAATAAACTACCAACATTAAATACTCTCTTCGATGTGTCATTCCTTTGTACGCAAGACAATATATATATATATATATATATATATATATATATATATAATGTATATTGTTTCTGGTTAGGGAACCTTCATTAGTTGCCTTCTTTATGTATTTGATATATTTTGTTAAATTTGAAGACATGAGATGTAAGACCGACATCTAGGATTTTCGAGAGAAATCGCACACAGACGTTCCGAATCTGGAGCCGTTCTGTGTAATTGCTGTTCTCCCTTAACTCCTAGGAGAGAATGTCACGATAAAATTTTCAGGTTACTTCACCTGTCACAGATATTGAATACTCTCTTCTAGGTGTTGGCTGCAGGTTCGGACCTTTCCGGACTACTTCGTATCCGAGATCGTCGGCTAGGTCATTTTTCTCTTATATATAATATATATATTGTCATTCCTTTGTACGCAATATATATTATATATATATATATATATATATATATATTGTCTTGCGTACAAAGGAATGACACCTCGAAGAAATTTCTAAGTATTGTTTTATTACATGAAACCCAAAAGTAGGTACCTAATATTCATAAATTTTATTATTATTATTTTTTTATATTACAGCTGGGTTAATATTACCAACTATTTTTGGGTAGTAGGATAATCACTAGATTTTTTTTTCAAACGTAATGATTTGTTTGCAAAAATCGAATGGAATATTATCACTATATTTGTTTCTTGCTTAATCATATTAAATTTCACAATAAAAACACAAATAATTAATCCTATATAATGAACTTTACCAGCTATTTTCTTATTAAAAATGAAAATGCTATTAAGTAGGTTGTGCTAAATAGTGTTTCTGCGTCAAACTGTAAAACTAAACTGACCCTACACATACAACATTCTATAATTTTCACGGAGACCCTATCTTATGAGTAATTTTACACATAAACATAAAAACTGTATCAAGTACTTTTTAATGAAAGCTGTTACTATGAAGGTTGACAACGCGGTGAAAATGATGAACTTTGAGAATTTTTTTTTAGTAATGTTATGTTTAATATTCTTTAATAATTTTTTTTGATCTCGGACTTGGCGTGCAATATACCTGTTGCAAATATTTTTCTATTGCTCCAGGTTATTTTTTTCTATATATTTGCAATCCCTTCGGAATTTTCAGCGTTCTGTGGTGGCATTTATCACAACTAAATATATTTACCTCTCTATACAGTTGGAGCAAGCCATCTAGGTAGTTTAAAATCAATTTGCTAATATAATGCATTAGTTATTTATTTTCTGTACCAGTAGTTGTCATTTGATAAATTTTGTTATTTTATTTGTTAACTGTGAATTTGCGTCGCACTCATCGATTTAATGTGACTTTTTACAATCCCAACTTTTATTTTAGTTGATAGTTCTGGGAGTACTATTCACTTCATATTGTGCAATATAGAGTTCTTAGCTGCCTTCATTATTTAATGTGAAAAAATAGTTTACCTTAATTAATTTAATAAAAATCAGGCTAATTTTTGATTAAGTGCTCGAATCTTTATATGAGAGACATATTACATTACATAAATGAAATAAGTAGCCATTAATGCTGATAATTCAAGAGAGAGCTTTATAATTAGGATATTTGAGATTATTCCGGCTGTACCTTTTCAGTAATAAAAAGCTGCATAAAAAACCGTTGCCCCAAGAGTCTCACAGAACGTAAAATCGTGTGGGTGATATTAAGAACCATAGTGGTTAAATAAGGAAATACGGCCTACGTTGTACGGCTCGGTTAAAAAATATACTGAAAAATAATAATGTACCACCTGTTCGTTCAAAAACCTTCAACATATACACCGAATCGATGTGTAAACGGCGTAGGATTTATTCACCGATCTATGGTACATTCAGTATTGACACGATTGTTAGAACTATGTAGGAGGGTGAACATGAAATTGACGATAAATTACTTCAGAAAGTAGGTTTTTAGACATTTTGGCCCGTTCATTCCCACATGAGCGAGTTTTGTTTGTACACCTACAGTTTTGTTTCCCGATAGTTAAACCTTGATACTTTTCTCGTTTTGCATTAAGCAAGAATTGTATAACACATTATTATAGAATTTTGGCAGATTAAATTGATGAACATCACACTTTCCTTATGTGACATGTGTATTCTGAAACATGGAATTTCTCGAATATTTGGATACATAAACTCGACAGTACTGTACTTTAGAGCTAACCATACCTCGGATAAAGGTAGTTTCAATGATTGAATTTGTATATTCATTTACATATCTCTTAATATCTATCGGTGTAGTTTATCATTACCTGCGTCCAATATTTTCTTTAATTCAGATTATATTATATTAATAAAAGTCAGTCTTGATTTTTTAATCTAAAATATTACATCTTCTTCTATTTTCTTTGAGGAATACTATAAATCTGAAAGATAGAAAACATTTTTGACATTCAACTAGGTAATCGAGATACCATTTTAGCTATGGGAAAAATACTTTTTAAAGCTCTGCCATGAGATACTAAAATTCATTTAAAAATGTGAAATTGCAGCGGTCACGGAATATTTTAAGAAATTTTTATTGACATTTGGAGGTCTCCCTGTTTCGAATTTTCATACCATACCTCATACTTGTTTAAATCTCAGAAACAAACTTTACAAATAATAAATATTTGACTACCTCTGTAGCGCAAATATTTTGATTTAGGGTGTGGCAAAAAATTAGGGACTGAACAAGTGTCAAGAGAAGGTACAAAAGACTGTTTTATTCTTTACTTAACAAATCTTACCGAAATTGATAGAAACAAAAATTATGTTCACTTTTTATTCAATTGGGTATTGACTACAAGGGATTGTACAAATCAGCCAGCCCCATCGTGGCAATGTATCGAATTGGTTATGAGTATGAAATCATCCCACAATCAGGAAAATTGTTTCTTTTCAGTATTTTCAAAGAAATGCTTTTTAAATATTTCCCACCACAAATTAGATTTTTCATATTATTATCGGCTTTATTTTATAACGTAAATATTTACAGTTTGTAAACATAAAGTTTTTCTATGGTATGCAATATTTTGGGGCCAACATCAAAAGCCTTTCGTTTGGGATTTTATAAGTGGTGCTTTATGTCATGTGGTCGGCGAGTCAAGTTATTCAATGTCAAAGATAGCAAAAACAGTTTTTTTGTAATTTTCTCCCTTTCTATTCTTTTAATAATATTTAAATTTATCACAAAAAATATACAGCATAAAATTTTCTACAATTTGAGAATATTCAGGTACTAAAAGTCTACCTTTATATGTCATACAAATAATATTAAGGTATGTTGATATAGTTTATTGTTACCTACTTTATCATTGAAATTATAATAAACAGGTTACAATTTATTTTTCATTTTTTCATGCTTATCACAAATAAACATAGGAAGAATATTATTTTTTTAACGAATACGGTACTGTCGCAAGTAAAGTTTACAGTTGAAGACATTGATTTTTAATACTTCACTTCAAGACATGCACTATATAATTTCTAGGTATATCTCTACAGGCTCAAACAATTCGTTTCTCCAGATTGGAATTCTTTAATAGCATCCTCATTAGTTGCGCGATCTAAATGAACGTGTTAGCACTTTGTTCTCCCATATAACCGGAGGTGCAGCAGAGTTTTATTTTGTTTCAGCTTCCTGTCTAGGTAATTCCAATTTAATTGTGGAGACATGGAGTCTAATTGAACATTATTAAACATTTCCGCTTCGTTTTGAAAATTGTTGTGAAAGCATCAATATAGCAAGTTTGACGAGAAATATTTACGTTTCTATATATATCATCGGGAATGTTAAAACGAAATTAAAGAATATATTTTAATAGAGCCGGATTCGAAATGAGACTCTTCAAATCTTGTTCAACAAGAAAAATACCATTTACTTATAATACATTAATTCATTTTATTATTCTATGGGGGTGTATTTCAATTACAAGATAAAAATGTGGCTTTTGGCGGGTTTGAAAATAACTTTCTAAAAGAAAATATTTTAAATTGTGCAGTCCTTGTAATCTAGACATAAATTGGGTATTATAGGAAAAGGAATTGCTGTGGACTTTTTGTGTTCCCCAAAACAAAACTTATTGTCCACTTTCATTTGCAAAGCTGTGTTACCTTTTATACTAAAGGGAATATAATCCTTATTAATATTAAAATAAAATAAAATAATTTTTTTGGGAAATAACACCACAATCGAAATAAAAAGCTGTATATTGAAAGAAAAACCAAACGTTTCAAAGTCGATTCTGACTTCGTTGTCAATGGCTTTAAAAAATTTTTCTTTTCGTACATGGTGAGTTTTTGGTTTCTTGATAATCATCATCATCTTCTCATTGTTCTTCTTCTTCTTCCTCTTGATCTCTAGACTCTTCCATTTCTTCTTCTCTTATTGTGGTCTCAACTGGCTCAATGTTTCCATCAGATTCGGAGTCTGAATCTGACCCGAAGGTTCCTTGAATAATTTTTCTATAAGCTGTCTTCTTTGCATTTTGTTGATCAATGACCATGCCGTGCTCGAGATTACCATCTACATCATCATCACAGTCGTTAGTTTCATCTTCATCGTGATCATTAGTATTCCCAACAATATCTGCTGCATTTGTGCAGCTTTCGCCCTTGCATTCTTTGCATGTTCGCGTGCATTTCATGCTAGCTTTCGTGCAGCTGCACTTTTAGTGCAGCCAGATATTGTGCAGCTGCAGTGAACAAGTTTTAGTAATAGACAAATAGCAATAGATGAAAAAAAAAAAAACAACTGCAACAGTAACATAATTTATAGCTTAACAAAATTGCCTTGAAGTTCAATAACCGATTTCGCATTATTTACTGAGTTAGAAACCGCAAGAATTCGGAAAACCCCAAATCTTCAATTTTTTTTAAACAAATTCTCAAAACAACAAATTAACAATAAGTAAAAAATATATGAAAGATCACTTAGTTATCTACAAAACTGACGTGAAGATTTATTGTCATATATCTAATAGTTTAATAGGTATATTAGCTTTAAAGTTAATAAATTGATCAGCTGCTGCAACTTTTGTAGAAAATATATTTTCAAAAATTCATAAAAAATCGAATACTTTTTTTCGGTATTTTACTGCACTAGATCGTTTTTGTAATTTTTACTACTTTCAGGAAAAAAATAAAACAAAGTTGAAAATTTGTTTATAACAATTAAAAATTATTAGATTAAGACCATTTTCATCTTTACGTGTGGCCAGAAATTTTCTTACAACTTAAGGAATTAAGTTCAGGTTTTTAGCTTATATGTAAGCCGTCGAATATTCGAACTTTATTATTTTGAAGTATTTTCTCCATGATGTACAAGTATGCAGAGCATGGTTCTTTCCTATCAGTAGCCAGTACAATCTGTTTCACTAAGCATATCTTGAGATGGAGGAAATGAGATTTTTTTCTATATATGTTTATACTATTAGGCCAATTTAGTTTTTCATGTCGACTATTTCAGAAAAACTGATATCATTGTAACCACGTCAGGGCTTTTTTAAATCCAAACAAATCACCAATTAATTCGTGATACTGTATCTACCAAAGTAATTAGTATTCGTTTTCGGTTATCAATAGATACGCTCTCTGGAAAATTATTATTTGTTGTCGTCAATAATTATTTATAATCCTTATCTTGATTATCGATATCCAGATTTTATCACTTCTATTTACCACGCGAGTATTTGCACATTTTCCAGAAAACTTATAATGCCAACATTTTTAGAAATATATTAAATAAGTTAAGTAAATATGTATTATTGTTCTAGTAATTACATTTATTTTTCACTGTATAACTTATAGTGTTTGAATGAAGGGTTTATGTACTATTTACGGGAGATTCTCTGTAAACACGTAAATGGCTGTCCTAACCATTTTTTCTGAAAATTATTAACATATAATGAACTAAGACAAATTGGAACAATGTATAAAATTATTCCTTTTTAGAGCAGTTGTTTATACAACGATAAAAATTATGGTTTTTTATCAAAAAATTCCCAAATCAACATAAAAACAGTCCCTTGTGCTGTCCCATGTCCAGTATTAACATCTTCAGATTTTATTTTAAGATGGTTATTTATATTATAAAATTGTGAGCATATTATTTAAAAACACAATTAATTGACGTACTTTGTTTCGAAATAAACAACACTTAATATCGTTTTATTCCATTTCATTCTTTTGATCAAACTTTGTCCGGGCTTTTTAAGCACAGTCCCCTGCCAAAAGTTTAATACCAAAAATAAATTTTTCCACTCAACTTTTTCATGTTGTCCTGCGTATACAAGGCCGTAAGTAGCCTAAAGTTCGTGTGAGTGGCGTTAACGGCGGTCTGAACCAATTTTATTTAGTGTCAGTGCATCGTTAGTTGCGGGAGCAAGTGTCGAGGCCGCTACGACATAGAGTCCTCTGGTAATTATTTTATTGATAATTTATTTGTGCAGTTGGATATATTCTATATAATTTCACAATAATTTATATACTTATTTCTACAGAACTCCAGGGGATTGTGTAAATTAGACAACCTGTTGAAGTTAATTTAGTTATTGATACCGTAATAGTCATAACAATTTGTTGCAGGCTAGGTGTGATTATGCAGTTCATTTCACGAGTCCCGCTAAGCCTACATACAGTAGTGATTTATCTACAAGGATCAATAAGATCATATTGTACAGTCTCCAAGAACTTAGTCCATTCACCTGCTGCCACTTGGGCACATCTACAACCAATTTTTAAACTTCTTCCGGATGGCATTAGGCGCGTACACTTCTTGAGCGATGGCCCTGTTACACAGTACCGTAATAAAACAATGTTCTTTATAATGGCAACTAAACTACCAGAAGCAGTTCCAGATATAGAGGCATTTACATGGAATTATACGGAGAGTGGGCATGGAAAGGGTGCACCAGACGGCGTTGGAGCAACATGCAAAAGAATAGCAGATTTTGTTGTAAACGCTGGTGGTGATATTAATGACATCGAGCAATTTGTACAATGCATCCAAGAACGATGCCCTAGTATTAAATGCATCACAATTGATAGTCAAGTCATTCAAAAAATGATCGACAACATTGAAAAGGAGGCGACGAAACAAACGAGTTTCAAAGGTACCTTGAATGTTCATCAAATCTCAGGTGTATTTCCAAACTCTATCCTCGGTCCAGTTAGCTGTTCAACTCTAACGATGAGAAGCTTGAGCTGCTTTTGTAATAACAACACTTGTAAGCATTTCAAAATAGGTAGTATAACCTATGACCCAAAACCCAGGTGGAATGTGGATGAAGTGTATACCGAATCAGAAGATGATCTCCATTTATCTGAAGTCACGCCAAGCATACTAACTGAAGCATTGAAGGAAAATTATGCTGAAGCTAGACCCAGTATGTAACAGCAGTCATATTATAATACGGTAGACTACGTTATGGTGAGATTCTCAGCAAAAAATGTAGAATACCGATATGCTGCTGTAATTAATGGAATTAACGAAGAAGAGAATGAGTTGCGAGTTACGTTTTTGAAGATTTGTGATGCCAAAGTACAGATCTTTAGCATATACGAAAGTGACATTTCAGATGTGTCCTTTGAACAAATAATCCATAGGTTGAATAATCCGGATATACTTAAGGGAAAGAGAATATTTTATAAATTTCCAGTATTAGTAGATGTTTTTGAGCGTTAGTTCTCTCGTTCTAAAAATTTGTTTAATATGTAGTATTTGATATTATGGTATCTACCTACTGTGATTTTCCATCCCTTATTTACATTTAAGATGAAAAGTATACTTAGTTTTGTTAAAGATCTCTACATTTGAAACTACAAAACCTACCTAGTGAACTGTTAAGAATAATTACTAAGTTAAGACTAAAAAGTAAAGACTGTTGTTTGAATGCCTCATTTGTTTTAAGTATTTAGAAGTTGATCTCAGGTCAAGTTACCTCGTTTTAATTTTAAGAATCTACTGTTTTTTTAAAGATATTTCAGCAGTAAGGTTTTAATTATTTTGGTTCAAACTTGAAGCAAACTAATTCTAATAATGGCTATCATATGTTTCATATAAACATAAATGATTTACGTTATGTGTTGGGTGGTTTTAATGTATTTGCAACAGTCCTCTGATATAAAGAACAATCCCCTGCAACATTTTTTTAGAAAAATGCTTAAATCTCGAAAAGTAGCTATAAATTCAATTGGCCTTTTAATACTTATCATTAACCTGTTATTTTTCTCGTCCTTAGTAAGATTTTTTTAATAAACAGAATATTATTATTACCGGACAACTTTGTACAAACCGAAAACGTCTTTACTGAGAATCACCCTTACAATAATATACCAAAAAATTTTGTTGCTGTGCCCATACAAAACGAATGTAAAAGACAGTGTAATCTGAGGAAATAAATCGTTGAAAGTGTACGTGAAATGAACCCTACCTAAGATATATGTTCCAAAACATCATTTAATAGTGATCTTGAACTCTTCATTGGTATTTGAAATTTGTGAGTACTGCCTGTTAATTTATTGTGGAGAAATACATACAAAACTAATGCTCGGTTTTGCTTTCTTCCTGTCTTTTAGAATTTCTTTTTTATTGAACTAGTAATGCTTTCGATCTGGTAATTGCTGAAAATTTTTACCAACACTTTTGGGCTGGAGATGGATAACGACTGATCTAACACCACCGCAAAATGAAATATAAATACCCAACGAAAACAAATGAAAGGTACAAATTAGTCACTGTGTATATACAATCCTAAAACACCATCTAGAAATTGCTTTGTAGAAGGGTACAAATCAACCTTGGTGGTGGTAGGTCCAGATAGGACTGTAAGATCGCACCATTAATCGTCTTGGTAAATGTTTAGGCGTGAACTAGTCAAAATCTGTACGCCCTCGAAATGCCCTGTAAGCAAAAGGACTAGAGAAGATCCCATTTTCTGCACCACGTAGTTCTCAACAACTTGGCCTTTCGCCTATGACTACGTAGATAATTCTGCACTATGATCTTTACATACAAACTTATAAAACTTAGTTAAAGGATATAATCTTCAAAAGAATCACTGTTTGCGTTTCATTGATGAAAAAGAAAAGAAATATCACTTCAATTTTATTGCGTCCCAGGTTAAAGTTTATGCTTTTTCCAAAAACGGGGATTCCTGTCAGAGAAATCGAGTTTAAGTCTTTTAGGGCTTGATGATTTTAACAATTGCTATTTGAGATTCTGTATACCTTCAAGCTTAAGCCAATATAGAGGTTTTGCGCTCTCCTCAATGGATCGTAATCAAGAAAACAAATTTAGGTTTTTCGCTGAAATTTCTATATATGCATTTACTTGTTTTTAGTGATCAGCACTCCATCCGTGTTTTCTATATATTTCACCGAGAAATGACCACTAGGTAATTGGATATAAAACTCTCTGCCATTTCGAAACCAAGAGTTAAAAATTGAAGTTTCCGTTTGACAAGATTTGATATGAGAATAAGCGAGTATATATCGAGAGTTTCAAATATGAAAAACTAGCCGTTACCCGCGGTTTCACCCGCGTACGAAATGTTCAAGCTTCGCAAAAAGAAATAACTTATGAAACATATGGATTATCCCAAATAAAACAATTTCTAACTTCTTTAAACCACCCTACATAACCATAAATCCACCAATCCCGAATATATTTCACCCAAACTGCAAGTACTTATGGGCTACCCTATATGACAATTTTATTCGACATTTTTTAATCACCTAAAATAACTGTAGCCCTACTTCACCCTATATTTCAACCATCCTGTATATGCTGCTGTTTATTTGTCACCCAATATAGATTTTTGAACACCTGACTATAACTCTTCTCTACCCTATATTTCTGCTATGCAACTGCTTATGGTCTACGCTGTATAACAATTATTTCTGATATTTTGTGAACCACCTTTTAAAGTACAATTTCCCTTTACCCTATATTTTAATCACCTTTTATATGCAGCTTTTTCTAACATTGTGTTAAACACATTCTAATACTATAATCTTGCTTCTCAACATATTTCAGATATTCCATGTAGTAGAATACAATTGTTCATTGTCTACCCTATATAATAATAATTTTTTAACTTTTTTAGATCCACCCTGATGAAATACCGGTGGAACCCTTGGTGTGTCACAAATTTAAAAACACAGTTTTGCACCCTAACACCAAACTTTTATTTATTTAAACACTCACCCAAACTGCAACTGCTTATTGGCCACCCTATATAACAATTTTATTCAACATTTTTTTAAACCGCTTTGTATAACTAAGTCTACTTCCATCTACATTAAAACCATCCTGTATAATCCAATTTGTCAAACTTTACATCTTATTTTTGAACCTCCCTGTATATCAATAATTTTACTCTACAAAATATTTCAACCACCCTGTTGTGCATCTGCTTAGGGGTCACCAAATATAACATTTTTTAAACCCTTAACTATAACTCTGGTCCATTCACTATCTTATTATGCAACTGCTTATGGACTACGCTATATAACTATTTTTGAACAACACTTGAAAGTATAATTTGTCCCAACACTGTATTTCAACCACCCCTTTCTCTAACATTGTTTTAATCACACCGTATGAAATATATATAATTTTACTTCGATCCATGTTTCAGATATTACATATATGCACCAGCTCATGTTCTATCCTAAAAAAAAATATCCAACCTGTTTAACTATAATTCTAATCCACCCGCTATTTCAACCACCTTGTATATGCAACTACTTATCGGCCACCCAGTATAACATTTTGTGTACCACCCTGTATAACTATAAATCCATCAATGCCCAATATATTTCACCAAAACCGCAACTGCTTATTGGGCACTGTATATAACAATTTTTTTTCAGCATGTTTCTGAATCAACTTGTATGTATTACAACTACCCTGTATACGCTACTGCTTATTGGTTAACTAGTATAACCATTTTTTAAATAATTAACCATAACACTTCTCCACCTTATAATTCAACTATCATATCTGCTCAACTACGCTATTTCACAATTTTTCCTCATATTTTTTTAACGACATTATAAAGTATAATCTCTCTTCACACTTCATTTAAACCACCCTTCATTTACAAGTTTTTCTAACCTTGTTTGAATCTCACTGTATAACTATAAGTTTACTGCGCCCCATGTGTCAGATACTCATATATGCAACTGCTATATAACAAAATTTTTCTAGCATTTGTACCCACCCTGTATCATTATGACTCTACACCACCCTATATTTCAACAACCTTTTATTTGCAACTACTTATTTGCCACCCTTGTATCCTTAGAACCTACCCCATCCTATACTTCAACCATCTGGTAAATGGAACAGCTTGTAGATCATTACATTACTTATTTTTTAAACCCACCTGTATAGCTGTAATTATACTCCGCGACATATTACACCCATCTTATATATAGAGTCCTTGTGGATATAATAGAAGTTTTTAACCACAACATAAACTATAATTCCTCTCCATCTTATATTTCAAAAACCCTGTATAAACAGCTCCTAACTAACAGCTTATTATGAACATAATTCATAGATCCTAACTGCTTACATAACACATTTTTTTCTAAGATGTTTTATCCAAACTCTATAAATATTCTACCCTTTTTCACCCACTTAGTTTATGGAACTCTTTATGGCCCAATCAATATAACTTTTTTAGACCACCCCGTATAACTAATTCCACTCTCCCTTATTTCAACCACATTGTATATATGCAGCTGCTTATAGGACACCAAACATAACTTTTTTTACATTTTTTAAATCCATTGAATTCTACTCCGCTCTAAGTTTACTATAATAAGAACACTCTGTAAAATTACCCTCGTTATATCAGTTGATTTGTGTTAAATCGAAACATGTTGCATTGGCACATTCTGAATTTTGAATAAAAGCTAAGCTGATGCCAGTATCTAATATTTTGTGCGTGCGGTGGAACCATTTGAGTAATTGTATTACCCAACATGGTAGAAGTTTTTTCGCTATATCTACCGTTTCTGTCAGTTTAGGGAGATAAAGTGTCTACCAGATTTTAAGTCAAACTATAGGCTTTGCAACAAAAAAAGATTCAGCAAAATCAGTTCAGTAGTTCTTACGTGATGCCCGAACAAACAAACAAACAAACAAACAAACAGACAAACTTACAATTTTATAATAGTATAGAATACGTAACTATAATTCAGTATGGTCAAAAATACTATGTATATTTTATGAAAAGTTGTTCTATTTGAAATTGCAAGAGAATGCCTTACAATTTTATAATTGTTTTCCGGTTTAATTTTCTTCCTAGTTTGATATAACATTACAAACTTAATTCATATAAGTTTTATATTGCAGAAAGTTGACTTTTTGAAACTGGGGGGGGGCTACCAATACTATTCCTATTTTTATACCTTTATTATTCCAGAATTCGGTTTCCTAATTGTTCTACCTTCATTTCACCATGTGGTCCAGCCAAATATTACTTCATATTTATTTCATAATGGTTTAAACCAAGGAATATAAAAAAGATTTAGACTTTATATTTAATAGTATACTGATTTGATCTCATAATAACAATCCAACATTTTAGAAAAAATACATGAGAATTTTTTGTTACATATTTATTTTATAAATGCAGATTGAAAATGTTTAACATATACTACTGTTTCATTGGGATTTCTACAAACTTGGTTCGTTTGAGTTTTTATTTATCCGTGGCGCCAGTCAAAATTTCTCAGTACCTCGGTTGATAATAATTGTTTTATGATATTTGTAGTAATGTAGTCTTCAAACAATATATTGTTTCTCTGAATTTCAGTTTAATATATTTCACGGTGAATGATATCCATCATAAATATATCAAGGAGGTATAATTAGAATTACAGGAAGCGACATAATAGATAAATGATAATCTGAAGTTGGTAGACAATGTAACTCGTGCCTCGAAGTTTCCTTGGACTACCATCGTCTTGAAGTGGTTGATCTCACAACTTTGTGTATCTGTTATCGTCATCAGGTGAATGAATTCATTCAAATGTAACTGAATCAAATAATTGTCTTCTAAACGTTGTTTGTGGCATATTCTTGATTACTTTATTTTTTTGGGCAATAACACCACAATCGAAATAAAACGACGTATATTGAAGGAAAACCAAACGTTTCAAAGTCTATTCTGACTTTGTTGTCAATGGCTTTATATTTATTGATGTAAATTGCAAAATAAAAATTTGATTTTTTTATGAAACACTCTTCAGGAAAACCGCTTATTCATACGCACTCTTTACGATAAAATGTACTTTAAACGTTTAAAGTTTGTTTCTTTTTCATTCTCTAGGTCTTGCTAATGGAATGAGAAGAATGAATACTTTCCAAATAGTTTCAGAATAATACATGTTTAAAAATTACCTATTATGTTCAACTCCGCAATGCCCTGGTTCTAACCCACAATCTACTCCTGTTATACCCCGTTAAAAATAAACTTGTGGCAACACTGTCTCATTTTTGCGGTAAATTATATCATATTTAGACGCAAATCTTTTTTACCAATTTTTAGCAACGTTTTGTTTGAGCTTCATATACTGAGTAAAATGCGATACTGACCCTGCGTTACACTTTACCGAGTTCAAAGAATGCAAAACATGACAGCTCTAGCTATATTTAAAAATAAAAATATTAAATATCTAATTGACATTTAACAAATATCATAGTAAGCGAATAAACATTAGTTTCTCCTTGGGTCCCGTGAAACAACTACCACTAATTTAGTATATTATCCCACCGTTAAATTGTCAAATCTTTACCCAGAGCCATAAATTTGCGGCAACGTAAAATTTCATTATGCCTTACTTTCACCAGATTTCGCTCTACAGTACCAACATACCGTTGTACTGTCAAATACAGTCCATTAATATTCTCGCTTTCATTGGAAAGATACAGCAATTTACAAACCTAAAAACAATTTCATCAGTAAAGAATAACCAAAACTCAGTAAATGGTCCATCTGTGTCTCTCTTTCCGAGGCGAGAAACCGAAGCCATCGGTGAGACTCACAGTTCCCGCCCCATTGCCGTTTCCGATAGGATGCACCATGCTCCCACAGACAGGAATAACCACCATTTATTTACTTATCCATGAAATAATTTACATTGTATGAGGCCATGGCCCTGTGATGTGCAAAAGATCTCACCCTACTCACTTAATTATACGCCACAAGTCTTTTTAATTTCAATACCAAAGGGTGCATTTAAAGCAAAATGTTTTGGCTGTCTTATGTAGTGAGGAAACCAGACCGTAATTACAGTGTAGTTTGAAAATTGTATATCTGATTTATATAAAAGATTATTTTTAAAGAAAAAGGTTAAAATTATTGAAATTCTCTTTTTGTTTGTTATTTTGATTCCACCAATGTGACATCGAATGTAGTTATTCGAACTTTAAGGCCAGCCGCAAAATGAGACGCAGCTCCGTGAGTCACAACAAATTGTCACGGACAGAGTGAATCACGGCGACGAACATCGCAAAACAGACCGCAGTTTCATTTGTGTCAAGTATGGCGGATTATGCATATCTTAAAGATTTGACATCAGAATCGAGAGTCCTCGGACCTCAAACAGTCTTCATTGCTTACATCATATATAACTTTACGGATGAGCACTGCCCCGATTAATTTTTCTTCCAGTTTCAAGTTTTGAACACACTCACTGTGACAAACTGCGGCATAACACTGCGTTCCGGAGGTACCGTGAGCATTATCTGCGTCACGTCACTCTGCCTTTGCCAGATATCGTAGTCGCATATATTTACGTGGTTTACAAATTCTCGCCGTGACACACCCTGCGTCACGTCACGAAGTCTCATTTTGCGGCTGGCCTAAGAGTAAGAGAGTTGTCATGGCTCAGTTGAGTGGCAAATGCAGAAGTAATAGTTACTACTTAAATAAATACAAATATATTAGAAAACTGAAAAAAGTTAAAATTTATTACATGAATTCGTTGCAGTGATACTCAATATATTATTTTGTCAATTAATATTTATCTGCTAGCAAATAATCACAAGGTTATTTAATATGAATAAATTAACCAGCATTGTAATCCATAATACGTTGCACAATTAAATATAGCAGACCGATAAAATTTGTTATTGTTATAATAATACCCATTGAAAGTAAATTGTGTACCAGTAGCAGCTTTTTGTCCTGTAGCTAATATATATCTACGCTAATAAAAACTCCGGGACTGATTGATTACTAATTAAACAGCGACCTTGTGAGGTGATATGGTGATATGCAGAAATTTCATAACTAGTTTTAGGCATATTTTCCATTATTTCTCCTTTGTAGGTTTTATATTGGAAGAAGAAAATTTTATTTGAATTTTTGAAACTTCAAGCATGTTCATATTTAATATAAGTAATCGTGAAGAATCTTAAAGCTTGCATGGTTAAATGCTTTTTAAGATGCCATTTAAATGTGTTTTTTTCTCAATTTAACCGACAGTTGATAACGTCACCTGTTTCATTTTATGTATGTTAACTTTCAAAACTAAGATCGGTAGTATTTTAATCTGGAGTTATTTGATAGTTTTGTAATTTCCTTTTTTTTTAATTAACATCTTGTTTATAAATCATGTCTGAATTAAGAGAATGTTTTCTTTTATATTTAATATTAACCTTTAGATTCTTTTATATTTGACAACACTGTTAACCGTGAAACCCTTTGTTCACTTTTAATTTCCCCTACAAATAAGCTGATTCTCTAACAAATATATACTTCCGTCCGATACTGACTACACATTCCTGCAGCCTTCGACTGTTCAAATAAAGGGATGAGACCACCATCATTGACAAATAAAAAAACAATTTGGGTGTGTGATGTGTGTTAAAGTGCTTACTTTAACTGTCATTGGTGCCGGTATGTTCCTATTAGCTTACGATATTTTCGAAACCCATTAATTAATTATATTAATAAATCAGTCATTCGGAAGGGTGAGCTACTGAATGTTGATTCAAAAAATAAAAATCAAAGGTACAGTGAAGGATTTCTCTCTTAAATAAAATATAACGGGTTTTTCTGTAAATGTCCTGATGTTCGCCTCGATTTAATTTCCATCTCAGTTGGATATTATCTGTTGGAAGAGCACCTTTTTCTCTTAATATGCCATGTGTTGTTTGCAAAAGCCTTAGTTGCTGCTAACTCAGAAAAGTCTTCGTTAAAAGACAGTTTGTTCACCCCAGACAATAATGACCGAAGGGGTGCCAAACAAATTGTTCCTATGCTTGGTTTGAACGTGTTCAAGGCGTCCTCTACTTCCAAAAGCCTGACGCGAGGCTTCATTGCTCTTCTTCATGGCACTAAGTTGTAGTTTTTTTGCGGTTCAAAATCTCTGATACTATTTGAGAACTCTGAGTAGTGTAGGCAATAGAACTTTAGTGTCTTCTGGTAGAGTTGGATAAGACAGATGTACTAAACGTCTAATATGTGCTTTCTCCAGATTTTCGAGTCTTTCTACTAAGTTGCACCTAGTATAGTTGATTCAGTGATTAGTTGTCAGATCTTTTATCTGGTACTGCAATGATCTTGTAGAAGTTATTTTGTTCATCCACGGGAATGCCCTGAAGGAATTCTATTGCTGGACCTATTAAAGAACTTACAATAAAGCTAAAATTTCCGTGGCTATCCCATCCATTAGCTTATCTTGTTTATACATAAGCTAAGATGGCAAAGCATTCAAAAATGAGTAATTTTGGTCGTTATCAGATTTTGAAAACCACCAAATTAAACATACAGAAAGTTAAGTTCCATGAACTACTTTCATTATATTGGTAAGTTTCCAAATTTGAAAGCCCCTAACTTGAGAAAAGTAGATATTCAAGCGGTTGTTTGGACCCCCTAGGCTGTTTGGCAAATGCTCGTCAAATATACCATAGAAGAGCTCGTAAATCGTAGGTTATGTTGGCAGTTTTGTTAATGTGATAATCACCAAATTGGAAAAGGTCATAAATAGGAAGATGTTTGCAGTGGGAAGTCTCCAAAATAATAAATATTGTCAAACACTTTAATTTTACATTTTAGAATTGTGCCTTTTATCTATTTTCTTTGCTAATGACAACGGAGTCTGACCTAGACTCAGAAACGTTTGGAAATATGCAGAAATTTCTTCACTTGTGGTGTTATTACCCAGAAAGTGCTTAAACATTCTACCTAAATGAAAGTGACAAAGTAAACTATATGTGCTACATAAGCACATATAAATTTTAAGTTTGAAATTTCGAATCTCTTGAGTTCGAATCATTATCAGTTTAACTGAAGAAGTTATTGTTGTCACCGTGTAGAATTATTCCAAAATTGGCACATACTTAACCTGTAAAGACAATTTAAATCCGTTTTTTATGATTTCTTTGCTTTCCACGTCATGTTAAATTGTACTGTCGTCTATTTCCGAGCTATTTTTAAAGTTTTATCTCTAGGTCACTGAACGAGTAGTGTAAAATTGATTGCAAAATTTGAACTGAACAAACAGACAATTCAATAAAAACGTGGAAGAAAATTAAATAAATTTTAAAGTGTTGAGAGTATTTCAGCGATAATGGCTGATGATGAACTCATAATCCATAATGAGTTTGTTCATACGTTTCATAAAAACATGTATATGTAGATATTAGAAAAGAGTTAAGTTGATACGGAATTGTTTAATTTGTTACCAAAAAAATGTTTTAAATTGACATGTCAATTAAAAATAATATTTCGTTATATTTAGTCGCAATTTACCTTATGAGTCATATAAATTAAAATTCAAATAACAATGTCATTAACATTTTTTAGCGTTTACACCTTTTGCTGATTCATTGGGTATTCATTAACTTAGGTTAGACGGCCGCGCAAGTATATTTCATTAGTTAATTACGCTCTGATTCTAGCGAAATTTTTAATTTCCTTATGGGTTCCACGAACGTTAGAAGGTATTCTTTTTCCACTAAAAATGTTTATCAAATTTCTTGGATAAAGCTGATGTAAATATTGTCCAATATTTCTATTAATAATATTATATCATTTGATTTGCAAATACCTGTATTTTTAATGAACATTTCATCATAGGTATTACCTTAGTACATTTTTAATGTCAAAGTGTTATTTGTTTAATTTTTTCAGTTAAATTTGGGAAATAATTTCAACTTTACACTGTCTGGTCATCTTAAGATGTATTCCAATTTCATTTTATGATAAACAGGGAGGAACTATTACATATCCGAGGGAATAGACACACAGTCATGTGCAATAAGCAATTAAAACCAGTAGGTTGTTTGAAGCTTTTTATTTGTTTTAAAAGATCTTCCCACAGTCGTGCTTGTCGATTTCGACCGCTTATTGCTCTCTGGATTTCTTTTATCCAACTTCTTTTTAGTCTTTCTCTTTTTCATTTTAAGTTGAGAATCCACCCCACTGTTAGTTTTGACAGTCGAGTTATTCTCTTACTTTGGACAGTGCGGTACCAGATGAACTATCTTTTTTCATAATTGTGTCGTCTGTTCCTCTTTGTTGATGAATTTTCTCAGTTAATATTTGTTTCCTCGAGATTCTTTTGAATCTTCACAACGCATCAATTTCTGTAACTTCTATCATTGTCTTGTCTCCTCCTGTCATTATCAGTGTCTCAGATCCATATATATTAGATCGGTCTTGTTCACTGTGTTGTAGATCTTGAATTTTCGTAATCTTGTTATGTTATTGCTTCATACTATCTCTTTCAGGCCTTCACTTGCATTTCGTGTTTCTGATATTCCCGTACTTATTTCGTTTTGATCTGTACCCCTTGCATCGAACTTTACGCCTTAATATGTACATATATCTTCTGTCTCCTGTACATAGGTATTTCGTTTTTCCAGGTTCATATTTCTTTCACAATCTTCATAAGTTTCTTTTAGTTTAGGTATCATTCGTATGTTCTAGATCTTTGTCTACTGCGATTATTTTTGGTCGTCTCAGACTAATATGTAAAACATTCACGGGTATTGCCTTTCTGTCTATTTTTCCCCAAGGCATTATTCGCCTATTTAGTGCAGATTTTAAATAAAGTCAATGATTTGGAGCAGCCCTGATATAAGCCTTTCGTTATATAAAATAGTCTTGATGTGGTTCCTTAATGCAGGTATGAGCGTTTCGTTGATATTGTCTTTCTGAACGATTTTCCACAGTTTACACCAACTAATGAATCGTCAGCTTCGGTTAAATCTATAAAATATCTCCTTTATTTCAATTATCTGTTTCATACAGAATACGTGCATAATTAGCCAGCTATAAACCGATTCTCCGATTTTTTTCTTTAACAAAGTTCTTAATTTTTTCCATATAGTATTGATCTTACTTGTAATCTACATGCATGTGTAGTTGGAGCATATGTCTGTCCCCCTTTCTTATGTATGGACAGTGTATATGATACATTCCAAGTGTGTGATAATTCTTTTATGTATTGAAAATTGTTGTAAGTAAATCGAAAATTTTCTTTGACCCATTTTTTAATAAGTTCTGCTTATATTGGTACTCAAGATCTACCACTTTATTGATTTCTTATATTTTCTATGGCTACATTAATTTCTATCTCTATGTTTTCTTGATAGGTGATTAATGGTGTATGCATTGTTCTTGTCGGATTAAATTTAGGCCAGCTTTTTTGGACATTTTTGATAAATATCCACACTTCCGCACTCTTCATACCACGTATGAATGATTCTATTTCTTGACATTGTTTATCTACATTTCGTTTTTTGTTTTATTGGTCTTGTTTTGAGTTTTTTATGTCGTTGCGTTGGTTATTCTTTGGTCTTTTTGGAAATGTCTGTCTTTAGTCCGGCCCTACTATTAAAATCTCCCTGTAATATTCTCTCCCGTGTGCTCTCAATTTTGGTCACTTTGTCGTTAAGTTTTCCAAAAACTCATTTGTTATTTGTGATTGCTCATTATCCGATAGTGCTTATCCTGTTATGGTAAAGACTCGTCGACTCCAAAGATATATGGTGAATGTAATTATGTTTTCGTCTAATGCTTCCCAATTTGTAATATTTTTCCTATATTTTTTATGAAAACGTTTTGATCTTTGTACTTTGGACACTTCACTGAACACATAGATGTATTTTTCAGCTTTTTCCAATCCATGGCCTTTTTTTGCCTCAGTTAGTGGTACGATCCCCATTTTCATTGTTTCAGTTTTGCCGTAATTTCTATCATCTTGCTTCCTTTACACATTCTATGTACCACAATTCATGTAATGTTTCTTCGCCTCGGTCGTTATCCTGTAATTCAATCTCTTGCTCCTATTTCTAAATTTTTTAGATGTTTTATCTTTTTCTCAAATATAGATTCGCTGGCTCAACACATGAACCTTAAACCTGGAGGACCAGGGCATCTATCTTTGTGTGACTCCTTCTTTGTCGGGCAATGGTGGCTCTACTGGTAGTTACTTTACCGCCGGCACAACTCAAGATCTTTGGGATACACAAAATATGCCTTTTGTCAAGCTGGAGATACTTACGAAGGTGTTAATGTTTAATGATTCTATATAACTTTTCTCATTTAACGTTTTGATTACTAATTTGATTGTCTTCCTTTATTCCTTTATTGCCTCTAGTAAACTGGCTTCCTGTCTCCTCTAGATAAGTCGGTTTGGGTTGTCTGTCATACCGGGAACATTTTCCCGATAAATACAAATTGATCAAATAATTTTAGTTATTTTCTTTTAGTTTCTAGTTTTGTTTTACAATTATTATTACCTGGTCACTCTAATACGTGAAAATTAAACACAAGTGAATTTCTTGAATAACTTGTTCGATTGTTCGTATTCTATAATTGCCGTACTTAAAGAACTTCTCCTGTTACTGGATGCGGTTTAAACAATTTTATAATTTCTAATACACCAATCAATTGGCAAAATACATCGACACGAATCGTAAGCGCTATTATTAAAAGTGATTAAATTTCTGCACATTCGCCGTATTACCTACAGCCAATTTGTTACACCAGTGAATAATAAAGCTTATAAGTTATACGATATGATTCATTGCTAAATATCGTAATAATATTATTGGTCAGAGCTTTGCCTGTGATCAAACATAAATAGCATGTAATATATATTTTATTGTTTTGAGCTATGACATCAATAAATGTTTTATGTGGCGTTGGAAGAATAACCAGTCCTTTGTATTTAAGCGTTTTTACTTCCACAAAGGCCTACATTTTAAAAGACAATATTTAGTAGTCGTGTTTTATTTATTTTATAATTGTGGAAAAATCCTTACCATACATATACTATTGTCATTTTGAAAAAAATATACCGCCCATTAAAATGCAATAATGATAATTACATCATTATCGGTAACAACATTTTTTACAGCTCATTAAAACAACCAAATGACTACATGATTAGGAATTTGAAAGGCTAACAAGTCCTAACGTGTTGTGGAATTTCTTGTCAATTCATGTGGTATGCACTTGAATTGGCAAATTTTTTGGTATTAAGAGAATTTTATTTAAATTATTTCTCTTGGACTTCATGATATAAATAATTTGGAGTATTTTAAATTGTCGTCCTTTGAATTCACATTTTGGATATTACCTCACAGAAATCTAAATTTTACACTATTTTCAACTGATAAAAAGTTTAAATCATTTGGTAGAGAATTGTATTGTTGAAATGCCAAACGTGATTTTTTTGGATCACAGTACCTTCAAACATCTGCAAATAGTCAAATATCGGAAATTAAAAAAGGAAATAAATTTGTTTGTTTGAATTGTTAAAATTGTGAATAATTATTTTGAAGCCCTTATAACTGATTTCCTGAAAAACCCCTAAAAAGCGTAGTTTTGCGTTGAGCACAACTCTGGACTAGATCATATAAAATTTAAAAACCAAAATTAATTTCTTAATATAATGTATAATTAGCCAGGAACTGATCGTAGGTATAAGCTAATTAATTATGTCAAATAAACAAGTCTCTTTTTGAAAAAAATTTAGGCTTTAAATTGTTTAATAAAATTGAAAATATTTATCGATAAGAGAAAACGTCCATAAATTACTAAAAAATTTACAAACTTGTGTTAAAATTTGGGATTAATTGGTTCATCAATTTCCGAGAGATCTAATTCCCGATTTAAAACACCGTCTTAAAAAAAATTCTCTGCTCCACTTCATTTTTACAAAAAAATAAGGAAGTATAAACGAGATCAAGAGTCTACTGCATGGCTTGCCTGTTTAGAGAATTTAAAACACCGTCTTAAAAAAAATTCTCTGCTCCACTTCATTTTTACAAAAAAATAAGGAAGTATAAACGAGATCAAGAGTCTACTGCATGGCTTGCCTGTTTAGAGGACCTAATTCACTTCAATATAGCTGAGGTTTCGGCTTCATACTTTCAAAAGCTCTGCCACTTCATTACAAATGTTACTTCGAGAATATTCACCCTATTGATAAGAACTTTTCTGGATGTGTGCTTAATTATATGTACTGTGTATAACCCCTTAAAATTATTAAAAATATGTGGTAGATTTTTTAAGGAATTTTCCTGCTCTATAAGAATTGTTTTTGATTTCCACCATCTGCAATAGTTTTTGAGAAATTCGTGAATATACCAAATTATAATTCGTTCTATAGATGCAATTACGAATTCAATCACACCCTCATCAACATTCAGTGAAAGCGCACTGTAATTGTATAAAGTGGGAGATGTTGACTAGTACATAAATCTAATTTATTGAAACACTTTTTCCCGATAGACCAAATGGTTGGGAAGGTGTTACGACCTCGAAACGAAGAATCAACCCAATTCCATCAGTATCTATAATTTAGACTAATGTAGATCGAAAATAAGAAGTGTGTTTTAATTTTCCTATAGCGATGTATACTTCAAAGTATTTCTATTTTTTTTAACAAGTGCATCATAAATATATGTATAGGGCTTTAATTACAATTACTCGGTTAAATTGTTTATTATTTAATAAAGCCGGCGGGTGCTGGGGCGATAACCAGGCGCATGGAGGGCATTTTAAATGAGCTAATCTAACACATACTCAGTGAACTCGGACGTAAAAAACTGGGGACACTGAAATTCTTTAACAGGTGGTACAACTTTGAGGGTGGTCAAACTCTTTGACAATATGAGATGTGCTCTATTTCTATCCTTAGGAGTGGAATCTTTTCATTCTAATTTAAATGGGACAGCCAACGAGGAATATAATAATAATAAATGAAGATCTGGAAGTCTGTTAAAAACAGTTTAAATAACACCACTGATGCACATATAATTTCACTTAACCGATATTGGTAAAGCTAAAAATAATATTGTACGTTATATTTTAGAAAATTATCACCCATTCCCATTAATGTAGACTAGCTGTCGCCCAGTGGTCGAAATTCGACCAATTGTGTCAATATCCCTGACAGGTGAAGTACCCTGAAAATTTTATCGTGACATTCTATCCTAGGACTTAAGGGAGAACAGCAATTACACGGAACTGATCCAGATTTGGAACCTCTGTGTGATGGTTTCCTCAAAATCCTAGATGTCGGCTCTACATCTCACTTCTACAAATAAGTAACGAAATTCATGTTCTTTTTCAGATATAATTAATAGGACTTTATTTGTTCAAATTCGTAATTCTTAATTTAATGTCAACAATTCAACCGCTAATGGGCTACCCTACATAATTATTTTTTCTAACCACCCGGTATAACTATAATTACACTCAATTCTCTAACATTTATATATAATTTATATATAAATACTCATTATAATAATTCCATCTCATTATATATTTCTACCACCCTGTATATGCAACTGCTCATTGACCACACATAATATTTTTTAACATTTTTGAACCACCCGGTAAACCATTCTGTATATGAGACTGCCTATAAGCCACCGTATTTACTCTTTTTGTTTATGAAAACTATCTTCTTTAACTATAATTCTACTCCGATCTATATTTCAATCATCATATATATAGAACTCGTGGGCTACTCTATAAATCATTTCCTTTTCTAACATTTTTTATAATCATCCTGTATATCTATAATTCCTATATTTCATCTACCCTATATATACTACACCTTATGGGTTACGAAATGTTGCATTTCCATTTCCGTCACACTGTATATGCATCTCTGTATAATATTTTTTGCACCACCCTGTATAACTGAAATTATATTGCGCCCTCTATTCCAAGAACCCTGTAAATTCAACCGCTAATGGGCTTCCCTATATAATTATTTTATTAGTTATAATTGCACTCTACTCTATATTTTAAACACCCTATATATGCAACTGTTTGTGTGCCACCCACGAAAAAAATGTTTCTCATAATCTGGAATCGCCTTGTGTAATTATAATATAAAACTCCTTATACCTCAGTCAATTTAGAACATGAGAACAAATAAACTTTTTACCCATCCAAAAAGTAGCGATTTTTACTTTAAAATATATTAAATAGCGATAAAATTCTTATAAGATTCTACACATCAATTTGTATTGGAATTTTTTTTCAAGAACTCAAGTATGTTACCAAATCATTCTGTATTGAAACTTGTAATTTCAAAACTCAGCTGTGATAATTATTGTCACAATTTCGTTCTTTCTCGGTAATACGATTTTTCCCTAGCAATCGATTTGTAGACGCCAAAACCCCGAAATGAAATTTCCACAGTGCTATTGCAATTTGCCAGAATTACATATAATAAGATGTATGAAAATAAACAAAACATTATATGTATTGTATTGTTAGATAAATAAGTAAAAATATATTTGCGGCATATCACATCTCGTTGAAAGAATATTTAACAATTTTTGACTGACTGCTAATATTTTAGACATGTTAAAATTAATTTAAAAGATTACCTTATATCGAATAAAACAGCAATATATTACTAATACTTATTCAATTTTCAATTGCACATGGCATAAAATAAAAAAAACGTATTCAACTTGAGTGGATCTGAAATCAAATGTATCAATTAGTTTTATAATCTCTCAATAGTTAGTTTACTTACGTAAAAGTTTTCATCGGGGGATTATATCAAAACATTTAAGAAATACAATGCACCACCTGTTAATTTATGTTAAATAATACCTTTATATGTTGACAATTTTTGTAAGTTCATTGAAATTGGAATTTAGAAAATTATACATTGATAATTTTTTGATTGCATTGAGAAGGTATCTTAACCTAGCGGTCTACATTGTTAAGAAATGTCAAATTGAAATTCAATCTGCTACATTGTGGTTGGCTGTGAACTGGTCGAGGAATTAGAAACATTGCCATGATGTCAGATCTAACTATTTATCTTCAATTCCACTATTTGTATTTATATCATAGGTTTTGTAATCTTAGTTAAATTGTATGAAACTATTAGCCTTTAAAATAGAAACAATATAAATTAACATTATAATGTTAAAATAATAAAATATTATCGGAAAAACATTGTTCAGTTGACACGCAATACAAATTTCTGATTTAATTTACAAACCCTATTTAGAAAAACTTGCCAGTACCCAATAAATTGTCATTATAATACAATATAATTTTTTGTGGGTGAGTTCTCAATAGCATGATAATGTGGAATAACTTTCAGAACCAAACAAAATTTGTTAGTTTTTCGTTTGATTTAGTTTGTTTTTCTCATTCGAGTTAATCCGTCTTAGGATTTTCTCTCCAAGCAATATGGCGGCACTGTGGACATAAATTATTAATTTTTTATTTTACTTTTTTTAATGAATGAATCAATAATATAAATATATTTTAGCATTCTGCACTGAAGGTCGTCAATAGCCACTAAACAAAACAAAAATCAAATAAATCGGTTGAGGGACAGGGGAGAAAATGGTACCTAATCGTTTTGTCTTAGCCTATTTATATATAGATAATATAAATGCAGTGTTTGAAATCTCCCTAGATTATCAAGAAATGCCAATGTACGAAGTTATATTCCTAAATTTGCGCAATTAAGATATTTAGCACAGGAAATTAAATCTGAAAACTTTCTCAATTCATGCATATAAAATCTGTGATTTACGGTAGCTGATGACTTAATATGGATATATAAATACGAATACTGGATACCGGTAGTACAGTTGTGTAACCAGTAACGCAAAGAACTTGACCAATTCCATGAACCAATATATTAATGAATAACTCATGGAATTTATATTGATTTCGCCATGTTTCAAATGGACTGATAAAGGTTTAGCGAGAATTTGTGAAATATTTTTCCCAGGAATTTAAAGGCGCAAATAGAATTTCCAGCTGCTTGAATTAGTGTTGCTATTGCAAAATTTAACGAAATTGAAAAGTTTTAAATAGTGAACAAATAAAAAATTTCTTCGTTCTCTATCACGGTGAATGTGTTCAACTATATAACCCATTTACAAATTAAACAAACTAAAATGAATTTAATGTTTAACGCAACATGAATATCGACATCTAGGGGTTTCAGGGAAAACTAGCCCACAGTCAACCAGATACACATGCCATTTAGGTTGGCCTGGGTTTCAATAGTTCAATAATAAACTGAATAGCTCGTAGTTTGTCTAAAGTAAGGATTATTTGTTCAGACAACATACTAGCCTTTCGATACTATCCGAATACATTAAATACAAGACAGTATTTAGTTTCAGGACAGAAGGCGTTATCATTTGCGCTACCCTCAATTATACCGAAATCTTGAGACATTTTTTATGTAGCTGAACAGCTGAATGTCAACTTTCATAGTTGAAAAATCATATTTTATACACTGCCTGGCTTTTCCAATCAAGTTGTTTAGATTGAACTACCTACAAGATTTATACAAGTTTTATTGCAACCGAAAATAGATGAACCAATTTTATTGATTTCAAAACAAGGTTATTTGGTTAAAAATATGTCGGAAGTAAATATTTTGGTAAAAGTTGTTTATTTTACTTTGAAATTTGCAAGCTAATTTCGTTCTAAAATCTCGTAAATATTTACTGCTGTGAGAAGGTATTGCCAGACTAAAAGTTAATGAAAATGAAGAGAAAATAAATTATTTCTAAAATTTGGACATGATTGGCTACAAATTCAATCCAATAATTGAGTTTTCAGTTATTCTCCCCATCAATCACATTTATGAACATTTTGTGATTAATCTTTAACCTAATTTAATATTCTCGAATTTATGATGTATAGTGGATCGTTTTTTTTTGATTTAGGTCACGATTTATTACATCAAAACTTATTAAGAAGTATTCATCTTGAAAAAATTTTAATCAGCATTTTTTATTACATGCAAACACAACAAACTGTAGAAGTTATAAGTGGAATGAAATAATCAGTAGTAATCCACAATAAACTAATTCCGAGACAAATGTTTGTTCTAATTTATATTTCAAGTTACTAGAATATATAAAGATATTTGTTAGAACCGCTAAATTTTATTATTTTAATACTCTAAGAATTTGAATGTTTACATAACTATTATAAGAATATGACAGAAAAATCCCAATTGTTTACCTTAGTATCACGCATTGAAATGTTTATCGGAATATATTTTCCACAAAAATAACAGATATCATTACAAAAAAGCCGAAAATACAGAAACTGAAAAGAGAAAAACACTGGTACTAGACATGCCCAAAATTTAGAAATTAAATATTAGAGTAACTATATTATTACTATATTATTATTAGTACTTTAATTTTAATTTATCTTGGATTAATTTATTACGACCCTTACATCTTGATTGTATCTTTCTTTTTATCATAGTTACTCAGGAATACCAGAAAACATATAACATATATATATATATATATATATATATATATATATATATATTATTTGTTTTTAAATTTTCGCGGGTTCAAAATAAATCAGATGGTCACCGGGAATTCATCCGCATAGTTAATACCTGAATCCCCCCCCCAGATCGATGGTAAAATGACGTTTCGGCAGAGTCACATCTGCCCTCAACAGTGCGGTTCACATAGGTAATTCTCATTTACATCTGCTCACGATTCTAATTCGACTAATCAGAAGAATCATCAAATTAAGCATAACCGTTTGGGCTCTAGATCGCCACAAAGGAACATGTATTTGCTTAGCGCAATGGGCTAAAAACTACAAACAAACATATTTTAATAGACAAAGACAAAACGGTTCGGTACCATTTTCTCCTCTGTTCCTCAACCGGTTTACTTTATTTTTATTTTGTTTAGTAGCTATTGACGACCTTCAGTGCAGAATGCTGATATTAATTTATAATATGGGTTCATTCATTAAATAAAATATAATAAAAAATTCATTATTTACGTCCATATTGTCAACTCCAAACAAATACTACTGACACTGCCGCCACACGGTCAAAACTCAAAACATTAAATAATTATATATGGAGGGAGCGAGCGTTAGATGCTGTTATATTCTTAGAACATGTACAACTAGAGGTAGCATGCAATACACAAATATCGTACCAAGAGTAAAAAGAGAGGGCAATATAGAGAGCAAGAGGCTATCTCACTCGATTGGGAGATGCACATAACTGTTTGGATGCAGCTCTTAATCGAGTGAAATAACCTTTTGCCCTCTCTTTCTAGCCTTGGCACGATATTTGTGCATTGCTGGCTACCACCAGGAAGTACAAGCTCTATGATTAGATTGGTGGGCAGTGACAGGCTAACGCGCTTTCATTCCATCATGCGAAGACTACCTTAGATAGTTAAGCATAAAGCGTTATTGTTTGGTATTGGTAAAATAGTCAATGTAGTAAAACACGATTGATTTTTCGGACGCGTTGCACTAACTTTCATATTAAATATTCTGTTTTTAATATGAATTTAATTATTTGATTAATATATTATTATCACAATCTTCCCGAAGTTGTTGTGTAGAAAACTGTCAGTCAGCGAACAATAGAGAATGTATTAAATATTGAAGTTCTCATAGGGTGGTTGGTCATCTCTTTTCTTTAATATTCATGAACTCGATTGAAACCGCAAATGACGAAAACTTTTAGGTTGCAAAGAACAATCTTCCAAATATTATATCGAAAATTTTGCCAGGAGCGGTTCTAGCCAAAAATTTGGGGGGTCATTCATTTGTCAAAAATATTTCGAATACCGATATTTTGGTCGTTACATCTACTTTTCCAATTTCTCCACAACTCTGTTTCTTATAAAAATATAATTTTTACAATTTCATGAAACAGGGTCGAATTTCGACCACTGGGCGACCACTAATTATAAAAAAACGCTGCGGCACGTCTATCAAATTATGAATTTAAATCCAAATAAGGAACTTGTTTTTCAGAGAAATGGAATTTTCCACATCTTTCCACAAGTAGATTAGATGGTGCACTTTCCCATTATGCAGTACCCCGTGCTTGGTTAGAAGAGAATCGTTGGGGCTGATTGAGTGACCAGCCAGATCACCAGATTTTACCCCCTAAATTATTTTTTCTGGGGGTACTTGAAAAGCAAAATATACGTTATTAGACCGGCGAAATTTTAGTTTTATATAATCAGCCACGTTAAATTATTACTACGTTCAAACTGATAACTTTTAGTTAGTTAATTATTCTTTTGCTATTCAGAAAAATTCCACAAAATTGTTAAAAATTCTTCAGATTTTCTAATGTTAACAAGCATTTTATTGCAATATGAGTGACGTTTTCGACAATAATGCAATTATTTGCATATATAACTAATTTGCAAAAAATGACTCTGCATGCATAATAATAAGACTATAATTTGCAATAATTAAAAATTTTATATATTCAATATATAGTGCACAAGTTACTAAGCTCTGCTGACTATGTGGTCCCCAACTTTTCTCGATTTAAATGAGTGGTGATAAAAAAAATCAATTATGAGGAAATGTTGATTTTTGCCATTATTATTTGATCCCAAAACCTTAAAAAGTAGAAAATAGTTATGAAAATATATTGAAAATAGAATTATTCATTACAAATAAGATAATGGGAAAACTGTGAAACCTTTGGTGTGTCATACACAAAGTTTTCTACTCTAAGACCAAACCTTTCTTTTCTCACTCAACGTACGTTGCAACAGCGAAGCTGTCATCAACAAGGAAAAAAAAAGGTTTGGTGTTAGAGTACAAAACTTTGTGTTTATACGTCCAGTACAAATAAAAGCTATTAAAACAAATGGATCAATCGGAATTCAAGTCTATTTTTGACGAATATTTGTAGGTTACGTTTAATTTCATCATTTCTTCATAAATTTTCATTCCCTCATTAATAAAATAGTGAGGGAATGATAGTGAGGAAATGTCCTACAAAAACTAATCAAACATAAGCTCAAATTAAATTCCGATTCGAGGTAAGATTTTCAATTCTCAAAACATGTGAAACATCATAATGATTATATCAAATAAAATAATTACCTTATACTTAGATGGTGTGTGGTAATGAGAAATAAAAGTGTGACATCTAAATATTTAATTAAAAACCATTTGACCACTACACATCTCTTCGCGCTTTGCAGCTCCATTGACAATGCTGCCAACTGCAAAAAATCTATAAGCGCGGCAACCTACGATCCGATTTAAAATTACAATCCACGGACAGGTTTGGGACCCGGATAAAAATAAAATTTTGCAATGATTTCTTACTCAGTACCTAATGAAAAGAATATGTCCTTTTCAATGCACTATTTTTAATATAAGTACTGATCAAAACTAGTCAAATTCAGAGAACACAATAAATTAATGATATAATATTATTTAAATGTTAACTTTGGGACACGATGAAGGAATGATATTCGAAGTATTCGGTTACCTGCCAATTATTATTGTGAGATTTAAACACTTAAATGAAATATGGCTCGACCAGGTTTAGTAGTATAGCTTTCGTGAAAAAAATACAAAGACTACAATATAACGTTAATAGTATATAAACTGAGTATGGACACGATTTTTGCAAATTTCTGAGAACTAGTCATATACATTGTTAGCTTGCACCCTTAAAGGTTGCAACTGTGCTACATACATTCATTACACCTGGTATATTCATACTGAAGCGCAGATCTCATCTCTCATGTGCCAGTATTACTCCTTTTTTATTCAAGCAGCGTCTTCTGGTCTTGTAATAATTTTTGAAGAGTTTTTACCCGTGACGTGCTACTTCAAGGGTTATCTTGGATGTAATCACCTCGTTAACCCAGAGTGCAGCTCGGCAATGTGGTCTCTTTTAATCTCCGCCTGTGTATTAGATTCTATACAAGGACGTCTTTGTTTAGAAGCTTCAGTTAATTACTTGTTCAGTTATTAAATGTATAATTAGTTATATCGTTAATTTTCGTTTGTTTGTCAGTCGAGGTTAATTTCAAACCGGTACCTTTAAACTATTAATTTGTTTTTGATAACGTCTTAACTGCCCATAGCGGATAATTTTGGGGGTTAAATGTTTTTATACTATAATATAGAAACCTATTGTACCGCTTCTGTTTTCGCTGCTTTAAACCAACATCAACCGTATATTGAAAATAGTTTTATCAGTTCTGTGATATTTTTTAAATTTTCAGTTACTACTGTAAATAAATTAGAAATAACGACCATAAAAGAATCAATATTGATCAAGATGTTTTTATTGTTAGACAACATGATTTACCGGTTAGAAGTAGAAGGGAAATTTCTAGAACTTTACAAAATTATACAGATCTAAAAATATTAATTCACATTGCAAAATTGGGTTTTTATTTGCTTTACCTATATTTCTGCCAAATTCAAATTCTACCTAATTAGTTTATCTTGATGCTTCATTTTGAAAAGTAGGAACAAACATGGGTATCTTCGATTTCATATCTAATTGATTTGATTTGCTGAGTTCTAGTGAAATTTCATCCGAACGTTTAATCTACAACTGCGGCAGACATCTTGAACAGCACAAGCGTAGTTGATACTGCGTGGTGCGCTAGAAGCGAATAGGACTGTCGACTGTCGAGCACAAACACTTTAGAACTAAAATAGCTGTTCGGTAATTACCGAGAAGACTTCCAGCTCTCTTACTATCTTCCCCCTAAGACTAACTCAAATCCTCATGCTAATGCAGTTTTCCTTCTCCATAATCGATGTCTCCATTCGGAATATCTTGACTTTAGTTTGGTTCGTTGCTTCACCCTGGTGATAGCACAGCAACTGACCTTTGTGTTTCGTGGCTCATTGTGATTGTGTATAGCGCTTTTTACCGTTCTGTGGGTGTGCACCTTGTCATCGTCTATTTTCTTATATCTTTTCTCTACTTGGTATCGGTGGGTTTTCCCTGGAATGATTTGTTGGATATATTTGACATACCTTCGGGGTGTTAGTATTGTATGTGTTCTTCTAAGAGGAAAGAAGTTTCAGCATCAGCAAATTTTTCGGGTTGCACCAAACGACAATTTTGTTTATACTCAGCAGAGTCTTGACACAACACAGTGTGGTACCTATATATACCTACGGCGCCACCCAGTATTCTGTAAACTTCAGATGAGTATAAAGGGTAACTGAGATTTTTAGGAGAACGGAGTATATAGCGAAGTGTTTGGGTAGGTTTGTCACTGTTTTGGCACGGTGTCTTCTGAGTCCCAATGCGATCTTTATTGTTTTTTATATAAGACTGGTGGGTTACCCGAAGTTCTGAGATGGCAGTTGCTCTTTTATTAGGGTTGATTTCCGTCTTGAATTAAAACATCTTCTGGGATACTAATTATATCTTTATAGAGATATCGGTCTATAAGTGTGTTTTCGCTACATGGTGTGGCTAAAGGATACCATCGTCATTTTTCATAATTAGAATTTTCAGAGAAGACAGCTTTCTATTTATTTCTTTTATAATTATAAACTGAATCCGTGGATAGATACTGTTTCAATATAGTGTGAAATCCAAGAATAGATCTTCTTGGGGACTCCAAGGTATCATCTACAGAACGGAACCAATACGATGACTTGAAAGAAGCGGTGTTTATTAAAGCTATTACTTCGAAGTTGTATAATATAAAAATTGGCGATGACCGGTTTAAAAGCTTACCATGGCGACGCCATCAACCTGCTCCTAAAATTTTTGAGTTTACTGAAAATAGTTTGTGGACAGGACGTTTTAACGTGAGGATTTAGACACTTTGTTAGATCTGTTAGTACTCACAAATGGCCGGAGGGGGATGTTGGGTGTATGTAGTTTATGCAAACCATATAGCCTGGGTGGTAGAGCTTCTGACTTTTTTAGGGTTCTCTCATATTGGACGGGTATTGTTGACACCTTAATAAATTCGTTTGTTTTCCTGTGAATTTTCGAAGTTGAATCCTTGTTTAATTTTTGGTATGTGACTGTGGCAAATGGATCACGGGTTTTCTTGGTGTAATCCTAATTGTTTATTACCGTGGTAGCATTGTCTGATAGCATGATGATCTCTTTGTTTTTTCAGGAGATTTTTGCTGAGGTGACAAATCTAACACACCATAATCTGTGAATAGAGAATTAGTTGGAACCTCTTAATCTGTTTAACGAAATAAAAACGTCTAACTGATCATGCTTAGATACCACAAAAATTCCAGGTGGATTAATATAAAATTTGACATAAAATTATATTGATTTAGATTTCCAAACAATTTATTTCTGACCTCATTGGCAAGGTTCTCAACAAATTTTATTTTCCCGATATGATTTTGATCAAAATAAATATTTTGAATAAATTTGTTTATTTTAATTACGTTCGCTTAAATTTGGTAATCTAATTACAGTTTTAACAGACACCTAACTAATTACTCATAGTTATTTTTGTCAAAGCTTTTCGATAACAAATAATTTGAAAAAGGGGAAAGCTTGATTATTATTTGTCAAAATTACCATAAGGATAATCCAATAGCGATACTTGATAAGTATTAGGAAGCAACCACAAATGTACCTTGACGTATCCTATTATTTTTTTTAATATGGAGTTCTAGCAGTTCCATCTAAGCCGTATTAAATTTCTACATATGTATACCCAAAAATTTGTCACTTCAGTAACTATAAGAAATTCCACACGAAGTTATGTGACTTGTAATCAATATCGAGACCTAAATATATGTAAGCTGTATGTAATAAAATCCTGTGGTTTCTCAACAATATTGTGGTAGACAAAAACTGGGGCGACGACTCTTCCATATGCAAAAGACGGTATTTTCTTATTCTCATCTTAAAGAATGAAAGTGGCCGGATGTTTGAGGTGTATATCGCATTAACGATAAGGCATTTCTGTAGGGGATATTTTTTCCTTTGGAAAAAATTACGCCTTAATAAATTATAAGTTTTTAGTCGAAGATATGTTTGAAAAAACAGGAGTTGTATAAATAAATTTTTCTTATACGATTGAAATCATAAATATAATTCGTTTATTTTGTTAGTTCAAATTTATTATAATATTAATTGCGTATTTCATGTCCGATGCTTTAGAAAGGTAAACAAATAGAGTTAATAACTGACCCCATTAGAACAATAGAATGAAAAACTAGACAATCTTTAATTATAGAAGCCATAAGTAATGATCAAACTTTTTTCTATTAGCAAACTTTATTTTTATAAATTGATTATTTCAGATTCAACTCTTATTGTGGCATAGCCAAATAGTTACAAATTATCTGTATAAAAATTTATATACATTCTGCTTAAAATTCCGGTTACTCGTATATTCGAGTAGCTCTAAGCGTCAGCAGACCAGGGCCCCGATTCTGGAAACTATTCGACTGCTCTACCACTCGACTTTCTACCTAAGTCGTATAAAAATTGACATAAATGAAGTTTTGCCCATACATTAAACTTCATTTATGTCAAATTTCATCCGATATACGTTTTCAGTCGTGTGGTAGAATAGTGGTTTCAAGAATCGGGGCTGGTGATTTCAAGAATCGGGGCTCTGATGAGGGCAGATGTTACGGCCGAAACTTCATTTCACCATCGATCTCGAGCAGGATTTGTTATCGAGTAGGCGCATTAATTCCTCTAAACCACCTGTTTCATTTATGCAGTGAGGTCCTAGTTAACGATAAATTTATTTTCTACCTAATCATTAATGTAAATGAAAATTTCTGAAACTTGTTAATTTTTATATATGAAACTATACATGAACAACATTATTTATCTGGCCCTTCAGTCCCCTAAAAAAATCAATGAAAACGGCTATCGTTTGAAAAAGTTTTCAAAAAAAAGTATTTTATTATATAGAAGCAAGTAGCCCTGGAGTCAAATTTATGCCATGTCTATTAATTAACTTTTTGCGAAATAGTAAAATCTGATCTTTTGTGATGTCTATTTAAAATTAGCTTATTATGACATTTAATACGTATTTGAAATTTATTTTATTTTACACCTCCACCTAGAGGTCGTTATTAATTTTTAATTATTAAAAGTTTTATGTAGGAAATTCTACACGTAAATTTAAGTTTTCTAAAATGAGCCATTCTCAGACCCAAAGAATTGTAATATTAATTTTAATTGAAGGGGGTGTTAAAAGAATAATGCATTCTAAGGTATGCAGACTACTTAATGAGAAGTACCCTGACCATTACATTTCTCAGTCTATGGTGAATGGAATAGAACAAAAATTCCCTCGTTTGTAACTGTCAAAGATCTTTCCAAACCTGTGAGATCACAACTGAATGACATAAAGAAATTGAATAAATTGTTAAATCTGCAAGAATAAGGCCAGAAATCAAATCAGTGCAGTGATTTTGTTGAAGAATTTAAAGAGTCTATTTTTTTGCCAAGAATTGAACGCTGCCATATTTGAACATTTTGACTTTACACTATAATTATTGTCAATATTGTTAATAACTTCAAGCTTTATTTCTTTCTATGGCATCTTTAATTTATCTACAAATTAAACAATTGAAAATTGATTTTTTGTATTAGGAACGTTCAAGAAGCCCTGTATTGCCGATAGAGATTTGTATACCATTTTAAGCGCGCTAACACAGTTATTACCGCTAGAGAGTTGAAAGGGCAGGTGAATAATTTTATTCAAAAAGTGTAGTTTTACATTCATATTCACTTAGTACATATACGAAATCGAAATATGCACTCGTTTCTTTTCATTTACTTTCTGCTTTATGTTTCTGTTCCACCACTATTTTGTTCTCACCTTGCTCTTCACTTTGACTTCCAGTGATTCAGTTGCACCTTGAGTTTATAGCTTGTTTTAAAAATTCATAGAGTTCATGTGTATATTCAAATACTTTATCTAAGTGTTTGTTTCTTTATGTATTTTTTGTTTCTGTAGTTTTCTTTTACTTTCTTCTTGAGCCCTTCTATAATATATTTTCGTCATTAAATATTTTCTGTTTGCGTAGTCAATGGTGGTCTGAACGACAATCCATTCCTCTTAACAGTCTAGTTTCGTACATTTGAAGTTGGCTTTACTATTTAACTATAACGTAATGTATATGTAATTGATTTCAGTGGATTCGTGTGTTGTAATTCTGAAATTTTATATGTCTAAAAAATCCGTATTTAATTTTAAATTTATTATTGTAGCACATTTTAGCTAGTCGTTCATCAGCTTATATGCACGTATACTCATATCTTGTGCAATGTCACTACAAATATTTTATTTACTGATTGTACTAATAAAGGTTTCTTATTTACAAAAAAACTTATTAAAAATGATTTGAATTATTCCGTTATGTTGAATTTAAATTAAAAATGAAGTTGTTATTATTAAAGTAGGTATTATATTTTTTGCTATTGCAAGAAATGCATTAAACAAAAACACTGTTCAAGTATATTTTTCTCATTAAACCTTAATTAGAAATGAATTTTCTATATTCTGCATTATTAAGAAATTGCGGCCATAAAAATCAATTACTGAATACTTATTAAATTTTTTATTGTAGATGATGAAACATGTGCAACTTTCTCCATATCGGAGCAGAGCAGACACAGTTTCATTGACTTCAACTACCTCCTACGGAAGTCTAAGTCCAGAGCCACTTGGAAGTAGATCATCCAGTTATTCTTCGTTAAACGAATCTTCTTTGCATGTAAGTTATTTTTTTAGATGTTTTCATAACAATAATAGTTATAAATCTGAACCCAAATATAAATGTCCTCTATTATTAGGTAGGTACATTCGAATTCGATTTTTGAGAATTTACCTTTGTACCCATAAATACTTCCTATTTGTAGTTTATTAAAACAAACATTCGAAAATATTAACATACACTTACTTTTTTTGGGAATAACACCACATAAACCTGAAAGTTTGCATATTTCAAATAGTCCAAACATTTCAGGGTCTAAATCAGACCCCGTTTTCAATGGTAATTAACTTTAAATTTGTCATTACGAATCTTCTAAATTTCTAATATTCTTATTTATTTGTGTTAATAATTAAAAGGTCGACTTGTTAGTATACGGGAGCCGGGTTTTTCATCTAGAGAACTCGCTAACGAAGAGAAATCAAGTTACTGTTGTCAAGCGTGGTTTAATAATACCCCAAATCGGAGAAAAGTAGGAACCGGACGCCGAAGGGGGACAAATGAAGTTCAAGCTCGATATTTAAGACCTATGGCCTTTAGAGACCGATTTTTGACACTCGAAATTTGGCTTATAAGTGGTTAGGAGAACAAGGCCCTCTTGTAAGTGTCTGAACAGTTTACCACCGTATGAGGTCTTTTGGGCTGCACCATTATGGACTCTATCTTGTGCTACCTCTGCCGAGCACCACTACCGCTAAGCATCGTCTATAGTGGTGCAGAGAACGAAACACTGGAATGTGGAATGGCGTCAGGTCGTCTCCTCTGATGAATCTCGATTCTGCTGGCCGAAGAAGGCTTAGCCGACGTCGAGGAGAAAGACTTCAACCTCAATTTGATGTTGAGCGACATGTACACCAAACAGTAGGAGTTATGCTATGGGGTGCTATTGCACATAGAAATAGGTCATCTTTAGTCTTTGTTTGTAGCAACATGACATCTCAACGTTATCTTCAAGAAATAGTGGAGCCCTATGGTACTCAGGCTCAGGGATCCCATATTTCAACAACAGATCCTCCGAAATTTCGCCCATAGAACATGTTTGGAGGACTTTGGAGGTTCTAAGACGTGAAATACAGGTATCTTAGGATAATATTCCTCAAGAAGAAATAGACCACCTTATTGAATCAATGCCAAGACGTGTTGGGGAGTGTATAGATAACCGCAGTGGACAAACACATTATTAACAAACATGTTAAAAAAAAATAAACTCGGTATTTCGTATTCAATTTTTAATCATTTACTTCTTACTATAGCATATATGTTTTACCAAAACAATATTAAATTTAAACATTTCTTTCTGGGTATTACGATTTCTTTGTCAGTGAGTATTTATTTCATACAAATGCGATCTTTCCTTTATTAAGTCACGACAATATCCTTTATAGAACAGTTTTAATCTTGTGAAGCTCTTTTATGCGGATACAAAAAAACCTTCATTTGGTTAAGTATACAACAATTAAAAGTATAAATCATGTAGAGAATACGCTTTGAAACAATGTTCGCAACAGCAAAGAACGACTGTTATTTTCCAACGAATAATCATGAGAACAAACGATAAAAACGTCACCATTCTTTGTGAGAATACGTGTTCAGTTCCCGTGGAAATAGGTTGCCTTGTAAGGTCGACCGAAGGCCTTATTTACTATACGTATAAAATCATTCAGTAATTCAATATTCGTATACATTCTCTGAAGTGACGAATTCTGGCATGCCGGAGGTTTCAGAACCGGTGTGCGGCTAATAAGAGCTTGAAGATTGGTATTTAATTGATACCGATAAAAATCAAAAATGACAGCTTAGTCCTGTTTCTTGCCACAATTTCCTTTATGTAATCGAATATTATCATTTATTTGCATCTATAATCTACCGTATTAAAACTTGAATAATTATTATAGTATGAAAACTGTATATCCTCACAATTTTGATTTATTCATTATATTTTGTTTTGGGTTTTTGAAATTTACACATATAATAAAACTGCATTTTCCGTGTTTTGAAGATGTATGGACCAGGAGCAGTAGGGGGCAAAAAATTAGGAGCATGATTCAAAATTATTTTGAATCCATATATTTTTACAGTCATAACACTTCTCCCCACTCGGACCACCATTGGTATGCAATTTATTATTGTAGTTTTCTGTATAAAGAGTTAGGGTATTTACTGAATACAGCTGACACAAAAATGTTTGAAAATACAAATTAACTAAAGAGCTAATGTCTTTTCGGCCATCTTTGATGCATGTTGTCTCCCCGTTTCTACGCAAGCTCGACAGCAATAGTTTATTAGTATTACTTTTTAGTAGTTTTATTTAAATTCTGATAGAATACAGGTGTTTCACTGTTTTTTCTTCTAGACGGTAGATAGCATAACTCATAAAACTGTTGATAATAAATTTTTATTCCTTAATTATTTATACGAAGTGTTTAAAGTTGCAAAAATCGCAATTTTTGGCAGTTTTTGTAACTTTTCAGTATCTGATTGAAAATTTTTAGCATCAAAAGTTTTATCTGCATTTCCAATAGCTACTAAATTGTTTCCCTAACCGGTTGGATAACTAGTTATTGAGTTACAAAGAACTGTAAAAACGCCCATTTTTCAATCGCCGTGGTTCTAAGGTGTTTTAAACAATAACTATTAGCGATTGAAAATGGGCAGTTTGTATAGTTTTTTTACAAATAACTCCATTACTTATTATCCAATCGGCTATGGGAACCTTTAATTTAATAGCTGTTGAAATTACGTATAAAACAAACTTCTGACAATAAAAATTGTCCTTCAGTTATTATAAAGTTACAAAAGCCGCCAAAATTGCAATTTTCCAATTTTAAACACCCTGCATAATTAAGTACAAAACAAAAATTTAATAATGACATTTTTATATGTTATGTTATATATCTTCTTTAAGAAAACGCAATTAAACACCTGTAGATATTTTTTGGAAAAATAAACTTAAATAATTCTAAGTTCTCTAGACTAATAGTCAACTATTAATAGTTTTAGCAATTTAAATAACATTATTAATAGTAATAGATATTCAATATTAAGTGAAAATTTTATGGTGAAGGAGAAAAAACATTCTCCACAATATTTTAACGAAATTAAAGATTCTCTTTCATGGGTAATTAATTCATCATAAGTCTATTAAGGTTGTATCCGTGGCCATTAGGAATTAAAAAAAACACAATTGCAATAGACATGAAGCCCAAACATTTTTTTGTAGGTACTCTGCGAATTGTGACAATATTGAAAAGAATATTACAAAATACCTAAGCAAATACCAGACAACAAAAGGCCAATGACAAAAACTCATTTGCATATTTAAAACAAATGTTTGACTATTTAAGCAAAAAAAAAACAAAAATTTTTTCGCATGGGTAGTTGAGTTGAGCTCGCCGGCCGGCATCATTGTGTTGAACTTAGGAATTTGGTGTTCCCCATCAATAATTAATATTTATTAGGTAGTAGCAATTTTTAAATTTCAATTGAATTTATAAAAATTGTAATATTCCTTATTAAAATTATTTCCTTTACCAACTTTTCAGTATGACATTATACATTTACAAAGTACTCGCATATTTTATATATAATATATAAATACTATGAAAATGCTTGAATAGCCGATGGATGACTTCAGCAAAACTATTACCAAGAACTATAACTCGATCTGCTAATTCAAAATCTAAGTCTACCTTCTACCTCCAGTCAAACTCTAAGGAATAAAAATTTCGTTGTATTTCTCTGAAAAATCTTTAAATGACCTCCATGCGAACTGTGAATAACTTCCAATGATCTTATCAGTTATCAATATCAAAACTCCAACATAGGAATTTTAGCCGAATATAAAATAACCAATACCAATATGTATATTAATTTTCTCATTTTTTATCAACTGAAGTTAATTTTTACGATCAAATAAACCCCATATACTTTAAAATTAATTTTTCTATATTAATTTTTCCATAAAGGACCTTAAATGACATTTGGAAAACGTCAAACGTAGTTACTATCTTTAAACCCATATTTCTACCTGACTGAGTTTTGCATGCACTATGTAATAGTGGCATTTCTTTGCAAATGAACTTGAGATGACTTCAGAGTGATCCGCGAATGACTTCCATCGATCTTTTCAGAAACTTGAACACAGGTGTTTTAGCCTAAAACAATTTTTTTGGGGGGGGGGTGTCGAACATAGTTTTTGCCTTCAAAAATTTCTTCTTTTTTTGCTAAAAATCATCAATTTTTAAGCGAATTTTGAGGTCACCTAAACAGTTCCCTCTTTTTCCCAAATCTGTCAGCTTTTATATTTTAATCTTTTGTCCAAAAATATTACCTCATTAGCTTATCCTGCCCGCAGATAATTGAAAAATGAAAATAATCGTCCCAATATATCACAGTGCGGCGTCCTGACAGGAGAACAAAATTGGGTTACCAAAGATCATCCGAGTATGAATAAGATCCTGGACAACAGTTTTACTAGGTAAACATCTTCGAAAACGTCTGAACTGATGTCGGAAATATGAGCCCGGACACTCGTACTGGGGTAGAATTAATGAGAATGTTTCTATTGTAGTAGCCGGGCCAGTCTCCGAGCGTGAAATGGATACAAATGCATTTTGGACACAATAAATTATTTCAGTAAGTTGCCTGAAGAATTTGTCTTACCCAATCATTTTTCAGAAGGACTGTATAGTGTAATAAGAAAACGAAGATTACCCTCTTACATCGGCAACCTGACGGAATTATGGAAAGGGTCAATAGAACCTTGGAATAACACCAATCCAAAGTCGTTAACAACAAGCAGCTTGATTGGGATGAGCTTATTCCCATAGTCTAGTTACCCTATCTCTTAGCCTTCCACAACAGCACAAGACTGAGTTAATGATTATGCAGAGCAATTGTACAAGTGCATTGTCATCGTACGTCATTTTCTTTCTGTATTTCACTTTGACTTCCAGATCGTATTCTTTACAATTCCTTCGGCATTTTGATACCTCGATATTGTTCGTACAGTTACCCTATCTCTTAGCCTTCCACAACAGCACAGTACTGAGTTAACGATTATGCTATTATGCAGAGCAATTATATAAGTGCATTGTCATCGTATGTCATTTGCTTGTTGCATTTCCCTTTGACTTCCAGATCGTATTCTTTACAATTCCTTAGGTATTTTGATACCTCGATATTTTTCGTACAGTTACCCTATCTCTCAGCCTTCCACAACAGCACAGGACTGAGTTAACGATTATGCAGAGCAATTATAGAAGTGCATTGTCATCGTACGTCATTTTCTTTTTGTATTTCCCTTTGACTTCCAGATCGTATTCTTTTCAATTCCTTAGGTATTTTGATACCTCGATATTGTTCGTACAGTTACCCTATCTCTTAGCCTTCCACAACAGCACAGTACTGAGTTAACGATTATGCTATTATGCAGAGCAATTATATAAGTGCATTGTCATCGTATGTCATTTGCTTGTTGCATTTCCCTTTGACTTCCAGATCGTATTCTTTACAATTCCTTAGGTATTTTGATACCTCGATACTTTTCGTAAAGTTACCCTACCTCTCAGCCTTCCACAACGGCACATGACTGAGTTAACGATTATGCAGAGCAATTATACAACTGCATTGTAATCATATGCTATTGCTCTTTGTATTTCACTTTGACTTCCAAATCGTATTCTTTACAATTCCTTAGGTATTTTGATACCTCGATATTTTTCGTACAGTTACCCTAACTTTCAGCCTTCCAGAACAGCACAGGACTGAGTTAACGATTATACAGAGCAATTATAGAAGTGCATTGTCATCGTACGTCATTTTCTTTTTGTATTTCCCTTTGACTTCTAGATCGTATTCTTTACAATTCCTTAGGTATATTGATACCTCGATATGTTTCGTACAGTTACCCTATCTCTCAGCCTTCCACAACAGCGCAGGACCGAGTTAACAATTATGCAGAGCAATTATACAAGTGCATTGTCATCGTATGCCATTTTCTCTTTAACTTCCAGAGCGTATTCTTTACAATTCGTTAAGTATTTTTTTGATACCTCGATATTTTTCGTAGAGTGCTTTCTTTCTTATTGATCGTGTCGTTTTCATTACATGTATTTTTGTGATTTTTGGAAATAAGACCACAATCACTGGGATGTCTGTAGATTATAGTTACATCAGGTTATTAAACATTTAATGTCAAGTTGTGAATTCCTAAATTTGTCCTTGCGAACCTTTCAATTTTTAATTTCTTATTCAGTTTTTATTTAAATTTTTATTGTCATTGAAAACGGGGTCTAATTTAGACCCTGAAACGTTCGGATTATTTGAAATATAAACACTTTCCAGTTTCCAGCAATTGTGGTGTTACTCCCAAATCAAAAAAATACAAACTAGATATGCCACAACTATCTTTCAGCTTCTTAATCATATCCTGTATGCCCACGAATTATTCTAATTTTTGTTAGAGAAGCCGCTACCATTGAGATAAATCTTTAATCGATTTCTTTGTAAATGGATGCCATTTTCAGAAAAATAAGTCAATAATTCACCGTTTTCTCCGCTATTAAATAAGATATTGCTTCCAACAACCGGATAACAAGTCATCGTTTTAAATTCTAATTGCCTGACTGACTAGTTCAGAATCACGAGTTGAGAAATGACGAACAACTACTCACTTTATGTTCACCAATTCTTTACACATACGGGGACGCTATAACAAGAGAGTTGTGCCTCATATAAGGTAACATGCAATAAAACAAACTGTACACATTTCAGTGCTAACCGTGAAACTATGGAGAAAATCTATACAAAACTGAGATGTCCTCAAGAAAATATTAAAACGAATAGATATGTGGTTCATTAGTGAACATATTAATAATTTTGAGACTTATATACACTCTTGTACATACGAACATCCACGACAAATATATTTTTTCATAGAAATCAGATTTTATTCTAAATATTTAATTAATTCACACACACATATCGGATTCAGTAAAGTAATTGGTGATTTTTAATACCTACTTTATATTAAAAATTAATTAACGACACCAGCAAGTTAATTAAAAGCAGAATTATAGTGCATAGTTTTTAACAATTTTTACCAGCTCCATAATCTGTACATTATATGTGAATAAAGGCGAATTTATATTTGTCTGATGTGTCGTGACGTGACGCGTCAAAACGGTATTAGTTTCCTGCACTTTGTATTATCCTGTTTATATTAGTAATATGCGATGTGTCGTGATGGCTTGTGTCGTGTCGCATCAGATGCGATCTCGATTTGCATGAGAGCGATTGGACCTTACAACAAAAAATATTCAGTTGTCTTCTAAATGTTATTTGTGGCATATTCTTCATTATTTTTAAGTTTTCTTGGCAAATACCACCCCACTCATACATAAATCAAACTTTAAATTTGCAATTTACATTTTCAATACATATTTTAAAGCCATTGACAACGAAGTCAGAATCGTTTTGTTTTTCTTTCAATATACAGCTTTTTATTTCGATTGTGGTGTTATTTCCCAAGAAAACATAAAAATAATAAAATATTCAGAGCATAGAGATAATACCTAATAATAGAGAGAGTGCTTGAAGTATGGGCGCCTGTACAAGTAGAATCATAACGCTGAATGACAGAAAAAGGAGAACTGCCCGGACGTATTTGTCTCTCTAGAACTGCAAGCAATAGCTAGACGTCACCTGACTAAGCACATAATTTTGAGTTTTTCTCACGTGCGTTACGTTCTTCTCGGGAACTAACGTACTCTACATTTAAGTATTATCTCTGTGGTTGTGAAGTTTTGTCAAAAGGCGTCAGAACACTAACTATGACGTCAGAGAATATCACAACACGACACGTTAGACAAATATAAATCCTCCTTAAGACATATTTCAATTGTTCTCTTTCTGTGTAGGCTTATCTCGGAAACTACTTGGTGATTCATGCCAAAGGGTTGTTTGTGAATATAATTTATTAATATTTCGTGTAATGGGCCAAATTTAACATGATATTTGTCCTGACGAGTACTGCTTAACTCATTTTGATATATGGAGTGATGTATGAATGATGATACAAGTTGATAAAAAAAGTTTTACCATTTATTTCCAGATTTACTTGTAGATGAAACTCTATTAATTCATAGCCGCTGATCTGCCAAATATTTCTGATAGCGTTCGGCAGTTTTTGCTTCTTTTATCATTGCCGATGCCCAGACAATCGAGTTTGCAGAACAGAAGTAGTGGGCGGGGAACGATTTAAGTTCCTGTACAGTCCAATATTTATGTCGTTTAGTAATTGTTCTACCATGCTTATTAGCATTATGGAATTAAATAAAGTACTTTCAAAAATACCTTTAAAACATGTATTTTGAAAAACAGTAACAGTAATAAATTGGCATATAAGTTAGACGACGATATCAATCGTTCTCTGGATGAATTTATACCGATAAATTACTGATTTAACTTATTCTAGTAGAAAATATAATTTTAAATGATTATGACGAGTTTCAGTGCACAGATTCTTAGGAATCTGTTTAATTTCATTAACTTATAGGTGTCGGGTATAGTTTAAATTTAATTTGCTATATGGAAAAATTGTAAAATGAAATTGAGCATATTTTAATGGATCAAGAACTTGAACAAATCGTCATATAAACCAATAACCACGTCCCCCTCAATTGCAGAAGAAATGAAGTGAAAATCTATCTAAAAAGAATCAAAATCATTAAATTCAACGCAAGTTAACTTAAATGTATTCAAATTAATTAAATTTATTTCAATTATTGCATTCACAAAACTAAGAAAACGTCTGCTCTTGCTAAAGCGAGACCGACCCTTTGCCACAAAGACCTTTTATAAAAGATTTCAGCAAATATATGACATCAATGGCAAAACATCAATATGGTGGTGTTTTATACCGTTACAGTTTGTGATATTTTAAAAATGAAAAACGAAAACACGGAATACATGTGAAAAAAGTATACACCTAGTAGGCCATTTAAAAGTTACATTTGGGATTGCAAAAGTCAGAGCACGCAATTTTATTTTTTGGATGTCAAGAGTGGGTTAGTATAGAGTTAAATGCAAGGTTGGGGGGTCGCAACCCTGTTCCCGCGGCATTTTTCAAAAAATTCATTTTTATTACAATATTTTTAAAAATTGTATGCATTTATTACTGGTTTACAGAGATGCGAAAACAACACTAGTCTCCAGTACTCGTAAGTATACATTAATATCAATGATTAGACGTAGTTTTCTCTCATCTTTCCTTTAGTTTTATAGGAAACATTTAAATGATTGGCATTGCAATTTTGTTAACAAATACTTTACTCTGCACAACAAAACTTTTGAAATCATTAGTGTTTGTAATAATTTCTAATCAAAGTGTATATTTCCCAGAATCATGTGCAGGTCAAATATGCCCAAGTTGTGGAGAGTAAAGTTCATAACTATTTGTTAATATTGCAATGTCAATCATTAAAATGTTTCGTATAAAAATTATTGAAAGATGTGAGAACACTATACCTAATCCTCTGTATTATTGTATACTTAAGAGTACTAGACAATAGTGTTAGTTTCGGATCTCTGTAAAACCGTAATAAATAAATTAACAAATTTTTAAAAATTGTAATAAGAATTATTCTTTTAAATACTCTGTCATTTGTTCGTAACATTACCAGAAAGAAAATTATAACGACCAAAAGAAAATTTGTTAGCATTTTTATTTATTTATTTATTTTTCGTTAATATCTTAGTTATTTTTGGTTCTACGTTATACGACTAATATTTATAGAACCAAAGTTGTAGAGAATTGAATTTGCAATAAAACTTTTTTTTCTGTGTGACGAATAGTTTGCCCGATGTAGTGTAAAAATCAGTCGCACTCTATTTTGCAAGACGACAGCCGCATGACAGGTGCTGTTGCCACCCGACAAACTTAGACTTTAGTTTACACAAATCCCCTGTAACTTCTGTACACTAAACCCAAGAATGTAACATTTCAGGGGACTATTAATTGAGATTGAAGGTAAAAATTGATCAAGCAGTATTTAAGAATGGATTACTGTAGATCCACTTTCAGTATTGTACGAGTAGTAAAATTCTATAATACCTTTATTTTCTATATAATCCCAGATATCAGTTGCGATTTATAGCTCACTACGTAAGTGCAACTTTCATTTTTCAGCATAGTTACTGACTTTAGTCCTTACAATGTATATTCAAGGTACCTAACCTTCATTTTTCAGCATAGTTACAGTCTTTTTAACACTTTTTCACAATGTTTCGTACTCATAAATTAAGATTTTTCATGTGCAATTTTACACAAAAACTCGGCACCCGTCATTTGTTATTTTCATTGACAATTAACGTCTTTTATCGAAGATAGGGTGATGGATGGAAATGTGATGGACGATATATGCCAAAGAAATATTTCATAAAAGATTAGGTATTATGTTGTCAACTACCCTTGAAAAAGATAACAATAAATAAAAGATTTGGCAATAAAATAGCGGCCGTAGGATAAGCCAACAATTTTGTAGAATGCTTCTTAAAACGAATTTTGTTCAAACCTTACTATTTTATGTACAGTGAGTGATGAAAAAATAGCTTTTTAACTTACGTTTATTTGTATGTATATCGTAAAAATATACCTTATTGAAACTGGTTGTCGTACTAGAAATATGTAATTGTTACGCAATCAGTTATCAAAACAATTTCGAATGCATATAAGTACGAACTAAATGGTATAATTGAGATAAATTCTAATTTTAAATTTATTCATTAATATTGTAATCCAGAAATAAAAATTCGAATGAAAGAGCGCATTCAGTTTTAATAGAACCATTTATGATAAACAAATACTTCAACATTCAACACTATAAATCACTTTCGTAATCTAACATCAAGACAAATTATACCATGTATAGATATTTTGAACTTTGTGATACATATACGGACGGATGCAATTAGAATTTTAAACTATATTGAATACAGAACATATTTATGTATTTATCCAAGGTTAAATGCACATTCAACTGTATACGGAAAGTGTTTTTTAAGATAAGATATTGTTGTAATTTCACCTCCAAAATCCTTTTTTTATGTATACTCGACAATAACTTTAAAACGGTTTAACCAATTTCGATAATTTAAAATACACTGTGTTAACAAAACAAAACGGTACCTATAGTTTACATAATATTAGGATATATAGTTTTTCAGATAATCAGATAAAATCAATGACTACTAATATACCGGATGTCAATTAAGTTCCGAGACGGCTGAATATTTGCTAAAATACTTCATTTCTGGAAAAGGTTTAGTAACTTTGACCTAGAAATCCTATGGTGACCTTGGATTTAACCTTGAACCTCATATTTGAGGATATTTAGAGGTCAACATAATTTTTTTAAATGAGGACCCCTATTTTTTATTGCGGAATCGGAAAGAGCGAGATATTTAGAAATTTTACGTACGGGCATGTATTGAGGTATGAGGTTGAGGTAAGACCCTAGAGGTCAAATAATGATTTCTTAAAAATCTCGCGAGTGTAGTGGTGAAACGAAACAAAGGTCACACCCTAGGAAAGTCTTAACGAGGAACTCAACGGTAACCTTGGATTTGACCTTACACCTTATTTTTAAGTAGATTTGAAGGTCAACTTAATTTTTCCATGTAGAAACTTTTTTTGATACCGGATTCGAAAGAAGCGGAGAATCGTACGTAAGGATTTGAACTCAGCGACCCCCAAAACCTCCCGAGTAAGAAATTTCCAGCAAAAAATGTGCTATTTCTATGATTTTCATCTGCCATCTTGAATTAGCCATCTTGGATTGGAAATTTCGTTAGTTGATTAGAACACAGCGACCTCCAAAACCCCCGACTAAGAAATTTCAAGCCAGAAGAAGTCATTATTTGACCTTTATTTGACCTCTGGGGGTTACCTCAACCTCATACATCAATACATCGCCGGACGTAGAATTTCCCGCTCTTTCAGATTCCGCAATCAAAAATAGGGGCACTAATTAAAAAAATGAGGTTGACCTCAAAATAATCTGAAAATGAGGTTCAAGATCAAATCCAAGGTCACCATCAGAGTCCGTGGTCAAAGCTACTAAAGGAATGACCTTGACCTTTTCCAGAAATGGAGTACTTTAGCAAATATTCAGCCGTCCCGGGAATTATTTGACACCCGGTATATATATATATATACTACCGAACGAAAATTGGGTTGAAACATGAGACTACAATAGAAAGATACAGATTAAAGGATCATGTTATCCAGAATCAAAGTAATACACCTATATAATTCAAAAATTAAAAAATATTTACTCAGTCAAAGATGTACAATAACAAGCTATTTTATGACTTAATGTTACATGTTACATTCATTATCAAAACTTTCATTTATTCATGCAAACTGTAGTTTTATTCACAGCTTAAATGACCTTATGTAAAACTCAATTTGCGTTTATTATCTCACTCCCATCTGTGGAAATAGTATGCCATAATGTAAAAGTATAAAATACGATGTTTCGTTTCCAAAAAAAAAAAAATGCTGTCAAATACAACAAATGGTTTTTAGTTTTGCCTAACTTCTTGATCATTATGAATTAAAATTAATATTATAGGAATACAAATTTTTAAACGTAATTTACCAAATTGTTTTACATTTTATTTAAATTATTGCTTTTTATTGTTTCGCATCCAAGCCTAAATTATTATAGTATATTCAAATACATGAAGACAATTAATTACGAATTATAGATCACGGCACTGCATCAGTTTTCAAGTATTAATACTCCAAAACTAGACATATTGTTTTGCAAACTACACACACTTATTTCACCAATATATATATATATATATATATATATATATATATATATATATATATATATATATATATATATATATCGTGTAGGTCATAGAATATTGTAAAAGATATTCACGAACACCAGATGCTACACAATAACCATGGGAACATCCGATGAGTACCAGCTTTTTTATTATCTTCGTCTGTGTTACAGTCTTTACCCACCCACTTTTCAACAAAAAGCTCAAGAATTTTTACCGGATCGTCGAATATAGCCTTTATGTATTCTTCTCTGTCGTCCAGCTTGTGAGTTTTTCTCAGAACAAATACAGTGAACAATTTTAATTGAATTTCCAAAAAGAAATTATTTATTTTTAACTATTTTGAAAACTTTGTTGTACGAGTACATCTTCATACGGAAAATGAAGACTGGAAGAAATTCAGTAATCAACTGATCATAAAGAGTTTTGATTCAGTGATGTACTATAATAGAATGGAAATAATTTAGATTATAGTGAAGTTACTCTCAACAACCATTTGCCATAGAAAGTAACTTCTTCGAGTGTTTTTATATTTCTGTTAAATATATTGTCTCATTAGCGTAGACTATAAATTAAAACCAACTCTGTTAGTCTAACAGAGAAATTAGAAAAGTTCCTAGAATATTTTGCCCACATTATAATGATATTAGTGTCTGAAACAGATAATGTTTTGCAGTAAACATGCTATTTGCATTCTTTGTTAATTTTAAACTTCAATACTAAATGAATTTTAATAGGTTTCTGAAGTAGTAAATTAAACAACCATTATTTTGAATTTAAAGATATTACCAGTAGATAATTACCAGTAGACAAAATAGCGTTATCAGTATAAGGAAAAGAAAGGGCAAATATCTGGTAAAAAAGTAATAAAGTTTGACATTTATCACTGGTACTTTATACAAAGTGTACAGCAAATCAGCATCAATCACTATCATTCAATTTCAAACTGAAAACGGATAGACATTAATTTAAATACCAGTTACGTCACACTATTCTAACAATGTGAAATTACAATTATTATTACACCATAAAAACGTATTATATTCTTTCACATCGTAAAACAACGTGATGGGTGTTTCCAACTGCAGTTTATTTAATATTCAATTGTCACCTCACAAAAGATTATATCTACATACAGTATTTGTGTTTTGAATAAGGGATATAGTGATTAATATTTTTAAAATGCTACCGGCTTCACAAGGTCGTTAAAGGACGTAAACCTTTCAAGACTATTCATAGTGTGAAAATTTTTTATTGCAGCCTTTGTGCACCTAAGTGTTCTTTCCTAAAAAATCAATTAACTAATTTGTTAAGTTAGCTGAATTTGTTTGATTTAATATAATGATTTGGAATTTGAGAAAAATATTGTATGTACCATCTCTTATATTGTCGTTTCCCCATAAAATTAAACTCTTAACATCATGAAGACGAATCCAGTTGCCTATAAAGGCGTTTTTGTTGGTGTCATAAAGCCCTTCATTTCAGCATTTAACTCTCAATTGTTTTCAACAGTCCGGTTAAACAAAGCGAGTACTTATATGCGAGTTTCCGACCTCAAAAAAGGAGGGGGTTCTCAATTTGGCTGTAGTTTTTAAACTTTGTTACCTGAAAACTTTCTCAAGTATGAATCAATTTCGGAGATTTTTTTCCGTTGGAAAAATATACTACTAGATTAGTCTCATATTATTTCAAATTTTTACAATGACATGAAATATATAATACCTTTAATCAGAAAATTGGAGAAAATTATTATAGCTCATGACGAGTACGACAGTATTAAATCAAAATAAATAGCATTATCCGAATCCTAGGATGAAATTAATTAAAAATAGATTGGAAATAAATCAAGATGTATGTATATTAACTGCACATATAGTAGGTTCTTACGTTGGAATCATATGGAAAACTTTCTTATTAATAATATTTAAAAAAATATATTTTTCGTTGTAAAATCTGCATGATGTGAAACAGACTAATTTTATCTATAGTAATTAACCGATTTAAAAGAAAGTCGAGGTTCTCAATTTGCCTGCATATACAGTATGTCCATTTAAGTTGGATTCAGATAGCTAAATGACATTATGAATTAATACAGAGTAGTATTGATTTCCACTTTAATTAAACACATTTGTAACAATTATTTGGCTATGCCTATCGTGGTACAAAAATATACTACTCTTGCCTTATAACATAATATTTAAAAAATTAGTCGTCAAGTTTTCATAAAACGATCTGCGTGGTCTGAAACCATTACATGTCACTTTTTTAAATTGTATCCGAAGTTCCTCAAAATATTTAACTTTATCTAAAAGTAAAGTATTTTTATTTTGGCAATATCGAAAATATGTTATGAAACATGGTTAATCAGAATTGATAAGTGCATCCTATTATGCCATTACATCATTCATCACTAATAATTGTAAAATAAACGCATTTAAGAAAACAAAACCGACTTCAAAAACAAATATATATATATATATATATATATATATATATATATATATATATATACTGACTGAAAGGCAAAATAACAATAATGACACCAAAAATAAAAAATAATTCAAATGGATATTTTAAACAATGAAAATATTATATCTAAGATTACACTGTGTTTGAAATGGGTGCCAAGCCCCAAAACAAATGTTTAACATAGCAATCTATATAGCTTTATTAATTAATAACAGAAAATTATTAATTTTAAAGCTGTTTATATTCCTGTGTAAAATACATGTAATCTTTAGATTTCGCACCAACCTCAAACACAGTCTATTTAAGTTTTCCCTTCAGTAATAAAGTTTTTTTTATTGGAATTAATATTCCTGAGACATTTATTATATAATAGGCTGAGATGAAAAAAGACTAGTTTTGCACCTTAACACGAAACCTTTATTTCAAATCCTCGAGTTCTCATCATCAAGGAGTAAACCAAACCAAACTAAACCTGACTCCTTGTTGATGACAACTTAGAGTTGTTGAAACGGCGTTGAGTGTTTAAAATAAAGGTTTGGTGTTAAGGGGCAAAACTGTGTTTTTTCATTTGTGACACACCAAAGGTTCCACAGTATTTCCATTAATAGGCTAAGATCCGCGGTTGTTTCAAAACGTCTCACTTCATATGTTCCTACATTATCAGTTATAATGAGATCAATCCAAATTTCACCGTCTCCATTCACTCTGGTTGGATCTATTTCAATCCAGCACCGCGTTGAACACATTTCCATAATAATCTTCTTAAACAAATCAATAGAAAAAACACCTGCTATTGTACAGTCTTGACAAAGATCTAATAGTTCCTCCATATTTACAGAGAATCTATCCAAAAATTTTCTTATTCCACCACTGGTAACATATATACCCCTGCAAATAACCCCAGTAAATCAGATCCAATAAGAAACTTAATAGTCAAGATCCACCACTCACTCTACTTTACTTCAGTTAATACAATTTCATAAGTTAGCTTGATACTAAGATACATCATAATTCCATCTGTATAACTAGAGTCCAAGTCACCTCTAATTGTTGGATACCCATTACTTTAATTATAACATCATCAATATTTGTTACCTTTATTATATAAACACTTCAACTGCATTCTATGGTGTTGTGTTTGCTACATACGAAGGTGAATCAAATATGAACCGGACTTTTGTTTTAAAAATGTTATTGGTACGATCAATACAAATTTTAATACATATTATTTTTCTACATAGTCTCCTCTCTTATGTATACATTTTTTCCACCGAATCGGGAGTTTTTTTATACCTTTCTCAAAGAATGAAACTGGTCGTGTCGATAACCAATTGCGCACAAACGTTTCTACACCTTCGTTGTCCTCAAAGTGGTGGCCTCCCAGTTCTTCTTTAAGTGGCCTAAACATGTGGTAGTCACATCGCAACAAATCAGGATTGTAAGGCGGGTGTTCAAGGGTTTCCGAATGCATTTTGTTCAATTTTCCTTGAGTCAATGCAGCTGTATGTGGCCGAGCGTTGCCATGCAACAGAATCACACTTCGGATAGACATATCCTGCCTCTTTTGCCTATAAGCAAGTTTCACTTGTTGGAGTAGTTCGCAGTAATACTCAGCATTAATTGAACGGCGTTCGTGCAGAAAATCGATCAGCAGTACACCTTTCGAATCCCAAAAAACTGTTGCAAGAATTTTCCTTGCAGAAAGACGGGTCTTGGCTTTCCGCGGTGTTGCCTCTCCAGATTTTTGCCACTCCGTGCTTGCACGTTTGGACTCCGGGGTATAATGATGCACCCATGTCTCATCACAGGTGACAATATGTCTCAAAAACTCATCCCCCTCTGCTCGATATCTTGCTAACAGCCTTTCACATACGGCAAGACGGTTTGCTTTCTGATCTTCCCTTAGAAGGCGAGGAACCCATCTTGCACACACTTTTCGGTAACCCAACTCATCTGAAATGGTTGATTGAGCACTCCCGTATGATATTCCAACGTGTTCAGCAATTGCCAATACTGTAAGATGGCGGTCACCTTCAATCAGCTCACGAATTGCGTAGATATTCGCCTCATTGATGCTTGTCGTGGGACGGCGTGCATGAGGTTCATTTTCCACTGTCTCTCGTCCATCTGAAAACTTTTTGTGCCAGTCGTACACTTGGGCCCTTGAAAGTGTTTCATTGCCGAACTGTGCAGATAGTCAACGCAAAATTTCAGATGGTCTAACGCCCTCCCGCGCCAAAAATTTGATAACAACACGTTGCGCAACAGACGTATGCACCTCTTGCTCTGACATGATGCTACTAACAGCGCATCCACTACGCCTCGCCAAACCGGCGAACTCCCCTCTTCTTAACATCCCTACCTAACATATATCGAGACTTCACTCCACTCGAATTACCTACAGGGAGAGAAACAGGAAAGTCCGGTTCATATTTGATTCACCCTCGTATTTTCGTGTATGACAGTCATTTTTAAATTTTTGCTGTTTGGTAAATTGGACATTTTGAGTGAGTACACTATAATTTATATCTAGTGTCAGTTTTAACTTCTACACAGTTGGTCCACTAGTTCTCAAAAACTTTCCTATATGCTGACATTCATATTTCGTATAATGTTATCCTTTTTGGTAATTTTCATTTCTGTAATCACATGAGTAACACTTCACATATCTGGAAAATTTTCACGTCTATTACGCTGCTTCTTTGTACCCATGAGCAATTCATTATCTTCAGTCTCAAAGATTCTCAGTTTTGAGTTCTTCTTTCTTGAATTTTTTACTTCATAGTCATTTCCATTTTTTTCTTATACAAGTTATTGCAATTCTACCATTTGTTATCTTTCTAATATTTTCATTTCCTCCTTTTAGTGTGGTTGGATTTAATTTCTCTTTGCAGATTTTCTTTGTTACCTCACTTGTCTGAGTTTGGTTGTACAATTATTACTTCTTCTTATTCGCCTTCGCCATTTCTGCATATGGTGTTTTTTCTTTTGTTGCTGATATTCTTGGCCTTATACTAAGTGGTATTTTTCTAGTTAGCATTTTTCATGGTCTTTATTATTTCATTTAATAGTTTCTTTAAGGTGATATCCAGTAAAATTAACATAATATTCACTACATTACTCACACATCCATTACATCTGCTTGTTTTCTGAATTAGTTTTAACTCCGTTGTTATGGTTATCCAACATCTGTTAGACCATATCTAACAAATGCCCTCACTCCTATACAGACAGTGCTTTTTCTTTCTGCACTTTCCACAGAAATCTTTATCATCCATATGCTTGTACGGCCCTGTCTACAGTATAATTTTTACGTCTATAGTTTTTACTTTCCGTCCCTCCCGGATGGAACCACGAACCGTACAAATGACAAAAATACACAATCACTCTCACCCTTAAAATGTCCACACCTCAAAATGTACCTTAAATCCCTTACAATTGAGTAGCAGTCAGCAAACCCTCGCTTTTTCTTTAATTTGATTTAAATTACAGTAGAGAATTTTACATATACTTTCACGTTGTGTGATTAAAGTAAGTTGATGATTTCAATTGAGTATTTGACTGTTTTTATATTTTCTTTATAATTTTTAATATTTTTTTAAAACAATGGGAATAAATTCAAATAAAAATAAAGACTGCGTAAATGCTTCATTTTTTAATTGTGACGCAAGTAGCCCAACATTTATTTGATTAAATTGTTCTGTGACGAGTGCCTTAGAGCATATACTTCTGGAGGTAGCCTGAAATGCGTGACTGAACGAAAAAGAGTGGACAATAGGGCTATTTCCCTCGATAGGAAGCTGCTTCCACAGATCATTGGCACCTTCCACTCACTCACCAAGTGAGATGACATGATGCTCTCCAGCAGTATATGCTCTAAGCTTGAAACCCATACATGAACACACAGAACTTACTTCAGTTCATTTTTTATGCACAGATTATGCAAAGTTGTCTCTTGATGTCACCACTTTTACAAAATTATTTAATACAGTCATATACCCAATTGTCTTCATCCATTGTATTTTATATTGGGTACTAACAGAAATAGTTCATTAAGTTTTTCACACTCAACAAATTAATTGAACAAAAAAAAATGATTCCTAAAACATTTTAGTTACAGAATGTTGAAACATGACAAAAATAACCTTGAACATTGACAGCAAATTCATGCAGTATTCCTAATAAAACAATGATTTTTCATAACAATCAATGAACGTCGCCCATCATTACCTGCAAATAACAACTACCGACTGTGAAATAGCCTAACTTCTTGTTAATTGCTAGAAAGGAACTAAGGGCATGTACGTTTCAATAATAACGTGGTTCTACAAAACGAGCATGTTATACCAATAATACGGATGTGACGGGTACTTTGAATTAACCATTTGAATGTCGTATTTTTTCAATTGTGTACAATTTGTCGGTTTCCTGTATATAATTACGATTTCATGTAAAACTAGGACAGTGTGGATATTGCCGCGGTGCTACGTTTTCCCGTTCAGATATATTTTTAAAAATTTATAGTAAATGGGCGTAATATAATATTAAACCCCCCCTACTAGCCGCATTACTACACACTTAGTTCATTCATGGGTTTAGGTTTTTGCATAAGAACACAGAATTTCTTGAAATGTATGGGTAGGCGGCGAAAGATATTTATTAATATATGAAACGATCGTGGTTATATAACTTGATCAACTGTTGCAAGCGGAATTTCATAAATTTTAATTAAGTTTGTACTTGCTGTACAGAAGTTGTTTGTGAATGAATATTTTATAATAATTATAGTAGGACATATCAATTTAAACAGTTTAATAAATGATTAATTATGAATATTAATATGATAATATTCCAATCTGCTGTATTTTCCAAAAATCAGCATGATCTATTTTTTATTTCAGTTTCCGTTTGCTATAAAACTTCAAATTGGTGTAAGATCCTGTACCTTTGGGTTAAGCTGACAGAAAAAATTCACTAATACGAATTTTCACTTAACTATACGCTCTATTAAAAATTGGCAAAATCTCCGCCGACAAGTTTTATAATAGCCTACAAATAAGGAAAGTTCTTTCTTATATAAAAACGTTTCATAATTTTCACTCGTATTATTAATTTTTTGGAAAGACCGGAAACATAAGGTATAATATTAACAATTTTCAGTTAGTGTGTTATTATTTAAATTAGAAGTACTTTGTGTTGTCTCTTGTTTTGTTTATTTTTCATCAATTTGATCAATTGTTTTGTTTATAACACTTGTTGGATGTAATGAGTCTTTGTTTAACTTTAAAGAGTAATTTGAATAGAAATTTCAATATCTATTTGGAAGTTCCATTCTCAATTTTAAGAGTAAATTTAATTGAGGGTTTTTTTACTTCTAATGCTATTCAAATAGTAAGCATGGGAGCTATGTTCCCATATTGCACAAATGTCATCAACAAAGCGGTACCATACTTTAGGATTTTCTAGTAGAATTAAAATTAAAGGTTTTTACTTCACAGTACATATGTTGTAGTTACATACTATGGGCGACCATAGTCGGTCCAACATCTTGTCTATAGAAACTTTCTATAGACATAGTTTTACAATTGAAAAAAGTGTCAATGTATCCTTTTATGGTAGAGAAAAGTTAGTTTCAAACACACGAATTTTTTAAGAAAGAGTTTCCTAAAATAAATCTTGGAATAAAAAGACTAAATACTAAACAGAAACGGTTTGAAAAAAAACAATACCCTGAGATCAAATTTAAAAAAACAAAATCGGAAACCGCTACTCAAATTGTCTATAAAGTCTACATTGTGTATGTGAAAATACTTACCTTTCAAACATTAGGGCCCCTCCCAGTACGGGAAAGAACAACATCTCTCTTTATACTCACTAAGAATAGAAAAATCTCTGTAGGTTGTTAAGCAGTGAAGAAGTGGTAACCGCATGGACAACAAACAGTAAACTTCAATTTCAATTGGTCAAGAATGAAACATTCAAAATTGTCCAGTGCGAAAATATTACTAAATTGTTTCAGTGAAACATTGTTCGACAACAACTTCACGTCACAAAAATCATATAAGTATACTGAAAGATATATCACACATATTACATTTTAAACAGTTTTTCTTTTAGAACGCAACTAATATAGTATTCCGGACTACTTTCACAAATTGCCTTGACTTCACTTTGGTTCCCTATTATTTACCTTATCTGCTTTCAGAAATCCGTATTAAATCTTTTCTTCTTCAACCATTCAGAAATTACGTAAATTTTAGGATATACAACCGTGTGGTCTACCGAGAGCTCTCAGTTCCAATAGTAGGTGGGGCCTCGTATAGGGAAATTACCCGGCAGTCCCACCATTACCCACTATTACCCACTATTTCCCTTGTCATTCCTCTTTCTTTAGGCTGCAAAACTGTGTTTTTAAATATCTGACCCAAAAATGGTTTCATAACAATTCTATTAACTATTAGGTAAATTTAAAAACTAATTTCGTTAAAACATATAAAACCTTTTTTTTAAATTAATAGAACATTTCTTTGGCACTGATCATTACTAAATATTTGCGTTTTTATGATAAATGGAAACATAAATTTACAACAAAACCACTTTTCAATTTTTCTTTAAAACTATAAAACATGAATTCAAAAAATAAATACTTAAATTGAGCCCAAAAATGCTGAAGTGATCTTATAATAATTCTCTTTAATGTTAATAATAATTGTTATGTTTTCCGTGTTGTGGTTAGGTAGCCCTATTTTTTACTCTCCTTGAGGTATCATTTCTTTGTACACAAGACAATATATATATATATATATATATATATATATATATATATATATATATACAGGGTGAGTTTTTTTGATGATGATTTGCAGTTTTACTGGCCCATTTTAATGACACTTTCGGATTTTTGTAAAGTCATGGCGTACTAGATATTTTGAAAAAAACAAATTCTATCGATTTAGTCAAATCCCTCCAGCTCCTTTGTTTTTGATTTTATAAAAAAAGTGTAAATATCAAAATTGAAGGGACAGCTCTCGTTTTCGAGATATGACACAAACTTATCTTTTTTTGAACGAAAACCATATTTGGCTAGACCTCAAAAAATCGGACATTTTTAGAGATTTTCAACGATATAATACTCGATATGGTTATTCATAAAAATAACGGAGTTATGGATGCTTTTCTCTCTTATTTTCAGTTTTAACGTAGTTAGCCATGAAATAGATTGATTTATTAATAACTATTCCAAAAAACATTGAACAATTTTGTTATTAGGTGTATCAGATATAACGAAAAACTAAATAAGTAGGTACTTACTAAAAACTTAAGAAATTAAAGTACATAATAATGGTTACAATGTATGTTCGAAAAGTCCACTATTGTAATTTAGACAAAAATTGCATCTTTTTAAGATTGACATTACCGCTTTCCTCACAGACCGCCTATCAATTTCTTCAATTGCTTGTAATACCGCCTCCCTTAGGTCACCAACTGTCTCATACTTTCTTTTGTATACTTTGTTTTTTAGTGCACCCCATAAATAGAAGTCTATAACTGCCAAATCGGGAGACCGGGGTGGCCATTCGCGTTGGCCATTTCTTCCTATCCAAGAGTATCTAAGTGTTGTCTTACTAATAACGAGTTATGAGCAGATGCTCCATCGTGTTGGGATCACTCAATTTCTAAACGAGTTCTCAAATTCAAATATGCAACATGTCTTGAAAAGTGTATTGCAATAAATGCAAGTAGGGCTCCCCAGTAAGTGATACGTCATAGATAAAAGGCCCCAGAATAGTAGACCATATGATACCACACCAAACATTAAAACCAAATTTTATCTGGGGTCGTCTTTGTTCTACATGGAAAGGGTTTTCTTTACCCCAGATATGCTCATTGTGTCTATTGAACATACCGCAGTTAGTAAATCTAGTTTCATCTGACCATAACACCTTTAATGGAAACTGTGGATTGTCAAGGCACATGTCTCTAAACCATGTACAACACAAAATACGTCGATGTTCGTCACCAGCATGCAAAGTTTGAGAAACTGAATGTTTGTAGTGTGGAACTTGTGTGCTTTCAGTACCTTAACTACAGTTCGTTGAGATGTGCCAGCTTCTGCCGCAATTTCACGAGTTGATGTAGGTGGATTTTGATTTACCATTGCCAAAACATAAATAAATGTGCTGCTTCGTTAATTTGATTACGTTCCTTTGTTGGTTTAGTAAAAGAGCCATATCTGCATAAACTATCGTAAAGCCTCTTAAATGTACATAGAGCAGGTTGACGACGATTAAAATATCTATGAAAGTATTCCTCAGCTGCACGAACTAAATTTTTATGGCATATGATATAACATTCCACCATATTTAGTTTTTCTTCGTTAGAATATCCCATTTTATCACGAAAACTTGTCAATATAGACTGTCAGTTCAGCACCACAAATGGAATTACTCTCAAATGAGGAAACGTCAAAGTCAAAACAATCTTTTTCGTGACTACCTACGTTAAAATTGAAAATAAGAGAGAAAAGCATCCATAACTCCGTTATTTTTATGAATAACTATATCGAGTATTATATCGTTGAAACGGTCTAAAAATGTCCGATTTTTTGAGGTCATAGCCATCTATGGTTTCCATTCAAAAAAGATAAATTTGTGTCATATCTCGAAAACGAGAGCTGTCACGCAAACGAGGACATGACAATCACATTCGGGATACAATTCCCTTCAATTTTTATGTTTATATTTTTTTTATAAAATCAAAAACAAATGAGCTAAAGGGATTTGACTAAATCGACAGAATTTCGTTTTTTCAAAATATCTAGTAAGCCATGACTTTTTACAAAAATCCGAAAGTGACATTAAATTGAACCAGTAAAACTGCAAATCTTTCCCAATTTAACCATTGCTCTATCTCCGCTAGTTTCCGAGATCCCCCTAATGATCATAAAAAAAACTCACCCTGTATATGAGATCTAGTTTCCCTGAAAATCCTAGATATCGGTCTTTGCATCTCGCGTCTATAAACCCTATTTTTGCTGTACGATAATGGGTTTGGACGTTATACCCTACAAATTGCAAAATTACCGTACCAGTCGGGTCCAGACTGCTAACTTTGACCCATATAGGACACCGAAAATTTTATGAAAAACGAGGATGTTGTCAAATTAACATTGTTATTCATTATGAGCATCTTAAAGAAAATAATAAGTTGTGGTCACTTTTGGTATTTTATGTAAATGGGGTTAGGTACCCGTATAAGAATAAATTAAATAAATTCTTATTACAGCAAATTTCTTAGGAATATCTTTGAATAATAAAATATTATTTTACTATTCATGTTAAAACTTCCTTCAAACTACACTAGTGTGATATTTATACTATCCCATTTGAATTTAATGTAATTAATTTTTTTAATTTGCATAATCGATATCAATATGTACTTTTTGTTTATTAGTTTTAACAATAGACTAGACTATTTGAATGGTATTTGAGCACTCACTGGTTTTCACTAAAAATTAATTAGTTCAGGATTTTCTGTACACATTTACACGATTGTCTCATTAAAATAAAAGTAAAACGTTCATGTTGCTTGATAAAATTTATCTTTATGTACGTAATGTCATTAGAAAGTTATACCAACTAGTTTTATTATTTAAAGCCAGACTAAGTTTATTTTCATGAATTTTACAGAATAGTACAAATTATAGGTAACAAAAGAAATTTGAAATAAACAAAAACTAAGGAAATTATGATTCTTTAACTTGTACAATTCTAATGTAACGTCATCATATTGTATTTTTGTGAATTTTAACTAGTCGGTTTATATCAGAAAGTGTTGGCAATCTACCCGCTGTTTGTAGTGACAATTACCATTGTGTATTGTTTAAAATTGCCCACGCTTTCCACATTTTGCAATAAGTTTATCACTTTATTGTAATATACTAATTTATTCTATTAATAATTAATGGAAAGTCAGTGCACTACTTTGTTTATTACTGAATTAAATAAAAAGTATCTCATAACTTTCATGAATTGTTTTGTATTCATTATTTAAGTGGATGATGATATATTTTTTACAATCAGGATGTGAATATCACACGTTTTTATTAAAGTAGAAAATTTATTGTGAGCTGAAACAAAAGAAGTGAAGATGCCCTATGTGAAGTGTGAAGTGTAAGAAATTTCGATGTTCTAAATTCCAGCTAGTTTCAATAAAAAATGCAACGATAGTATTTTCGGCATCTTTGTACCCTTTAATATACCTACATATCAAAAGACTTGGCTTGGCACAGTTCTCCAGAATAAATGCTGGTAATCCAGCCAGATATGGCACTTCGATATATTTTAAGAAACTGATTTCGGAGATATGATCTTTGAAAAAATATTTCAATTATTTTGTGGAACCGTATTATTGATATTTAAAGACAGCTTTATTGTATTGCTACTGAGATTGTCGTTTATATTAAACAAGTACATACATAGCTAAGATTATTGCAAATATTATGATATTACAGGGTGTCCACATTCTGGAAATCAAGGAAAAGTAAAGAAAGCTCAGGTCTGGGAAAGTCAATGAAATCGAGACCCACCTGGAAAGTCAGAGGAAATGTGGGATTTTACACTTAAAAAAATTATTGATATATTTAATTCATGTTCTAATGTAGAATCAATGTAGACAGTTTTTCTCCAAGTTATAATATCGTTTTTTATGTAAATTCGAGTTATGAAGCACGCCATGTATCAGAATATTCCCCTGAGAACAAAGTCGCCTAAATATGAACTTCTCCCGATAATCTCTTAGTCATACTATATAGTTAAAAAATTCATTAGTTAAAAATTAAGGTTATTAAAAGTAACATTAAATTTTAATAGCTGTTTTTTGAAATGTGGCTTACGGTTCATTTTGTAGGTATTATCAAAAATTTATTTCCGAACAGATATGTAGTTGTATTCTGAAGAATTCCAAAAACCAACAAATATGGATTTTTGTACTTTAAAAAATACTTAAGAATTGAATAAAATTAAATTGTTGATATCATTTTTTGTCTCGTTTTCAAGAAAACCTGCTAATGACTATAAAAATACAATTTTATCAAATTCATGTTAAAAAAAGATAAATATACAAATATTTGTTAGATAACATATAATTATTACAACTACACTACTTTACGTACAAAACAAAAATTTCTAATCGAGGAATATCATTGCGTTCAACTTAGCATTTAGTTGAACTCTCTTTATAGAATTATAAGTACTAAATTAACCATGGCATAGAACTACATCCTTAAGCATGCTTCAAACGCTTTTAAAGGGATTTACAAAACAGTAAATATCTTCCCTAAGTGGCACATGCCATAAATGTGTCTGCTATCTTAGGGTGTTTTGGGACCCTCTATTCAGTCATATTTGAATGTCATAATCCTACATATGTTTAATGTTACTGTTAAATATTTTGCTTTATATTGAGATACCTGAAATCATATCTGAACGAACATGTGTTTACTCAGGACCATATAATATGGTATACCTGCTTTATATTACATCTTTAAAATGGACTGGAAACCGAAATTAAAAATAAATTCGTTCCGTTCACACATTTTGACATTTTTATAAAGAGATAAAGGTATCTAACACCATCATTCAATAAATATTTTACTGTTTCAATTATGTCAACTAATTATTATTTATTATTATTATAAAAAATCTTCTTCCAAAATTGTTTTTATAAATTTATTGAATGTCATACATTAATATCAAAATTAGCAATGCATTCAATCCATAAATACTCTTATAAACTAGTGAAATATAACACGGCATATGCTTTGCATAAAGTTTCACATCTGGGCTATCCTTTTACAACGCGAGACAGGATACAAGGTATGTTTGTGAACGTCATAGTCTCGCAACCCTTTTTTAATGCATAATGCTTTTTATAAGCATTAAGGCAATGTACGCACCACAGACTTCCAATCCTATGTCCTACTTTATAGTGAAAAACTAAATTTAACTTGAATGTTAATCCTAAAGGTTCCAATTTTTTTGTCAATTTACGATTTGATAAAAAGGTAAAACGGGTATGTTAGTCAGTTATGAAACGAATTATTTAATACTTTTGACGTAGGGCTACTTCAACTAAACTGAAATTTTGGATTAATTTCTTTCAGTTGATTACTAAACTACTACTACTATGGTATCATTAGAATTATTCGAATTACCTAGGACAGATTTATTTTTTATTTTACAACCTCAAAAGTTTGTTCAATATAACCTTTTGTAACCTATTTTTCTAGAGAAAAATGTTTAATTTGAAAGTTTTTGGGAAAAAAATCTCTTTTGTTTTGAGTAATTCGCATAATTTTTATTATAAGTTCCAAAATCGAATGTTTTGTAAAAATTTTGTGTTACAGACATATATTAAATGTCAAACATTTTCGACTAGAAGTAAGCATTAAATTCATTATTTCTGAAAATGAGAGTTTTTCTAAAAAATCTTCTGACACATCGATTTTCTTTTATACAAATGCACTGTTACCTAGGACATAGGCTAAAGTTGTATCCCACGTCAATGCGATATGCATCAACGTGACAGTGAAAAAACATTAACTGCAGGCGAAAACAAACCAACTAAGCGATGCGACAATTTAAAATTGCTGGAATCGTACAAATTTATTTTCCTGTAAGGTCGAAATTAATTATTTTAATATGTTCGATAGTTTGGGGCTGTTACATTGACCCAAAGCACCGCCCAACACGCGTATATCGCGTTTACGTGAGACAGCCTCGATATGCGCGATGCTGCCGGTGCGATATGTCAATGTGACAATTATACTTCAACTAAAAACTAAAACAAACCAGCTAAACACAAAATCGCTACAATCGCCCGTATTTATTTTCCAGTAAGGACAAAATGAATTCTTTTTGTGTTTGATACAGCTTTAGACGTAAATGCGATATGCGCGGTGTGATACGTTACTGTGACGATTAAAAACTGCAAAAGCAGACAAAAAAGAAACAACTGAACGATGTGACAACAGAAAATCGATACAATCATACGAATTTATTTTCTAGTAAAGACAGCCGCAAACTATCAAACACATAAAAGGAATTAATTTTGTCCTTAATGGAAAATAAATTCGTTAGATTATAGAGAATTTGTGTTGTCGCATTGTTTGGTTGGTTTGTTTTAGCCTTTATTTGAAGTTTACAATTGTCACATTGACGGATCGCATGTCCCGCATCGCATATATCGCGTTTACTTGCACGGACGATGCGTTGCGTCAAAATGGCAGCTGCAAGCTGAAACTGCGGACGAAAACAAAACAAACTGAGGGACCAGACTTTAAGATTTAATTTCCAGTATGAATGCTTTTTATGTGTTTGATAGTTTGACGCAGCGCATCGCCCGCACCGCGAATATCGCACTTACGTGTGACACAGCCTAAGTCTGCCACCCGCTATCTCTTAAATTATTACTATCAATGACTTATAAATATGTTTCATTAGCTGCGTATTAATAGTAATGATCAATACTATTTAAAAAACAGTTTAAAATGCTGAATCATATCTATTAATAGCAATACTCACTACTGTTTAAAAAGATTTTAAAATGCTGAATCATGTCTAAATTATAGTAACTTGAATCTGAAAGGTATCATATTAAGAAATGTCGGGTTTTTAAATACGACTAATAGGCATCACAGTTTGGTAGACTAATAAGCATCAGTTATAGGTATCATTTACTTGCCGAGCCATGCATTTCCTTCTTATTGTAATGAACGCAACTCAATAGTTTAACCCTAAATCCGAACAAAGTGTGCTGTGGTTCCGTCGCTTAAATGGTGTGAAACAAAAACTTTTGAAAGCTTAAAACGTCTGTTCATCATGTGTACACCGGGGGTCTTACATCGAGCTGCACGTGCTCGAAACACAAATGATTATTTCCGGAAATCGTATAGCGTTTCAGCGGAACCCCTTTAATATACTTGCTCTTTACAAATCACGCCCCGACCATAGATTTTTTTGTTTAGTCATACAATGTAGATGCCCGGCACTATTTCCGACCGGTTACTATGGGTCTTTATTAGCCAATCAATTTAAACACATCAAATATGCTTTTCTTAGTTTATTACTATATTTATACCGAAACTAACAGGTAAAACTTAAATAATATGATGGTACCATTAATGTTTTGCAAATATAAATAGAAAACTTAGTCTCTATGAACAAGCTTATTTGCTAAAATCAATTAATTAAGGAGATCATGGTAGCAAGACACTATTTATTAGGTTACTTGTGTTGGCGCTGTCATAGTATTGCTATGGATATTATTTCTACTTTTCTAAATTTCTGAAGCGATTCGTTTCTCGAACTTGGTTGAACTATAGTTCTGTTAGTGTTTTATAGCTTTTGGTGTTACTCTTAATAATTTTGTGTTAGTATAGTCATTGAACATATCTTAAAACGAAATTTATGAAAAACTGAAGCTAACATTTTTTAAGGTCACAAGATCAAACAAAATATCTATTTTCTTCTAAGTTGCTTCTTTGCAATAAGTACCTTGCTTTCATAAAAAAAACAATATTTTTGCCTAAATATAAATTTTTAATGCTGACCTAATTTTCAATATAATGCTTTCAGTATCCAGTCTCATGGTAGTAGAGCGTATGTATCTCTTAATTCAAAATTGGTAAATAAAACGTCCAATAAAGCTCAATAAATTTAGACTGGTACTAGGTAGATATTTGTATTAAGTGTTAAGCTATCCTGTATATTTTAAAATTATTTGTAGGTGCTACAGAAAAAAAATTCAAAATGCTGACTATGATTCAATCGTTCGTGATATTCTAAAATAGTGTTTCGTATTTTGAATGATTAGAACCCTGTTTCTGTCGCCATTCTGAACTGTCCCTTGAAAGAAACGTTAAATAGTACAATTCTGCAAATGGTCTTTCTAAATCCTATACTCAATATTCTTCACCCACCACTATAATAATGTCCGTGGATTTACTTTGGCAGAAAATGAGTATTGGATCTGTCAATTTATAAATAAACAAACAATAAAATACCCCAATATTTACATTTGTTTATTTTGGTAACAACACCTTCATTATAACATAGAACAAGTGTGTAGGTCGGTGATAGTGCAATATGACAATGTCATTGGGCGGGTCTGACGATGATTCTGAACGATGGTCATCCCCAATTTGAGCTCTTTTAGATGGTAAATAACATAATGGCTAGGATATCCACCGCCTGTCGTATGATATGACTAACGCAGGCAGTTGTCCGCCGACCTAATACCCTTCCTTCCTTACTACTCACAGGGGATGGCATGATTTTTAATTAGTTAATCTGGGAAGTGAAAAACCCCAAGGGTCTTAGTTACTTGGATTACCCAGGTTATTAATGACATCGCCTATAAAATATGGTATTTAGGAGTCCAGGGATCAGAAAAAAGCCTCTGATCAGGGATCTCTGGGAATCGTCTGGATAAAATAGCATGAGTAACGTTGGTTGGAGCTTTCTGAGAAGGCGGGTCCCTTTCATCCATGGAAGATTTACCAATAAAATCGTTTCAATTTCGGGTAATTCAGATCGAATCGCTCGATTAACCTTCACTTTCGAAAAGATATTCCATTCAAATAATGCTAGTTTATATCAAGCAATCATAGGCATATCAAAGCCAGAATTGCCCTGATAATGAAACTGGGAAGTCACCCGGAATTGTATAACACAACTAATGAACACAATACTGACCTATGCTACTGAAATAGAAACCAATAAAATCAACACCAATCTCAGCCCGAAAACAAAAGTGTTGCTACAGTACTGATTGTTTTGAATATTATACCAAACTGTGTCAAAAATTACAAGGAGAAGGTAGAACAATTATCAATTGACAGTTGAAAAAAAAAGTATACGAACGCTGAGAAAACATTAATTACGTAAAGCCTCCAAAGCTACATACAAATGTTGGAGGTTGGAACGTTAGAAGTATTCATTAAAGAAGTGGAGGCAATGGTCAAGAACTTAAAGAAGGAAAAGAGCAAGGAATGGCCGATCAAACTATTTCTTATACCAACCGGCGCAGCCCACTCCTAACAGGTGGAATATTTCCTTTCGTAAAAGTCTTTTCGGTTGTCGGGTTAACATTACTAGTAATGGGAATATCTTCTTCGTCTTCAAAGGTGCCCCAGGCCATAAGCCTTAGGGCTGCGTTGGTCCTGGCCCTTTCGACCTTATTGACCAAAATCAAATATTTTTTAAATACAAAACTATTTACACAACGGGGTAACTTAGGACTTTCGGCTATAACACTATAACTAACACAAATTTTCAATTCAAGAGCCTCTATATCAATTCAAAAGCGTCTTTTGACAATTGGGTAAAAGTTATTTCACAATTAGATATTAACTAAGAAATGAGTTACGAACTATCCCTAACCTAACTCACACACTTGCGGCCATTTTAGCCAGAAGTCCAATGGGACTATCAATTTCTTTTTTTATCCGTATGTACAATGTGGTAAAATTGTGAATAGTAGTATTTCGATGAAATAGAATGAAAGTTGTAGTAATTCCCCCGCTATCAGATGTTCATCTTTCATCACGTGAATATCAAAGTCTTTCTTGAAACGGAAATTTGGAAAGACCGGTACGTTTTATTCGAAGTCATATCAAGGTCAAAGTCAGTTTTAAAGGGTGAACTATAATTTATATATAACACACTAGTAAGAGAGATTTTAGGTAAATCGAATTCCCTTTTCGAGTTCTACAATAACTGACACAGCTTTTTTTTCGTCTGTATACCTGTATAATTATTAAGTAGCTTCAGAAATCTTATATGTACACGTTCTGACCAACTTCAGTATTTTATTAACCCTTCATGCAAAATTGCAACATGGAATTCGTATCAATTCGACATCAATCTGTGTTACACCGTAACACATTTCTTTGGAACTGATTAAATAATAGCACATTCCTAAGTAAAATATATCACAAACAGAACCATATATTTAATGAACTGTGACTAGTTTATTCACACATGAAAAATTGATTCTATGAAAAGGAGTAGTAGTTCAAAAGGCACACCTCCAGAATAATTGCACGGTAGTTCGAAATTTAACAATGACTGAAACTACACTGTTTCTTCGAACATATCAATTCTAAAAATAATATTCAAAGTCATTGATTTGTTTTCTCCGTTCCAAAATAGAGATCATAGACAATCATTCTAAACTATCTATTCTTGATATTAATTTCAATCATTGTCACGTTGCTGGGTTTCGCACTTTCTTAATCAGGAATATATACTAGGTAATTTGATCTATAACACATAACAATGAAATATTTTCCCGAAATAATTATAAGCTGTTTTAAAACTGAAATCCCTTTTTTTAAACGACTTTATTCAACATTTTGTTTCATCAGTTGCGCTCCCCACAAAAGAACGATGACTAGAAATTTTTTTATACATATTGTTGTCTAAATGCAACATAATCTACAGAGAATAACATAATGCAGTGGAGATGTTTTGGCAGGTGATAGTGCTGATGAGTACGTTGCAGGTGAACGGTTTCAAAATACTATGCTACAAATGAAATGTTTCTAAATGAGGAAGGAAAAGTTATTGTAAAACAAGTATATTGCAAAAAATATATAAAAGGCTCTACATACATTAAGATGATTTCCTTGTATTCCTTCAGAATTGTAAAACACCAACAGAAAGTTGTTCTGTTTAATATTAAGAACTTTCATCGCTAAGCCAAACCACATCAAAAAATTACCTTCAAAACAAGTATCACTATGTTTTTGCAGTGCACAGCCTACTATAATGTTTACTTTTAGGTTTTACTATTCGAACACAGTTTTCTGTTTCACTAACTATATTGGAATATATTAAATAAATATGGCTTGCATTTTTAAAACAACATAAATAAATTGTTAAATACTTACTTAAGTGTTTACTATGGTTGACAACAATGAACATTTTTTTCTCATAAACCATAAACTTCTTAATGTATGTTATGTAAGACTTTTTTATTTATAACGATCACTTCTATCACCTACCAAAATATCTGTACTGCATTATGTTACACGCTGTACAATCGTATTTTCCTATGTTATGAAAAACTTTACTGTATTGCCCGCGCATCAAACATTCTGTAGTTTTTTTTGTTTGGCACAAACACACTTTATTTTTAGTATTTCTGAAAAAAAAAAACGCCCATGTTCCTATGTTTTTTTATTTGTCTTTTCAGTCTATTCAATAAGAAATGAATAAAGGCAAATTTAACAAACTCTCCTACTAGGATCAGTTGTCAATTGACTTTTAAACTATAAACATAACTAAGAAAAGAAATTTTTTATGTCGTGATTTAATTTTTTTCTCTGATTTGTATTAGTTATTGTAATAATTCTAAAGATACTAAAATAATTCTTCCTTTATACTGTCTTTTTTCAAAATTCAATTATAAGATAAATATGAAATCACTTGTTCCCTTAAGTTTCGTCACAGAGTGTTTACACTATATTGTTACGTAAACTTTTTTAACAACGACCAGTAATTCACAATACAACATAACGTAAATCATCTAGTTTCTTATTAACAATCTTACTTAGACTTTCCAACCATACTGTTATATCTCAAACACCTCCTGTATATGATTTTATAGTTCTCGAATTGACACCCATAAACCTATCACTTTCATATCAGTAATTTAATTTTCGTAAAATTTAAAGAAAATTCCCAAATATAGTGAAATTTTCTAAAAAGAATCCCCCATTTGTCACCTATCGATATTCAAATTTTCGCAGAATGGTTAAATTCCTTGAGGAAAAGAAAATACGTTCCAATTTTCACTCATGTTTCAGTTCTATCTGGTAACTACTCATAAAGATCACATTATAATTCTCAATTATATTGATATTAATTAAGCTTCAACAAATAGGTATATGGTGTGGCTAGTTTAGTTTAGATACAAGTATTGTTGTTGGAAAGTAAATTCACATTTATTCAACAACTTGGTCACCATATACCGATAAAGTAGCCAAGCTGCCCCTTTTGTCCGATTTTATTTACAAATGTTTTAACTCAGAATTAATGTTTATTGCAATAAAACATCGCCAGTGTTACTCAGTGATAGGTAGATGTTCATTAGGGAAAGAATGTTAAGAATCATTTTAGAGGTTCCAGAAATTAACCCCTACCAACAAACATATTTTACTTCTTGGTAGATTATTATAGCTTATATATAAAAATGTGAAAGTGAAGAGTAAATTTTAAACCTCTATGTCATCGATACGCCCTTGAGTACAGTACAAGCAAACATCGTCGAAGTATGTACTGATCGATCAATTCTATGAGAAACTGTCGTTTACCAATGGTGTACTTCAATTGAAATTTATGAGGAGTAGAAGAAAAAGTTGTGCTACGAGCTTACTATGGTTTACTCACATCCGGATGACTGACTGACTGGTGAAGATTCTTTGCACACAGCAGTGACGTTCGCGTGATCGGAAACATCCAGATATATTTTTATTTCAATAAATATATTTAATAGCGTTTCACTGCTTCAAAGGAAATAGAAACTCTGACATATTTTATTTTCAATTATAGAAAGCTATTATTACATTCAAAGGATTATATTGATATATATAATGCAATTCATCAGAAATTATACATTAAGGAAAATATTCCCATATTTAGAAAACACTTAGTGTATAGTAAAAAATTTATAAAAAATTGTAGTTGAAAGTAACATTAATTATTAAATTAATTTTAAATAAACCTATTAATGTAATGGTTTATTGTAACCAACCGGTTAACTTAATGACCATTTCGAGATTGTAAAAATCTCAGAACGCAAGGAAACAAATTGCTCCTAACCGAAATATCGAAAAATTATTTAAGTGAGAGCTTTTTGGTCTAATTTTTAAATGCGAATCAGAGAGTGACTGCGTTATACATAGCAGGATATGGAATGTTAAATATTCAAAATTCAGAAAGAACCTTTAGAAAGATAACTAGGTTAATAGAAAATTTAAGAACATCAAATTAAATTATTATTTTGCTAAATTAAATGAAAACTTTCTTACCAATATTTTAATGTTTTAATAAATCTTAGTGCACATTTTGTTTCATTTTCTGCCTCTAGTTAATGCAAATATCAGTTACTACTTCCTGGGTATTGAAAAAAGGTCGCTACAGGAAGATATTTGGCATATCACGTGAGGTGGGGGGAAGATGCAAGATACTATGGATTTAAAATTTTTTTCGTCTCTGCCCAAATTTTACCTTAATGGTGATATCAAGGTTAAAGCCATTTTTTATATTAATTTTAAATTCTTACTGTCTGCACTGGAAATCTTTGGAGAAAAAATGTATGTCCATTTGAAGGTCAAAACTTTTAAAGTATAATAAATATTACCTGCAGTAAGGGAGAGAAATATATACTAATAGTTTAGGATTTTTCAGTGGCAATCCAGTAGTGTTCTTGGACACATCCTTGAGCTTTAAGGTTATTTCAAGGTCCCATCAATTTTTTTAAATATCTTCGTCACCCGATTGACAGTTTTTAACTTTTTAGACGCTGAAACGTTTGGAATATTGGAAATATACGAACTTTCTCGTAATTGTGGTGTTATTCTCAAGAAATTCTAAAAATACAAACTATAGAAAATAACTAGAATTCAGCGTTGCTAAAGTTGTTACTATTTTTCTATAATTATATTTATGGATTTCTCTATAGGAATCTTGGTGAAAAAGACACTATGACAAAGCTTACCAGAAAACTATCTGGTTGCAGAACAGTTTTGTTAAATATTTTAAAGTAATATGTCTGATTTTGCTTATGAGCGTGCCTCCACTGTAAATGGTTAAGGTTGTTGGGTCAAGTATTTAACCCGCTCTTCTGTTTGAATTCTAATTTAGCTAATTGTTGTGGGATCCTGTATTTTGTTTACTTAGCCCACTGAATCTAAAAAGGTGTATATATGTTCTATATTATGTTCATTTTACGGAAACTCCTGTAGATATGTCCAATTGCATTGGGATCAGATGTTGGTTATATTTTTCAGAAATTTATTTTGCTGTATCTTCGTAGGTATCTAAGAATTCAGTTTTGAGAATATTCAATTCTCTTCTGACATTATGTAATGCTTCTCTAAGTATAGCAAAACTGACTTCAGAATATTTTGGGTGTTCCTGTTGTTTTTGAAGAATTTCAACAACATGTTTTTGGGATTGACTCCTTCATCGCATCATAGTTGGAATGTATGCTGCATAGGATTTACTTCTGTTTATGCGCAATTTCAGATTTTACAAAAATAGTAGGTACAATATATTTACTTTTAAGTATTCGCGTGTTTAGTAACGAGTATTCATCCGCGAAGTTGATAACTGATTCCCTCTGGAGTCATTGATTTTGAATCATCCAAAATCAAGACTAGTTTGGGAAAAAATGGAGAGAATTTTATACTCCACAGAGTAAGCCAATATCTATCAGACCCAGTCAGTTAACCAACATCCCTGTTGCCGTAAATGTTAATTGTTGTGTAACTAGAACTTAACCCTTAACCTTTATTTTTAACATTTGGATTACATTCTTTAAACAAATAAAATATATAGTCATGCCTTTTAAAATATAAACATCTAAAAAGAATATCAACAATTACAGATAACTTTTGTCTCATTTCCTACGCTTCTTCTATAAATGGTTTTCTATCAAAAACACGATCAACACCATTTACAAAAAAGGATGACGAACGGACATTAAATTCAAGAACGGTTTCTACAATAAATGCAGCTCGACATCCTACTGCTACCGAATGGGCAGAACGCCCATGCCTTGCTAAGTTGAAGGCTGTTAAAGACAGGTCTTTGGCCTTCCGCAAAGAAGGCATTCATTGTGTATATCTGAAGTGATGTCATTATCAAAACAAACAACACCTCGAAGGGCAAGAAGACGAGCTTTTAACCATATATCCTTTTTGAACCGATATCAATCAAATCAATGTGTTATCCACGAAATTAATTACTTTCAGCCGACACCCGTTCATCTAGTGGTTGCAATATTGCACTGTTTTTTTTCCATTTGACATGATTTTAAAGTGCTAATATCAGCTTTAACATTTAAAATATTTATGAAAACATAATTTTTTGACACATAAATACTTTTATCTGTTGTGGCAATTGTTGTTACTAAACTTTGAAGATAGACACAAATATTATTTTCCCCTGCTAGCAAACAAATTTTAATGTTAGTCAAATAATATATTTTAGAGTTCATAACTTTTTTTAATTTTTATATTCCTATATTTACATTGTACCCATTAAATTGTTACTTTTTATTTATGATTTGATTAAGCCTTTGTGTTTTTGGACATTTGTTAACCCAAACAGCAATTTGTATTTAAAACACTCAGGTCATATATGTTTGAGTTTTGGACTCATAAAATAAGAGCCAATTTATAAACATTTCCTTCGTAATTATCAATCTTTCATTCAGAATTTAATTTTTGGGTGCATGTCCACGTTACAATTGTTTTCAATTGTGGATATTTAGAAATGTTATATTGCAGTGAAAAATGGGAGCTGTCACCGTTATCAGTCACCATAAATAACAACCAATCTTCACTTGTTCAGTCCGCAAGTACATTTATAATAAGAGTAGATAGTTTTATTAAACATTTGACTTGACCATACAATGTATGGCATCACACTCCCTCTAAGGCACGCTATGAGTGCTTTTAGGGGGAAATTCACTAAACCCCAGATATCCTAGATATCAAAAGGGTTTAGCTCTGTGGCTCCCACAGAGCTAAACCCAGGTTTTCAGGCCCGTGGTTGGAGGCGTGGCGGCAGTTTCCCATAAATTTCCTGACCGTCCAGGCTGTTCCTAACAGGACGGCTTTTTGCATTTGTTTGTAAAGATGTTCGTCCAAACCGAGGTATTTTAAATTGTTTAATAGATGTTTTAGAGCTAGTCCTGTCGTTGACATAACAATTGGTACCGTTCGTGTGTTGTTCATGTCCCACTGAGTCTTTATTTGAAATTCCAAATCTTTATATTTGGTTATTTTCTCAGCCTTCTTGGTATTTATATTATTGTTATTAGGAATTGCTATGTCTATTAAAGTTGTTTTCCGAGATACTTTTCTACCAAAACTATATCTGGTCTATTGTGAGCAACAGTCCGATCGGTCAGTATCGTGCGGTCCCACTACAGCTTGTAGTTGTTATTTTCTAAAACAAATTCTGGTTTGTATTTATAGTATGGTAATCTTACCGACTGTGATAATTCAAGTTTCAGTGCTAGTTTCTGGTGAAGTATTTTTGCCACAGCATCGTGTCGTTCTTTGTATTCAGTTGCAGCGAACGCTTGACAACCTCCTGTGATATTTATTATTACCGTTTTTTATTTTAGCAAATGAAAATATGTAATCATTCCGGAACCCAGTTGTTTATATTACGATGGCACATTTTACGTATACTAGGCAATTCTTATAATGGAATTTTATTGTAGAAATTGGAGTTGAACATTATCGTTGCTTTGAAGTAATCTTTTCCAGTCGTTACTTCGCTACTATTACTCATTAATTTATAGGTTACTCCGGTACATCGTTACTTTCAGTATATTATGTTTAACTTCAGGAATCAGTGCAATATGTCTATAATCTTTAGTATATATTTACTACAGTTAACTTTAGTTTTTATTATTTCAATCTTTGGAAATGAACACCATGAACATTTTAATTGTGTTCCTCAAAATAGTAACCAATAAGTTTAAAACTATATTTAAATTAAATTATTAAAATCAATAATTGTATTCACTAACAGAATTACAAAAATGATCTACACACAATTATTAGAAATAACTAAATATGCGAAATTTTAATCAACTTATGGTATTAACAAGGCTACTTTGTGAAGAAATGTCCCTGTATAATTTCATACCCAAAAACACAGGTATAAAAATACAAAAAAGAAAAAGTATAATAAAGAAATATTACTTACCAAATATTAAATTGTCTTAATAACTTAATCAATATAGAACTATGACCGTGACCTACGAATCCTGATTAATAATACAAAGTTTGGGAATAGCTATTCTTGGTCAAATAGAATATACTTTGTTCTGTGGTCTGTGGCAAAATAAATGCTGAGATATAATGCATATTATTTATTTTATAATTGCCACTTACAATTTTGTTAAAGCCAAACAAATTAATGAAATAATTTAACGTTCATTGCAGCAACCAGCAGTGGACTTCAAAAACTTAACCCAATTTGTAATTTTAAGCTTTGTTATTTTTACTGTGCTACCGCTTATAAAAATAATTTCAAATTGTACATTTTTACAAAATTGCCACTTTGGTTTGATTTAGACCCTGAAACTAATCCTTATAAGTGATATTATTCCCAAAAAATCACAAAATACCTTGACCAATATTATTCACACATTTCTTCATTAAGGACTTTCTTAAAAAAATAGTAAAATCTACTAATTAAGCAAACAACCTTTATTCATATGATATTTCACCTCTATTTTTAATATTGCATTATTTTCCATTAACCTGAAATTTGGGCGCCACATTTTCGTAAATATTTACTTCTAAACTTCCCAAATATATCATTCTTACTCGTGCGATATGTTTATCTCGACATCACTTTAAGAAGGGATACACAAACTATATTAATAAGGATAGGTCAAACACTCTTGTTTTGAATATATCGCTAGGGTGTAATGTAGTTATATATGTAGTTTATATATAAAAGTAAAACATTAGGTTCGTCCCTGTGTCATGGTCGTAATTATATGAAAAACTCCTGACGTATCGCCAAGATCATATTTAGCTTTCTCAAAGTGTTACTTATTCCACATATATGTGTCTAATCGTAAAGTTTCACGATGGAACAATGTAAAGAAATGTTATATCAGGGAATACATCCGTTCATTAATATTATTCAAGTTTAAATCTCGCAGATGTTTCTCCAAGTTCTCACTTGCCATTCTATTGGCCTGTATATTCGCCTTCGCTTAGTTGTCAAAAATGACTAGACGACATCGGTATTGTTCCATCAACAGCAATTGGACCAAGAAGACATTGAAACCGAGAGTGTACAATTATACAAAAGAGATGACGCGCTGTACCTAACAGTGATGGAACAACACGTAAAAAAAGAAAGCAGCCACACACAAAAACAAACTGTCAACAAGCGACACAACCTTCGACGCATAAATTGGTTGACATTTGAAAATATTGTCCGCCATCCTGGATTTATGAATATTTAAAACTGAATTCAGATTCCTAATCAACTTTTATGAAAACGTTTGTCCATAGCGCGCAAATTCTCGAGTTATTAATGTGTTTAAGTTAAATTGGGACACCCTGTATTATTAATATTGCAAAAAATAACTTATAAGTATAGTTTGTAAATGAAGGATAATTAATTTCAAATCGAATAAAGTTTGGTAAGTTTAGATTTGTATATTGTTGCTGACGTATTGCAAGTTCTTAGTCCAAAAACTCTAAATGTTTGTTCATGTAACTTTTTTGTATATTAAGTCCTCAACAATGTTTTCTATATATAATCGTTTTGATAGTTTTCAACGGTTGATAGGCTCACAAACCCAAGCATTTATGACTATGACCTCTACTAGTTTTCGTTCAATAAAATTAACCTTAAAAAGTGTCAGCGTTTTATTATAAGAGTGAAGAGTAAAGTATTCTCATCAAATTGTTGAATGTTTACAGTAGTTATCTTTATGTACTGCATTACTACTCCCCAGATATTATTATCAGTTCCTCAACAACAATTAGTAGCCATGTCAGCGTCTGGCACGGGAACTAAACTATTTCTGTCAGCCAGTCCAGTAATCACTACCTTCAAGGCGATTTGATCTAAACAACACCTCTGGTTAATGATGTCGATTGAATTACGCATATATTCTCACAGCATGAAACACTTATTATCTGCCTCCTGTGTCAAGTAACATACACAAATTCAGTTGGTAAATAAATGCTTTTATGCTGATTCACAATTTTCTCCTAGTACCCAAATCGTTTCTATTAATTACTCAAAAGCAAGGAACATATCAAGCAGTAATTATGTCTATACAAATTAATAAACAATCAATTTGTTTAATGGTCGATTTAGTAACAAACACAAATTCATAATGTAATAATAATGATTCTACTATATGTTATTTGATTTCTTTAACTAAAATGTAAAATTAAAAAAATATCGACAGTGAAATTCAACTAAAATTTTTCGCTTGAATATGATCTCCGTAATATACATATACAGTTTAACAGAAATATGAAAATAATGAATCATCTAAATGTGGGAGCAAAAACTTAATTATAACACGAAAACATAAATAGATGAATAATTGTATCTAATATACTAATTAGAATGTATAAGATGGCATACAAAGCTTAAGGAAACCGACCATGAAGGCCTTCACTAAAAGAACCTTCAGAAAATTAATGTAGTTTTTTCACTATTGACTTTTACTTTATAAAAAAAAGCATTAGAAAAAAATAAGTTTGTATACCTATTGTATTTCGATCGGGTGATTTTAATCTGAAATTCAACCACATATTTCTTGTTTGTGAGTCCGACGGTAATACTAAACAATACATTAGAGACAACTAAAATTGTGGAATTTTGATGTGACCCCCTGGGCTCCCTTGCGAAAATGCAATTTTCACTTTTAAAAAATGTATACGGCAACGTTTTCCTCACTTATTGTGTTAATAAAATGGTAGGTATCGGTTGTATCATAAACAATTTTTAGGCATAAGTGTAAGTGATGTCAGGGCCCTAAGCATTGAAACTTGACGTGAACATGTTAAAATACAAGTAAGTTTCTTTATTTGTCTCATAATGCCAATTAAAAGTATGAAATTGTTAATCTTTAAAAACTCATAATAAATCATTGGCATCTCCTGCGGTAGAGTTAACGGAAATTAGGCCCCGGAGAAGCTGATGAAAATTTGTTGTGTTACTCCATGTTTTTCTGATGAATAAACTAGAGCTTACTTTAAGGGGAAAATGCAAAAATGCATTGTTCTAAAAGGCATAAGTCTACAGTAGAAATTATTTTCTAAAAATTTTGAAAAGTTGAAAAATTCATGGAAATTGTCAGGTTTTTCACATTTGTCATTTAGCAAGCAGGTAGAAAATATATACAGTATAAACTTGTATAAAAATAGGCATAAGTCCCTCAGAAGGCTTGCTTGGTGAAGATAATTTTTAATTTTTGTAGTCCCCCGAGTTTTTAGAAAATAATAGAAGATTGACCAATTTCAAAAAACATTAAAAATTGCGACTACTTTTTCGTCTATGCGATTTGTGTACTATTCGACACAATGACACAAATAAAAATTGAAAATCACTTTCAACATAAAAGTATTTATTTGGACTTATAGCTCTGTTTATAGAGGGTGTTTTTTTAGAGGTATACTATAAGTTGGCAACACTCGTTTAACCGGCTGCCATTCTGTCAGCTGTCAAGTGATTTATGTTTAGTTTGGTTTGGCATTTCATCATGAATAGACTGACGCCTGAAAAACGCTTCCAAATTGTGCAAATTTATTTTGAAAATCATGGTTCTGTTCGAAATACGTCCATTTTACGGTCAACATAATCGTCCATCAGAACAATTAATTCGTTTAACTATGCAACGTTTTCGCACCACGTTTACTCTAAATGATAATACGCATCCACACAGATGTCGTACAGTGCGTACATAAGAATCCATTGCTGCTGTAAAGCGTAGCGTAGAGGAAAACCCGAATCAGTCTATCCGTCCTGCACAGGAATTGGATATGTGTGCATCCACTTTGTGGAAGATTTTGCGGAAAGATCTTGGTTTGCGTGCTTACAAAATTCAACTCGTACAAGAATTGAAGCCACACAATCACCTAGCAAGGCGTACATTCGGTGGATGGGCCCAAAACAAGATAGCCGTTGACCCCGATTTTCATAAGCGAATTTTGTTTAGCAATGAAGCTCACTTTTGGTTGAATGGATACGTCAATAAACACCGTTACATCCAGAAAAACTGACTGTTTGGTGTGCTTTATGGGCTGGTGGAATAATTAGTCCGTACTTCTTTAAAAACGATGCTGGCCAGAACGTTACAGTTAATGGTGATCGCTATAGAGCCATGATTACTAACTTTTTCGTTCACCAATTGAACAATCACGAGCTGTGGTTTCAACAAGAAGGGGCAACATGTTACACAGCTCGTGCCACAATTGATTTATTGAAAGAAAAGTTTGAGAACCGCATAGTTTGACGTTTCAGACCCGTGAATTGGCCTCCAAGATCGTGCGATTTAACGCCGCTTGACTATTTTCTGTGGCGATACATGAAGTCGCTAGTCTACGCCGATAAGCCCGAAACGATTGACTACTGGGAGGACAACATTCGCCGCGTTATTGCCAATATACGGCCACAAATGTTGGAAAAAGTCATCGAAAATTGGACCTCCAGATTAGACTACGTCCGAGCCAGCCGTGGCGATCATATGCCAGAAGTCATATTCAAATTATAATGCCACAAGATTGTCTTTCGAAAGTAAATTTCATGTGAATTTAAAAAAATCCTTATTTTATTCCTCTAAAAAAATCACCCGTTATAAGCTTATGATTATTTTTCTATGTACATGCAAAATGGTATAAGCAAGAAAAATGTAACAATTTCCATAAGTTTTCCAACATATTTGCACTAATGAGAAAATTAAGGAATATTGTTAATGTTTTTTTACATTTTTCGACCCCTAAAAAGATGTTATGATAGAATCTATACTTCCCTACCGCTTTATGAACATGGCGCAACTGAGAAATACGTCGGTGTATTCCTAGGGCCACATTTCCACAATTTTACTCGTCTGCAACGTATCTTAGTACTCTCAGAAGCATAAGAGAGCAAGATGTTGTTGAACTTATATCAACATCTCCCTGTCTAATTGTTTAGTAACTTCTAATGAAGATATGTTGTACTGATCTATAATTAAATGAATTTCTTATAGAGCAGTAGTAACACAGTTTCGAAAAATTTTACCATGACATTCAGTTATCTAATGTTTACTTCGTTTATTAAAATATTCGTCAACAATTTACCGTCCAATGTTGACGTTAATTAAAAGAGTTCTATATATTAATCGGATGAGGAATAAAAGTTTATAGTTATTCCAAATTGTAACTTTTAAAAAGGAAGTATAATAACTTGAAAGTAATTTTAAACAGCAACATAATGGTATAGTATAAAGATTAATTACCAGGATACATCTAATATTATATGGTTCAGTAAAGTACTAATTTGATATAATCGTTCATTCTATTCGGTGCGACCTTTTCTATTAATATCTGTCGAATACAATAGTAGGCTAGTCGATTAATTTGTTGTTGGTGACAAGTCAGTGAAAAATGTAACACAAGGTAAAAAAAAGTTGAGTCTAGTTCACAAGTTCGAAATTGGTGTAAATTATTGAAATTATTTTATTAATCTAGCCATTGACGTTTTGTACCTCCGAATTCTTTGAAATTGAACCAATGGACTTTTTCTCAAAATAAGATAGAGGACTAAGTTTTGAGTAAACAATGTATTATAAGTTTTTTGATGAATCGGTAGTTTTTGAGTTATTCAGCTCTAAAACTGCGCGATTTTTCATAAAAGGTGGTAGATATGAAAACGTAGCTTATAAAAAAGACAATGAATCGTTTCCTGCGGAATACTTTAAGTGGAACGTCAGATAAAGGAAAAAAGATTAATTCTGCGGATATAAAAAAATGAGCAGCATAAAAGTCATTTAGGGTAAAATTGAAGGATTTATCGTTAAAAATGGATTGGTTGCTCATATTTTAAAATAAAAAATGAGCGGTTAAAGAACTACCATATCCGTCGTTATTAAAAATTTCTTTTATAAGCAACAAGTGAATTTTTATTTTAAACAATTGCACAATTAAAGCATTTTAAACTTTTAAAAAGTAATTTTTTTCATTATTTTCAACATAGAGGTGTTTTTAAGGATTGAAAAGTGGTCGTCATTGAGTTTTGTTTTTTAAGAACGTGTAAGATAATTAACTGTTTATGCTTAAGCAAGATTTTTATCAATAAAATGCTTAAACCGTAATTTTTTGCACCTAAAAACTAAAAACACCAATCACAATACAAAAAGCCTTGTACCAAAATCATATATATCGATACAGTTTCAAGAAATTCGAAGGTTACATTTGATTTTCAGCATTAATGACTGGGCTATATCTACCTATATCGGACTGTTCCGCTGAATTGGGAATGACGCCCAAAAGCTATTCAAAGGTTTTAAACCCTCTCCTAAACAATAGTAAATGTATAAAATGATAAAAATGTAAAAAGGAGAAGCTTAATTGTGACGATTAAGTCTAAAATAATTTTTAAGACAGATTATTCTTCTTCGTTTATATTTCAAGGCCAATAATTGTTAAACGAAAGCCGCCAAAATTGCTTTCTTTCTTGGAGATATCTTGGCAACTACAGTTTGGGAAAAAATAACGTCGCCATTTTTCAAATTATATATTCATTTCAAAACTAGCCACTCAAAATAAGTTGTAAAATATCTTTTACACGTGTCGGTCACCCTGCAGTTTCAACCCCTAAGCGGGGGTGAATTTAACTTCTACAAGTTTAAATACAAAGAGTAATGACCTAGAATCCATAAAATATACATATATATATTAAATAATGCCAATTAACACCAAAATTGATTTAGGGTGGTCACTGATCACGAATCCGAGGTCAGATTTGCAAAATTCAAAATGGCGAATCCAAGATGGCGGATGATTTTTTAAAATCAACCGATATACGCCAAAATTGTTATATAGGGGTTTTTGGGGTCTGTGATCATGAGTCAGAAAATTACAAAATTCAAGATGGCCGGCGAAATTTTCGTCTCATGGGCTATTTTCATCGTCCCTATTGGATCACCGATCTTGAATTTTGTCTATCAGATTCGTGATCAGCGAATCCAAAAACCTCCTTATAGGAAGTTTGGTGCAAAATGGCTGATTTTTTTAAATTTCATTCGCCATCTTGGATCCTCCATTTTGAATTGCAAATCTGACGTTGGATTCGTCATCAGAGACCCTAAAAACCACCCTAAACCACGTTGTTTCTAGATCATTACTCTGCAAAAAATAATCTGATTTTAAAAATTATTTTATTTACTATGGTAATTTGATCTTGTGCCAACTCTAATGTTGGGGACTATGGACTCTCGTCTAATTCTTAAATTAGTAATTAGTTAACAATTGGGAAAGCTTTTTTTCACTATACTGAAAAAAATTAATTCACATCCTGACCTTGATAAAACAGCGGGCATCCGTGACTGCGAAAGTTTTTTTTGTGTAAGAAATTTAAACGTGATTTTTTGTTTTAGTTAAATTCAAAGAGACATAATAATTTAGGTAGAAGCAGTTATTTGAAAATCACAGTCACTAATTTTATTTATATGTATAAAGATCACGTGAGGTGAAAGTATTATTCAGGCAACTGTTTGACAAAAGTTATGAAATTTAAATTAGAATTTTTGAAAAAGTATTTTACCATCAGTGTTGTTTTGTTGTATACCTACCCCATTTAACGTATATGTTTGATCCGTCTAGTGCCAAGATAATGCGAAGGCCATACACAACCTTAAGTAATAACTTTCTTCCTGACTCGTGCTCCTATTCTTGTAGACATTGCTCATTTGTTTTAATTCCAAGTATGCGGTTAAGATGTAATGTTACACTTCATTGAACTGAATGACCACTTCCTTTTTAAATCGTTCACATACTGCGTATTTCATTCTTAACTACTTTTTGTTAATATTAACTGTATTATGAAAATATTGACAGCCGGTATGATATTTTACTTACTCCTGCAATCAGATTAAATATTTATAAAAACCTATTTATCACTAGTTGTAAATTGGTAAAAGCTATAGGTGTAAATGAGGTTGGAAAATTTTTACTATTTTAGTGAAAAAAATATTGCTTTCAATAATTGTCTGAACAAAAAGTATTTAATACTGTCTCCCAGATTTCATTCTTTTGAAAGCTAGATTCCCTGCAATAATATTTTAGGAACCTTAGAAGATATACTTTTGAAGTGACAAGACTAGCAATAGAGGGCAATATAGACAATAACAGGCTGTTTTACTCGATTGAGGAGCTGCTTCCAATGAAAATAGTCTCTTAATCTTGCCTTCTTCTTTCTACTCTGCTCACGATATTTGTGAATTGCTGGCTATTTCCAGAAGTATAAGCTCTAAATAAGAACAGTTTCATACTCGAAACATTTGTGTGCATTGTTTTCCTGTGAACTACTAGATGTCAAACGTGGCATGTCACGTTAACATATCCAACGATATCTAACCTCAGAGTTTTTACTTCTGGAGGTAGCTTGCAATGAACAAATAGCGTGCCAAGACTAAAAAGAGAGGGCAATACAGAAAGCAAGAGGCTATTTCACTCGATTGGGAGCTTCTTGCAATGAAATATGTCCAGCATGTAGTTCATTGGCTGCTTCCACTCACCAAATGAAATAGCCTATTACCCTCTCTGTTGCCCGTTCTTTCTAGCCTTGGCAGGAAATTTCAGCATTGCTTGGCTATGAGCTCTAAGTATCTAACAGAACATTCTTTTGAAGGAAGAGGAATTGACGAAGCTTTCTCCACCACTTTTTGTCAAGTTTCAAAGCTCTAACACAACATACAATAGCCAACAATATTTCAATTTTCTCAATTTGGAGGTTTTAAAATTGTGTATAAACCAAACAGACATTTAATATCTACTAAGTTTTCTTACTCTAATTGCTACAAATGACCAAAAGTGCCAGTGATTTATTAAGAAATAACAATTTGTTGTTTTCTGAAGGATATTTGTGCTATATTTTTTCAATATTTAAGCACTTTCTGGGCAATAACACTACAAGTCACGAAACCAGACTCCAAAACATAAGTAAATATACAGAAATTTCGTGACTTGTGGTGTTATTTCCCAGAAAGTGCTTAAATATTAACAATTTGTGAACAACATTTTATGATAAAAAAAAACAGTCAAATATCTATACAGTTTTCTTTCTAACCAAAAACAGCTTCCGGGGGTATGTATAAATTGCATTGCTTACACAGTTATATTTGGTTGTCCTGTTAAGTACTGATATATTATTTTATTTTAACAAAAAAGTACATACAATCTTCCTAATACTTTTTTTTGTTTCTGCTATCATGCATGTTACTAAATACAATTTGAAAGATATTGTTCTGGTTTTGGCCAGTAATATTGAATTTCTTACTAAAGTAAAAACTTCGGCTACGTCCTTCGACTGCGGCAAAATCTTACTTTCGGTTGGACACTAGTTAATTCTAATGTGGAAAGTCATAAAACAATTTATTTTAGCGACTTGACACGATACAATTTCAATAAATGGACCACGACAAGTTTTTAAAATAGTTTATCAGTAAAAGTCTAAATATTTACCACAGAATTCTAAAATCTGCAAAGCTCACCTGCAAACCATTTTCTTACAGAGATGAACAAAGACGATCAGTATTAAATGAACAATGTGTTGTAACCTAACACCAAATATTTAAGTTAAAGGGTACTGAGGATGAATCACTGTTAGTACTTATAAAAAATTGTCAACCTTTGATTTAATGAATACTTAGATAATCAACTATTTATTCGGACTTAGCATGTAACTAATTGAACATTAATTGTAATTGAAATGCTAAAAGGATACAGAAATACAGTACTATCGTAGGTTACAGTCCTAGGTATTGGAACAAACGATACTGAGTAAATATGTAAAATGGCATTAATATTTTACTTCATAAAAAAATAACAGGTCTCATTAACCTGTTATCGTATGATAGTAGAAGCAAAATAAAGAAATATTGCTACAAAAGTTAATAGCTGTTTAAGCGAAACCATATGAATAAATAAATTTATGATAAGCGGAGAGAAGTAGACATATAGACGATATTAAATTACATAAGCAGAGCAGGCACCGTTGCTAAACACGGGATATAGAAAATAAAAAATGGTCAAGAGGAAGAAAAACACGAACGTGGCAGGATAAGAACAGGCAACTATCTAGAAATATTAAGATAAACAGCAGACTAGATGGGAGGCTACTACACACGTAGCGAGACAATTGATGGTCACCAAAAACTGAAAATAGATAGAAACAGGCAAACTGGACTATTCCTAGTTAAAGTAAAGACACAGGTCTTCTAAACAACCGTAATTTGGTTTGATGATATAACTCGACTTTGTTGGCACATACGTGTCCGGTTGACGAATTTCTTTTATATCAAGGAAGCCCAGTGAAACTCGTCAAAAGGCAAGAATTCACCGACACAATTTTGATCAATTCAGTTCTTCTATATAATTTATGGCAAGTGGCGGTATCATGTGAAAATCACCCAACCTCAAGATCCATGATCCATGTCCTCTAGGCAATTGTTTAGTTTCGAGACTACTGACTTTTGTTACTCTACTTGTCCATATTTTTCATAAGAATAATTAAGTCGCATTTTGGCGAGCAGCTGTCATGTTTTGTGCTGAACGACCTGAGCAAACATCTGTCGGTCATCACTAATTAATCAACTCAATTGAAAGATGTCAATTGACACATTTTAAATTAAAAAAGTTGTCATGTACAAAAAGTTTGTACAGAAATATTAACCGGGTCCAAGGGGAATTGAACACTTATATTTGGCTTCTAATAAAAGTATCAGTATAAAGAAAATTATTATATATTTATTTATTTATACTTTTATTTATTTAACCACGTTACAAGATAAAGAAAAGTAAATCGTGTGTGGATTACGACAAAAATCGCATATTCTTCATCTAGGCCATGAACATTAAAATTTAATTTAGGTAATCTATAAAAAAATCAAATGAAACTGAACAAGAGGACGAAACTACACATCCTAAACGTGATCTTCAACATTCAACATTCAATTAAATCTGTTGTCTAGACATAGTAGCAGAGGAGCGGTCTCTGTTTATGTAATTGAATCGTACAATGCAATAATCACGTAATTGTATGTGCGATGGATATTTTATCTGCTACAGTTCGAAAGGTATTATCAATACCATAATTTGTACAACTAATGCTTTCAGAAAGGATATCCGCAATGCCATGCTGTATTTAGGAATTATAATAATTTCGTGATATCCTTTCAAAATCGTTTTTATATTCGAGATCAATAACCCGACGGTTATCGAAAGTAAACAATGCCGTAAAAATATTGACAAGAATTAATTTTCGAGTATTTTCTGAGAACTGATTCATCTATATAGATAAATTGGGGGATGCAAAGTATCACAATTTAATAGTTTTCTTTTAATGCGGCAGTATTAAAAAAAGAAAATCAGTAGCTTAATTGAAATTTAATTGAAAATAAAACATTTAAAAAAATATTACCGACTTCTACCTATAACTAAAAAGCTAATAATAATTATAACAAAATACAACTCTAGCAAATAAATAACACATTCAATGTTGTTAGGTACCTACCCAGGAAGTAAAAAATGTAAACATTAAAAGGTGCTCATTCTGTACAAATTAATTACCTACCAATCTAGTATATTTTGAAGCCGGTGCCAAGCAAATCTAAAATCCTTCATTGCGTACTTATCTACTAATTCATCAAACTTGATTGTTGCTTGACACCGACAGAATGAGCACCTTTTAATGTTTACATTTTTTACTTACTGGGTAGGTATCTAACAACATTGAATGTGTTATTTATTTGCTAGAGTTGTATTTTGTTATAATTATTTTTAGCTTTTTAGTTATAGGTAGAAGTCGGTTATATATTTTTTAAATGTTTTATTTTCAACTTTTTAGTATTTTTGAACTCAGGTAGTTTTCATTCTTTATTTTTTATTTTTTATGTATATCCTTAATAGACAGAACCAGGTAACATCGAAAGCTTCAACATTACACAATGATACTTTCTTTACGAAGAACATGTACTGGTACGCGTTGACTTAATAAGCCCAAAATATATTTATGCCTTATGGTCTACGCCATGTAGCCTTTTTTCAACTTTTTTGACAACCCTGTATAACTATAGATAATTCCACTCCAACCTATGTACCAACCCTCCTGTACATACGACTACCCACGGACAAGCATACATTTGTTAGCTGCCTTCTGTAAACTATAGGACGGAGTAGAATCCATCCCATATTTACGGAGTCAAATCCGTCCTATATTTCAACTATAGTAATAACTCCTTGTGGGCTAGCCCATAAATTAGTTCATTTTTTTCATTTTACATTATCGTCCTGTGTAACATTAATTCCTCTCCACACTTTATGCAACTTCTTATGGGCTATAAAAGAAATATTTGTTTAATCACACTTTATAAATATAATTCAACTGCAGCATATATTACAACCATCCTGTATATGATTTGCTTATGTCCACATCATATTAATCACCCTATATAATTTTAATTTCACATTTTTTCCAACATTTTTATACCACCAAACACTATCATTCTAGTCCGTCCTATATTTCAATCTTCATATAAATGCAACCCCTTCTAACACTTTACTTTGTGATTTTGTTTGCTATAACTCAACACCGTGTCTATAAACGTACCAAATAGCAGGTTAAAGTTTGACATGTGTTGTCACTGAATTTTCTATTAGGCCGGGAGAATATGTAAACCAAAAGCACCGTCTTCGCAAAATGGAGAAATTTGCATTTAAATAGGTATTTGCCTGGTATACAAACAAAACGAGCTTGGTTTTCATTGATTTAAGGAGCCGAAAATACTATGCTTTACTACCTATATGCTTGAGATGTACATAGACAATTTTCAAATTCGCAATTAAAACTTCCAGTGCCTAAAATTACCGCACTATTACGTTGGAATTAAAATATTTATGAGGAAATGTCCGTTATGTCATTTCGATAAAATTTTTGGAATTTTCGGCGATTTTCTGCAAAACTGCAAGTTGCACGTCGCAGAAAAGTATATGAGATCACCTAAGGATCTTCCTTAATAGATTAAACGTTAAAAAACTATACACATCTATAAGGAGTTATCGAAAAATCGACTAAAATATTAGGGATATTTCCATGCACGCATGTGTTCATTCACAAATTTTATCACTTTACCAATAGAATTCTTTTCCAAAATTTGAAGTTTCACTAATCCGGATATATACTCTATTAAACAAGACCATATTCATTCAAAACGGTGCACCACAGGAGAAGAAATCAGGTAACATACATACAAAAAAAAAGCGAAAAAATACGCAACGAATTCATAACCTCCTCCTTTTTGGAAGTCGGTTAATAAATTCGAATTTCATCAAAATATATGGTTATTAACAGCTTTCCAGAAGATTTTTTTGAATTTATCTACATATATATATATATATATATATATATATATATATATATATATACTGTGCACTTAAGTTGAAACCATATGGAAAATATTATTAATAAATAACATTCAGAAAATGCATGGTCTGAAATCTAACAAGAAATGATCACATGTCAATTTTATCAATAACTCTATACTAGATTTGTCGAAAAGATAAATTGATAGGTGGATAAAAACTCACTCGTTCGTATGTTAATTTGAGGCACACATTGAAGGTTCTGTGTGTCTTCATTTCCAGCCCAATTTTATCTTTATCGTTCGATAGGGTGGTTAAAAATGCTAAGTTAAGTTGGTTGAAATTATGATTACACCGAATGGTTCAAAATATGTTAGGAACTAAATTTTTTATTGGGTGTCCCATAAATATTTGCATATATAGGGTGGTTAAAATAGAGTGTTGTGGAGAGAAAGTATAGTTATACAAGGTGGTTAAAAAACCTAGAAAAAATAATTATGTCAGGTAACCCATAAGCAGTTGATTACATATGATAGTTGAAAGATAGTGCGGTTAGAACAATTGCTATACAATTACAGGGTGGTTGGATTATAAAATAGAGAGGAATTATAATTAAACAGAGTGGTTCAAAATATGTTATTTGTTAATTTGACCGCACCCGCAAGCTAGTCTAGCAAATCCATTCATGATATTATACCGTGGTATACTTGTAAATGATGGGTTCTGTACAAACTTCATCTACCGACAAAACCAGACACCTATATAGTACAAATAGAATGAAATAAAATTGTGACTCTCAATCGTCCAAAAAACATACACACTGTCCTGCCTTAACTATTGCGAATAACAAGATATTTCTTATACCTAAAAGCTACCTTTCAACCGATCATATAAATTGACTGCACCACTGCACCCATCGGTACAGCCTTTACACAGTTACAGTGAAATAAACATGCATTAATCCTCAACAACACAACACTTTTTGATAAAAGGTACACTAGAATTAAGTGTGACAAGCGAAAATTTGACTGGTCCCCATGGTGCCAACCTCCAGAAGATTTAATACTCTTTTCTAAAAAAGGCCCATTTTTTATGGGCTTTTAATCATAAAACTTACATCCATTCAATTGGCAGCAATAAGAATGTGAGGAAAAATGCTTATTTCCAAGTCATCGTTTCAATTCTCTGGACCCTGTCAAACTTTTTCCTAATTTATTTTGAATAGAGGCGATGCTTCTCTACCTTAATTCTATGTCAATTCCACCACACCTCTAGGCATGTGCACGAAAATTTTCGAATGAAATGGCACCAGCTTCCGTTTGAAAAGTTGAATTTGAACTCGCCTATTGGGAATACGAGGGGTTGAACTATGACCTTACATTAATAAATTTCAAATTCTTACTCTAAACTATATCATTACGTACAGTTTCTTATCTGGTGTAGTTTAACCCTGTAGTTTTAAAAAGTACCTATAAATGGTTGTGTAAATGTTTGCTTTACAAAAATGTCAGAATTACTGTATTTACTTATCCAAAAAAATCATTTAAAACTGATCCTTTCTCGCGCCTTAACAGAAAAACATTTCAAATTAAATGTTTACTTTTACCGAATTTTTATGAAGTACGCCATTGTCAGTATTAGGTGATTATGAGCGGATGTCGTATATGTTTGTTTATAAAAGAGCGCTTGTAAATTGGTTATGTAAATAACACGGATAGATATCTCAAATCAATTACATAAATGTAATCCAGTTATTTAATACTAATAATAAAATGGCGGATGTAGCGTTTATTGCAGAAAGAACTGAACGTCATCGTGTCGTATATGATATTGAGAAGTTAATATTAAATTGATAGCCTTCAAAATTGGTACTACCGCATTCTTACTGACGCAGAATGTTTTTTGTTCCCTTTCCCTTGATTCGAAGGCACATATCCATTTTATATAGCATTTAATTGAAACTGTTTAGCCTTTTTATCACTTTCCGTTGAACTCTTAATGTTCTGATACCTTATACTGACACTTTTTTTTGAAAAAATCCTAAAAAATTAAACATTTTATACCCGGAACTATCTCTCAAAAAATTAAAAACCGAGACGATACCTATAAGAAACTTTTCCCATGCGGGTGTTGAGGGCGAATTTCGTGAAAAATGGGTTTCTGATATAATGGCAAAACTATAGGTCGTATAGAAGAAAATAATGGGCTTGGGCGCAATAAAATTATCTACGAGATGAGAATTGCTAAATTAGAATTGGTCAACAAATAAAAATATATTGCAAAAAAATTGAAAAAATAAAGGGCGATCAATGGCTTAATGGATTTCTTGAAAATGATCGCACCACACTTGTAGAAAAGCCTTTATATAGCAAAGATTCGAAACGAGTCAAGGTCTGGTATAGACCCCGTTCTCGCTGATTCCGAATTCGGGGTCCATTTGACATTATAAGGTCAGGGTCAAGGTCACTCGAAGGTCAAATCGCTGATTACGAACCCTTGACCCTGATCTTGTAGGGTCAAGCGGACCCCGGATTCGAAATCAGCAACCCCAAAAACCTCAAAACTAATTTTTCCAGTTTTTTAAGGGTTTTTCTCGATTTGACCTTCAAATGGCTTGACCCTGATCCTATAAAGGCAAACGAACCCCGGATTCGGAATCAGCTACCCCAAAAACCCCTAGTTACCATAGTGAAATTCAGAAGAGCAGAATTTTTTTTTCTGGGGCTGTGTAATATCGTTGATTCGTTTAGCCATGCTATTCCATTTCTGATAACATGAATTACCCTATATATGAATGGATGCGTTGCGTTCTAGGTTGCATTAGTGCAATGTTGAAATATTTGTTGGAGCACATTATTTTAAAACTTTATATGGTTTGGCATTGGGCAGTAGCTAATTGTTACATTAAAACAAAGAGTAGATCAGTTATCGGTCTTTAGTGTTTCAGAAGGTCTAAAAGTAGAATGAAAAAATATTTACAAATGATTTCCTAAGACCAGCTATATGTATGTAAAGAACATTTTTCCTGATAATACCTATTTGTGGTTATTATCGTTAATTCAATGGTACCATAATTTTAAATGATATAAAAAGAAAAGAATCAAAAATTATATCTTATATAAAAAAGAAGCATTTAAAGTCTTTCTTCATTAAACACTTGTTGGATTACACACTGTGATATATAATTGTAAAGGTTTTGAAAGAAGTTGTGTCAATTATGTGAAAAAATATGTATTTAAACATTTAAATTAACTTACAGATCCTATTTTCCTTTGCAGATATATTGAAATTAAAAATTAAATTCCACATTAGGATTAACAAAATAGTGAATTATCTTAATTTACCTACCTGAACTGACACAAAGAAAGAAAAACAGCCACAGTGAGACAATGAAAGACGGACAGTATATTTCTTAATAAACTTTTTCGCTTCCATCGTTCTGTCTCAAATGACTGCTCTTTTTTGAATAGTCAGGAACTTTTAACATACTATTTTCCATAATTATATTATTCATCAATCGATAGCGAGTTTGGGCAGATTTAAGTCCTGCAATGCTTTATAACGCCTTTTTACATTTAACGAAAATATCACAAGCACCAGCTATTATCGCATAAAGAATGCTGATAAGTGTATAGTTGAACAGGCATACAGGAAATAGGAGACACATTACGGAGAGCTCATAATTTATTATTAGTTGTAGCGAAATAACATTGTGTGTAACACTATGTTTACATCATCGTCTTGACATGGACAAGAGCTCTTTCATTTATAACTGAATTTCTGAAAATATTACTAATTATCGGTTTTGGTTTTTTGCTATGATTATGCATCATATATTTTGTCAAAGCCGAAGCCATTGTTTTAAAGCGTAATTATGTTTACTTAATAACTCAGAATTCATAGAGGTCGTGTAATGTATTGTTTCATTTGTAGACATCTCCACATCAATTTGTTGTAAACATATAAAATATAATTAAAGACAACGCAAAAAGTAATACGTATGTCAAACTATTGTGGTTATTTTGGTATCGTAAAATAAACGTAGTCATATTACAACCATAATATTCATATTATATTCAGATTTAAAATAGCCACGAGCTCTTAATCCATTTGTCACACTTCAAAACCCATTCTGTATATAAAAACTTTATTTTTTTTAATGTGCCACGAACAGGAAGACGTTGCTGGTGCAACGGGACGCTTTTTAGTTGTCGATTTCAATTCTAATTCAGGACGCCGTTATAGTTGACACTGAGTAAAGTTATTTCGTTTGTTTAGTGGCCCTAAGTTTGTTTTAAGTGATGTATACTGTTTCAAAGCACTCCAATTGTTTGAAGTACATTGTGCCGGCTGAAAACATTCATGTAAGTATTTAGGTAATTACATGCAAAATAACTAGACTTTAGTTGCCTACTTCCGGTAATAAAAATTGTTATACAGGATCAACAATATTTTTTGGTACTTTGGTTTTGTTTAAATGTACTTCACACATAAATAATATATATTTTAAATATTTTAACAATTTTCCCATTTGCGTTTACTACCATATATCCCAGTGAATTTTAGAAAAGGTCTTTTCCAGCAATTGTTCGAATGAATATATTTCATTCATATTTCATTTTTAGACGGATTGTTTTTGATTTGCACTCTTAGCTTGTACAGGGTGTAAAGGAATAAGTGCGAGAGATTTCAAGATGTGTTTCGTCGAGTCATTTTATGAGGAAAAGTTCGTTCCTATGAACCGCAAACGCTTCGTTACCGATTTACAAAGTGTTGAAATATTTTTTCAATTTTTTTCTTCTGACTACTTAATTTTTCGACATATTTTGGAGCATTAATGTCTGTCTGAAGTCTTCATAATAAGATCACAGAAATGGTCATGAAAATCTACAGGGTAATACTTTTCTAGGGTCACGTGTTCTTTCTACCTCTACAACTTTTTTCTGTAAATGAATCTGCAATCTTTTTTTATTTCTTGCGTTTTCTTCGCATCTGCCAGTGTTTATGTGTAAAAAAAAGATCAATTTTATATGTACCGAGAAACAACTTTTTTTGTTTCATATTAATTTTATCTTATTAACGACTCCAACTTAGGTGTTATTAATTTGCTCCCGCTGATTTTTACTGACACACACAGTGGTAGTTGTGCATGACTTCTCGCGAATTTTCACCAATATGGCGGTTTATTCAAAAATGGCTGACATACATTTCGAATGATAATTCCTTAGAAGCGTCGAGAAGATATCTTGTATCCTCAACGTGTAGCCCCTCATCACACTTGGTTTGGAAGAGAGAGAGAAACGGGTAGCTTCAAACCTAAAAAACATTATTTTGGTCGCCACCGGGATATTAGAACACTAGAATTAGAAGGAGCTGTACTTAATTTAATTGACGAGCAACCCAATACCAGCACTAGGAAAATTGCTTTACAGTTACATGTTGATCTTACGACGGTATTTGTCATCTTAAAGCAACAGACAATAGCTGTACAACGAGTCCACTGTTACCTTGTGATTTTCCTAACCGTCTCTCATTTTCGTTTTGGGTGCTAGATATGGTTAGACAACACCCAGAATTTCTTGAGCATATTTTATTCACGGACGAAGCAAGTTTTTCAAGGGAAGCCATTATTAAAAACTACCTCAACCACATATTGGCGGATGAATATCCTCATGCTATTCTTGAAGATTTTCTTTAAACGTATGGATTGGAACTATTGGAGATCACCAAATTGGCCCACATTTCCTTCCACCTACATTAAATTGGGATACATACACTCAGTTTCTAAGCGAAAAGCTGCCAGTTCTGCTTGAGCTGATTCCTTTAGGTATCAGAGCGGGAATGTGGTTTATGCACGATTGCATTCCTGCCCATTGTAGTATGAGAGCATGTCAATATTTGCACGAAACATCCAGATCGCTGGATAGGTCGAGGTTGACCTCAATTTTGGCCAGCTTGTTCATCTAATTTAAATCCAATAAACTTTTTAACTTGGGGACATTTAAAAACGTGGGTTTATAGTTCAGAGCATAGAAGACTTTAGAAACCGCATTATTGTTTCTTGTAGAGTTATTCAAGATGCTCGTGGGATTCTCAGTCGAATAAGATAATCTATGTCTCGACGCCGACGTCTAGACTCCTGTGTAATGGCTGAAGGTGGTCATTTTGAGCACTTAATTTGATATCTTCGTTTTCCAGGTTAGGTAAACTTGTTTTTTTTTAATTTTGAAATAATATCATATTGCATCGCGGAAGAATTGTTTGTTTTTACGGTACACATGTAATTGAACTTTTTTTACACGAAAACAGTAGCAGATACCAAGAAAACGCAAGAAATAAACAGAAATTGAAAACTGATAAGAGATTCATTTACAAATTTTGTCAATTGCCAGGGGCGTACTGAAAAAAAGTTGCAGTGGCAGAAAGAACACATGACCCCAGAGAAAAAGTACCACCCTGTACATTTTCATAACCGTTCCTGTGATCTTAATATGAAGACTTCATAGAAGCATTAATGCTCCAAAATGGAACTAAATATCTCGAAAACTTTACTAGTCAGAAGAGTAAAAACTGAAAAAATCTAAAGATTTCAACATCTTATACATCGGTAACGAACCGTTTGCGGACATGTGTTCTTAAGAACTTTTCATCATAAAATGATCCGAGGAAGAACATCTTGAAATTTGTCGCACTTATTTATTTACACCCTGTATATTTATATGCCCATTAGCTGTAGAGTTTACATTATAAATTCATTAGCTAACTTTGGGAAGTGAACTAGTGGTTAGGCTTCTTTATAAATAATTGGTTCCCTTGTAACTTATGATATTGATTTCTACTACCTGGAACAAGTGTTCTAATTTCTCGGGTGTATGTGTCTCAGGGGCAAATCTAGGGGGTGGGAGCGGTTGTCCCCTCCAAGGCGCTCAAATTTAATTAATTTAAAACCCTGGGAAAAAGTAACTATCATACAATAACTCTTCTAATTGGGTAAAGAAAAGTTCGCCCCACCGGAACCTCTTGTCTGGATCATAGTCCAAGTACTACAGCCTTTCTGAACAGTATTTTTATGGTATATATCACTCAAACTTTTAAGAGACGATTTATTCATTTGTGAGAATCACCGAAACTGTCAGAAAGCATTAGGTTGTCACATAACAAACACCTATTAAAATTGTAAAGTCTACATTTAATTTATAATTGTGTTTGAGGTAGATAAGTCTTAGAACGATCGTTTTAGACCTCCTGTGATTCAAAAAAGTCATTTTCTTCAGTTTGTTTGTGATGAAGGCAAACCAACTTTTGCAGATGGTTATGCTATAAATCTGATAATCATGGAAATGATTGCAGTTGTGATTTAAATATTGCCCGAGAAGTATTGTTGACCAATTGCTGACCTAAGAGTTTATCTGTTAGTGGGCTGTTTACTGAAAACTGGTCGTATCAACTGTGTTTTCTTTTATTTTATTATTATTTGTTCCAGTTGAATCAGTTTATTGCTTTAATTTTTCTGGTTATTAAGTAGTATCTTGTTCTTGTCAATGAAATGATGCCTATGTGTATTATTCATATGATTCCAATATTAGAATCGCAGCAGATTTCATGACTTTCGCAACAAATATTGTTTATAAGTTTTTTGCCATTTTAATAAAATCACCATTTACTTATCAATAAATAAATAGTATATTAATACTTTCCTGACATAACCTATACTATTGGTATCATAAGTGTTATAATTGTCATAGACGAAGCATCGGTAAACCTTTTGTTGCATTACGGATAAATGTATGGATCGTCAATATACGGGATGTCCCAAAAGTAGCGGAGAAAAATGTTGCAAACAAAACTTGTAGGATTTTTCCTGGTCGGCGACCTTGGTTTTGACTTTGACCTTCAAGTTCATTTGAAGGTCAAGTTTTGTGTTCCCCTTATTTTCTATTACAAATTTGTAAAGAGCGGAAAATTGTGCGTCCGATATGACTTAGACTGAGATCTTGTAGTCATCCCAAGGTTATTTCGAGGTCAAAATAATTTCTTTCTGTGATCTTGCTCGGATTGCATTTTGGAGGAAAGTGTTTTAAACAAAATATTAAGACTGTTCCGTAGCTACTCGGTGGGGACTTTGATTCTGACCTTGACTTCATGGTCAAAGTCATTTTCAAAATAGGAATATTAACTTTTTCCTTGTGGTTTAGGAAATAACTAAATTCTAGATCTGAATATGACTTATGCATGATCGTGGATATGACAATACAGGTCCTGATCAAGGTCATTCATGAACATTTTGATTAACAAACTTAATATTCTGTTTTCACCCATGGGTAGTGAAATGACTTTGAAGGTCAAGGGAAAAAATCAAGGCCACCGAGTAGCCACAGAAAAATTCTAAAACTTTTGTTTGGAATATTTTTCTCCAAAATGCAAACCGGGCAAGATCACTGAAAAAAATTATCTTGATATTGAAATAACCCTGGGGGTTTCAAGGTCACAATCAAACAGTCAAGATCATATTGAACACAAAAGTCCAATCGAAATATTTAGCCGTTCCTGTATGTCTGTACAATCTTCTTTTTTCGTGGTTCAAATCAAGTAAGTTTTAATAAATGAAGACAATGTTTTGTAACGTAGGATTAATTTTTTACATTCAACGGTATTTCCACAAGTTTACAATATCTTAAAGTAAAAAAGTTGGGTCTACTCCAATATGATGGCGATTGCGTAAGCACTTGTTGTTCTTTCCTTATTTTACCTGTTTTGCGATTATTGTGACATCAATGAGAAAGTTGATATCATGGCCATTTGTATTGATTGATTTTCAAATACTTGATTTTGTGTGCGACGTGAAACATTTAGTATGCAATTTTACATGGCCAATAAAGGGGTTTTTGTTTGTAACTAATTGACTCGTCGAATCATTAGGAATAACTGGGAATTTGTTTGGCATAAGCACTTCACCTGCCAATAGCTATTATGACGGTGTGCTAGAAGGATCGTGAATGGTAAATTAATTCGTCATATGAAACCCGCCTTGCCGTCAAATCTGCTGGTATATGATATTTCACTGATGCAATAATTTACCTAATAGTAGGTACTTCTTGTCCAGATTGACTGATTTCGATTGGTACATATTTAGCTTCTAAAAATATCTGGAACACCTCTTACATATCACATTTAATAAATTGTGATTATTTAGGTACATTGTAATTTATCTGCATTATATCGAAGTATTGGTTACAATTACATAACTTCTCGATAAGATAAAATTAATAAATATCAAAATTGTATTAGAAACCATTCCAGAACTAAATATAATTCGAGATTGGCATGTCGAAGTCATTAATCTCTTAAAGGTTAATTGGTTTTTATAAAAGCCACATTCTAACTAACGTTTTTTCAAATATAAAGTTAATGTCCTGACTGTTTGTATTTCATATCCGCAATCGGAGACCAACACAGGATGTTTCCGTGAAGATAATACCGCCATTTCAAGTTAAACCTGTGATGTGTAGGTAATTATAACATCATATTACATAGTAATTTCCTTTGACCTACATTTCGACATTCACTCGTTTGTGGAAAGATGGGGATAAAACAAAATTAGTACTATGGTTTACATTATAATCTCGAATTTTAGTTTTTGAATACCCATCAAATATGTTAAACTTATTATTATTGTAGAAAATTGTTAATTAGTAATGAATGTCCCAAAATCTATTAACTCAAACTAGGTTGAAAGTTTTTATCAACAATTTTACTCACTTTGCCAACGCGTTTATCGTATCATGATTCATTACGAAAATTTCTATTGTCGCTTTTTAGAAATTAAGATGATAACCCGATGACATGAATATCTACCTGAAATATCAATGCAAGAAATTGTTAAAATGTACCTAGTACCTACTACAATACTGAAAAATTATATATTCATTCCTATATATCCAAACATTTCGAGGTGTAGGTCAGACCCCATTGTTAATGACAATATTATGTGACATAGTGAGAAAATTTTATGTCCAGTTAAATTAAGAAGACAACGCTGTTATAACTTCGTGGAGTAAACTAAAACTATGCGAATTACTGCTTAAATTTCTAAAATTAGTATTATAAAGCAACCACATTTAATTAAAGAACAACTTGTGTTCTTGTGTTTATTTATTACTACGAGTGACAGAGATGTGTTTGTAACAAATACATTAATTATTCATATATAAAATAATATATTTCTTCGTTTCCATCTCTTGAATTTGAGACCTAAAATTTCCGGTACATACATGGAATTAAATCAGAATTTCCTAGCGGAAAGCCTAGATCACTAGACCCAAAGCCTAAGCCTTAATTTTTTTCGGAAGGGGGGGTATTTACTCTGGCATTTTTTTGAACACGGATAAATTGATTAGAACTACTAAAGTTATTTTTAGTCATATAATTTGTGTCTATAAAATAAAAAATATATATTTTAATGACAAACATTGTTAATTAGTTAATCCCAACATTCGGGAGGAAATGAATCCCGGACCCTCCTCCCACTGGCTACTGCCTTGACTAGATATTGTGGTAAATTGGTTGAGTCCTTCGATAATTGCACACAACCACCAATTTTTTCCTGCTTATTATGTTCCTATATACTATTTTAAACCAATTTGCCGACATTATAACGAAAATCCAAGATAGATAAATTGAAGTTCATTATATCAACTTTCAAAATATTTTTAGCACATCCCGATCTGACTAGCCTGATTAATACCTTTAATTTTACATTACTAATAGGGATTCTCTAAAAAATAAATCATTTGCAAAAAAAACCATTTATGGGGTAACTACTTTTCGATTGACGGCATTACGATTCCTTCATTACTTTTCAGTAGTAAAAAACAATAGAAATCCATATTTTTGTAGGTTTTTATTTAAATAATTTACTTCAAATAATTTCGGGTTAAAAACATCTTATCAATTGTTCTCTGTAAACTGTTACTGACCTGATGATATAGGGAAATTGCTGTTACCTTTTATGCCTCAAAAAGATTTTAATTTCGCTCTTTAGATTGGTTTAATATATTTGAATATGAATTGCTGTCTTGGCAAAAAATAATTCCGAAACCGGGAATCGAACCCCAGCCTCCTGGGTGAAAACCAGGTATCCTAGCCACTAGATCATATCGGATTGTCTTTACAATTTGTGGAACAAAAAAATACGGAATTTCACTTTAAGTTGCATAATAATGCCATGAAAACAGTAATTATTTATTTTTAATGAACCCCACAAACACTCAATGACCTCGCAAATACAACACCGAGACCACTTCAAATTCCTTAATAAGTGGCTGATTACTCTGGAAAGTTCAGACCTTTTGAAAAAAACCTCTTGTAGAGTCCAATATGTAATTCTATCCTCTGTTTCCACTTTCCACCCTTAAGTTTGAAATTTCTCCTCAAATTTAAATAGGACTGCCCTCTAGGTATAGCGTATTGAACAAAAATACAGTAAAAACACAGGATCTGCAAGAATATCACCAAAAAACTACACTATATATTGCTCATTTTGAATTGGGTTAAAAAATTCCGATACCGGGAATCGAACCCGAGCCTCCTGGGTGAAAGCCAGGTATCCTAGCCACTAGACCATATCGGATTGATATCAAAATTTCCAGCTCTTTTACAACATACAGGTTTCTATACTATTAGTAGTAATTAGTGTAGATCATTTTTCTTAATATCATTGTTGAGACAAATAACTAACTCATTTACCCTAGCTTCATTGTAACTGTTCTGCTTAGAAATTAGAAAACCCTTCCTATAGCATATGGTTGGTCTTGAGTCTTGTTAACCACGTAAAAGTTTAACTAGTTTCATTTTAAAGAAAATTGATATAAATGTGTTTTATCCTAGGTTATAATACATCTCATAAAATATCAAATTTTCAGAATTTAAACGACCATAAAGTATCATTGAATTCATACATAGCCAATAAAATGTACTCTAAGATTGATTTATTTTATCGTTTTAAATATATTCAAAGACTTAGTTATTTTGATTCATATCTGATAACTATATATATCTGGAACAACACTTTGGGACTTTCGGGTTGAACTAAACTATATCTACATAACATTATTCACTTCATCACTTTATTAACAAAAAATATGAATTTTTCGAGAATAATACTTGGAATAGGAACACCCCACAATTAGGTATTTTATCTATAATTATTACTAGGTAGGTATATCATTGCGGGGAATAACAATTTAACAATAATCACAATCACTTCCACAGAGTTTAATTACCCATTTAATAACCAAACTCAACAAAAATTTTATTGTACATCAAATAACTTAAATTTATGCATAACCGGAAGTCATTGTGACTATTGTTAAAAATTTAAAGGATTTGTCTAGTTTATTAGGAACCACGTCAATTTGTAAAACCTCTATAATTGTCACAGTTTTTAATTTTAATTTTAACTAATGCTTCATAAATACCATTTTTTGGAATTTGAAATGTAACTTTGCAAAAAAATCAATCAATAAGTAAATTTATGATTATTGTTCTTTCTTTTAAGAACTAAGTAAAAACGAATTTGAAAGCTTAACTAAAATATTGTTAACATGTATATATTAACATGTAATTCTTATAAAATATCATAAAAAAATTCCGGTACCGGGAATCGAACCCGAGCCTCCTGGGTGAGAGCCAGGTATCCTAGCCACTAGACCATACCGGATTAAAATTTTGTTAACTATGACTGGTATTTAAACCAAATACTTTTATGATACATGCATTTAACATTACTGTAATATATTTTTATTATTAAAAATTTTAAGAATTAATTTTATATAAGACTAAATATGGAATTTTCATGCCTTATTTCTTTCTTAATATTATATACAATAACATTTTTCATTGTGTTTAAATACTCATTACCCGACTTCCAAAAAGGAGGAAGTTATCAATTCCTGGCGTTTTTTTTTCTTTTTTTTTTGTATGTAGGTATGTTACCTGATTTCTTCTCCTGTGGTGAACCGTTTTGAATGAATATGGTCTTGTTTAATAGAGTATATATCGGATTGGTGAAACTTCAAAATTTGGAAAAGAATTCTATTGGCAAAGTGATGAAATTTGTGAATGAACACATCCTTGCATGGAAATCGACCAATATCCCTAATATTTTAGTCGATTTTTCGATAACTCCTTATGCATGTGTATAGTTTTTTAACATTTAATCTATTAAGGAAGATCCCTAGGTGATCTCATATACTTTACTGCGACGTGCAACTTGCAGTTTTGCAGAAAATCGCCGAAAATTCCAAAATTCTTATCAAAAATTTAATCGAAATGACATAACGGATATTCCCTCATAAATATTTTAATTCCAACGTAATAGTGCAGTAATTTTAGGCACTGGAAGTTTTAATTGCGAATTTGAAAATTTTCTATTTACGTCTCAAGCATATAGGTAGTAAAGCATAGTATTTTCGGCTCCTTAAATCAATGAGTACCACCGAGCTCGTTTTGTTTGTATACCAGGCACATACCTATTTAAATGCAATTTTTTTCATTTTGGGAAGACGGTGCTTTTAGTTGTCACATTTTCCCGGCCAAATAAAAAATTCAGTGACAACACATGTCAAACTTTAAACTGCTAATTGGTGGCTTTATACACAGGGTGTTTAGTTATATCAAACAAAATCACAAAGTAAAGTGATAGAAGGAGTTGCATTTATATGATGATTGAAATATAGGACGGAGTAAAATGATAGTGGTCCATAGGCAGCCGTATATATAGGATGGTTGGAATATATAAAAATGTTAGAAAAAATGTGAAATTAAAATTATATAGGGTGATTAAAAAACTGTTATATGTGTTGTGGACATAAGCAAATTATATACAGGATGGTTGAAATATATGCGGAGTTGAATTATATTTATACAGTGTGATTAAAAATTATTTCTTTAATAGCCCATAAGAGGTTGCATAAAGTATGGAGAGGAATTAATGTTACACAGGGCGATAATATAAAATGTTAAAAATGAAATTTATAGGGTAGGCCACAAGGAGTTATATACTATGGTTGAAATATAGGACGGATTTGACTCCGTGAATATGGGATGGATTCTGCTCCGTCCTATAGTTTACAAAAGGCAGCTAACAAATTTATGCTTGTCCGTGACCAGTCGTATGTACATGATGGTTAGTACATAGGACGGAGTGGATTTATCTATAGTTATACAGAGTTGTCAAAAAAAGTTGAAAAAAGGTTACAGGGCGTCAATTTAAATGAAAATGTATCATTGTGTAATGTTGAGGCTTTCGATGTTACATGGTTCTGTCTATTAAGGTTATACATACATCATAAAAAATAATGGATGAAAACTACCTGAGTTCAAAAAAACTAAAAAGTTGAAAATAAAACATTTTTTAAAAAATATATAACCGCCTTCCACCTATAACTAAAAATCTAAAAATAATTTTAACAAAATACAACCCTAGCAAATAAATAACACATTCAATGTTGTTAGGTACCCAGGAAGTAAAAAATGTAAACATTAAAAGGTGCTCATTCTGTACAAATTAATTACCTACCAATCTAGTATATTTTTGAAGTCGGTGCCAAGCAACAATCAAGTTTGATGAAGTAGTAGAAAAGTACGCAATGAAGGATTTTAGATTTGCTTGGCACAGACTTCAAAATATACTAGATTGGTAGATAATTAATTTGTACAGAATGAGCACCTTTTAATGTTTACATTTTTTACTTCCTGGGTAGGTACCTAACAACATTGAATGTGTTATTTATTTACTAGAGTTGTATTTTGTTATAATTATTTTTAGCTTTTTAGTTATAGGTGGAAGTCGGTTACATATATTTTTTAAATGTTTTATTTATTTAGTAAACAGACGAATGCGCACAATATTTTATATCCCAACTTTCAAACCTTATTTTAAACACGCAATTAATTTTCTCAAAAATTTTGTATTTTGTTAGCCTATTAGGCAAACAAATCTTAAACATCATCTCTTGTTTTTATTGTGTCATATTAACTACAGGGTGTCTCACATAACAGTGCTATCTAAGAAATGATAAGAGATACAGACACTATTAAATGGTGAGGACCTGGCGTATTTTAGTTTAGAGCCCGTTCGACTACTTATAGCAAAAATACGTACGTATCAACTTATAGGAGAAATACCAAAAATGTATTTTTTCCTTTTTTGACTCTAGTACTTTCATTTTTACAATTATTATTATTAAAATGGTAAAGGCAAAGGTTTTTTTTACACATACGTTTACATAACATGGCATCATCAAATCTTCATTGCTACTTTTCGTTTCTTATCTGGGCCAGCATCAACTATTTTGTATTAAATACGGACCTGCACTTTTTTGTTAGAATATCGATAAAGCATTGATATATCATATGTTAAGTTTTATTCAACGACGTTTCGTGAGAAAAAATAATCATCAGAGTAAAAAAAATATTACGGTTCTGGTTATAGCCTAAATAGTTCAATTATTTTTTTTGCATGGACAAGAAAGCGATGTTTTTGGAAAAATCTAAAATATCAAAAAAATGGTGAAATCAGAAAAATCAAAGTTTTTCTTTGCTTATGAAAGTTGTAGGTATAGCGAATGGTGGCGCCAAAGTTCTAAAATATAGTTTTGTTGCTGTGCTGTGCAAATTGTAAAACACTATTGACCATTGAAACCGGGTGAGCGCTTTTGTGTTGCGAAATTATGCAAGTTTGGTCTCTAATAATTTTTAATTTAAAAAATTAGTTTTTTCGAATGCAATGAGCTATTCACAAACACGCGGTCAACAGACTCGTCCACGCTGTAAAATCAATTAGGCAACATAATACTTATTTTTTTGTAAATTGAATTGTTGCTGAAATAGTGATGATTTTACCATGACATTGTTTATTGTTTACTTTAATTTAACAATTAAAGAGCTATTTATTTAAAAAATATATCAAGCCCTTTTTGCTTTTCAATCTTCTTCTTTAGTCGTATTCTCATGTCTGAGAAATCGTGATCTCCAGAAATCAGGTACATCTAAATTATGATTTTACTATTTGGCAAAGCATCAAAAAATTTTGTCGATTGTATTCCATAGACATTGCTATTACCTAGAATTTTCGTATACTCACATGTTTCCATTACAAGTTATAGTTTGGGCGTTATCAATGAAATATCTTGATTTTCAAATTACAAAAAAAAACTTGATTTTTTTTCTATTTTTTAGATTTTTCATTTATTTCGTTTTAACATCCAAGAAAAACAATTCTATTGAACTATTCAGGCTATAAGCAGGACCGTACTACAAATTTTTACTCTAATGATTATTTTCTCTCCCAAAATGTCATATAAAACAACGTCTGATATGCCAGTGTATTGGTCTTTCAATGCTTTATTGATATTCTAAGAAAAAAGTGCAAGTCCGTATTAAAAAAATAGTTGATTATGACCCAGAAGAAACGAAACGTAGCAGTGAAAATGTATGTGTCAAAAAACTTTTCCCTTTACCAGTTTTCGATATTCTTTAAAATAAAAGTAGTAGAGGCAAAAATATGACATTTTTTTTCTCAAGTTATATGATTTCCTCGTATAACTTGAGAACGGTAAGAGACAGCGTATTTTTGCTTTAAGAAATTGAATGGGCTTTAAAATACGTAAGTTTTTCTCCAGTTAATCGTGTTTGTATCTCGTACCATTTCTTAAATAGCAATGTTATCCCTTCACATGTGGATATTATACTAACATTAACACAATTAATTTACTTCTAATGTATTGTTCAAAATATCATTTCATGTACCCAGTAGACTTTTCACTTTATCACTGCTATCGGTACTGATTAGAAATTTGGAAATTTAGTGTGTAAATAAAGTTATCAGTTATTCGATTTAAATCTACCATGAAGTATTAGTTTTGTAAGCATCCATTAACTTCTGAAATATGCACACTATTTTTTATTTCTTTCTTACAGACAACAATAAAAGTATATGCAAGATGTTTACGTCCAGATATAGAATACAAAACCCTAAGCATTACATTTCAAACGTCCTGCAAAGAAGTGGTAGCAACCCTTTTGGGTAAATACAAAATGAAGCATCGAGATCCGAAGTTATTTTATTTATCCATGGAAGTGACTGTGCGAAAAGCTGGTGTTAGGACCCACTTGGCTTTAGATGATGAAGCTAGACCTGCTGTCCTACAGAGTTGCCATCCAAGAGGCGACTCAAAGTAAGTTGTTTAAGAATATGCTTCAAATAAAAAGTGTGCAGCAAATAACCAAATTACCTCCTCACTATTTGAAACTCAAAAAATGATAATGTGTACTTTTTGAACCCTTTTATTTTCTAAAAAACATTCGCATTGATACCTACAGTTTCGAGTCATGATTTTATTTTAATTCCTATTTTATAAGTATTCTTTTTGCAGACATAAAAACAAACATTTAAATTTAACTAATTATCAAAGAAAATATAAATATAAAATATTTTTCATGCAACATCTACATTAATCGAATAAACATATTACAATTTATTAATTTTGGAAAAGAACTGTACTGGTAAGATTTTTCAATTGGAGTCAATATTCTTTAGTCAGCAATTTTTTCCCTAAACCTAATGCATGATGATTTAAAGGTTCTCTCCATTATACCTATTGAAGATTTACGAAAACTTTCAAAATTTAAATGTTTTTATATTGAACTTAATTAATTTATGCCAACCTTATGAGCAACTTCATATTGTTTGTTTGCATTTATGGATTTCACAAAATCTAATGCGACAACGCGGATAAAGATGAAAGTTGTACATTAAAGCTAGTTATAATGTTCCTCAAAACATAGAGCCATCCTGTGGACAAAGATCATGGTGAACTCAAGTCACTACAGGAGTTCTCTTCTCTGATACTTCAGTACTTAGAATCGAACTTCACACCACCCACGCACATTGTTTCTTCCATTTACCAGTACATCCTCACCTAAAAAGTGCATTTTTTTAATAAGAAGAAACAGAACTGAAGGATTCAAAATGCTCACATTCGGGCTTTGCTTCCACATTTACAACTTAGCCCCCTAATGCTGACAGATGTATTTACCCAGATATTGACAACACTGCATATAATAGACATTAACAAAATGTTTTGCCATAAACACATTGCTAATTCGGCCATTGTTCTTTCTTACAAGTTATTTTTATTGACATTTCAAAATATAATAAGATTAGACAATACCAATCGGTAAAATAACAGCCACTAGGTTAAAACTCAGAGTTTAAAGAAAGAAAAAAATATATTGTTTAAAAAAATATACATGTACAACAAAGAATACACTTTTTTTAAAATATTAACCGACTTCAAAATAGAACCAAAAAGTCGAACATAATAAGCTAACTGGTCAATGATAGCACAAAAGGTGGTCGAAAATCGTCGGATTCTATAGGTCATAAAACGTCGATCTTTAACTTCATTTGTGCTCCTTCGAAGTCCGGTGCCGACTCTTCTCCGATTTTAGGTATTACCATTCCACGCCTGAAAACATTTCACAACAGTAGTTGGATTTCTGTTCATGCGGTTAACGATTTCTCGAAATGTAAAACCTGCCTCCCATAAACCAATAATTCGACCTGTTGCAAATTCACTTAGCTGGCGATACATGCGGCGTACACGTACTCTGGGCATTTTAACATTACTAAACATCAATTTTGGAATTCGTCAAACAGTTTGTTGGTAAATTTAAAAAAAAAATCAAAAAACGACTAGAATATTAATTAATAAAAAAAGTTTACATGGAAAAACATTCACCAAATTTCTGGGTCTTGCGATTTCTTTGACAATGAGTATATTAAGTATATTAGTCGATTCTAGTAAACAAAACAAAACATATTCAAATCGGTTTACTATTGCAGCAGAAATCAGGTAACACCCATACAAAAAAATACACGCCGAATTGATAACCTCCTCTTTCTTGGAAGTCAGATAAAAATAGTAATAATTTGCCTATTTCAATCAATAAACACAGATTACCTGTCCCATACGGAATGTTAAACTACTTTTTTTATTTTTGCTTTGTATTCTGTACATCCGGTTAAAGAAACTTGAATCACACGCTTTTTTGCACAGAAAAGATTAGTTTTTTACACTAATGAATTAGTATATCTAGAAATTTTTATATTTTCAGGTTTTCCTTACAAACTCGTAGAGGCGGTCTAGTCAAAATTTACGATTCGGTATTGAATAGCAACTCCCAGTACAAAAGCCTACTCATTAGCGCCAGAACGACAGTTGATGAAGTAATATCATTATTGCTGAACTGTTACAACAGCAAGGAGCAAGCAGAACAATTCTCACTATATGAAGTTAACAACGATAAAGAACAACAGAGAAAACTGCATCCTGATGACAGACCATTACTAGTACAACAAACATGGTTACCATCTCACCAGTGCCATTTTTTGGTAAGAAGGAACCCAGACTATCTTCCGCTCTCAAGACGAAAAGTAAGTTGACAAGCAGTATAAGTATATAGTATTTCTATATTTTTTGTTGTAATACTTTTCATGGATGCGAATTTAAATAGACTACGGCCTGAACATGTATTCTGTCCACTTTATGTTCATTTGGTGCATTTATTTTGTATATTAAGCTTAAATATCTTTTCCGCAATTTTCTGTATATACCCTAGTCTCCAAAATATGCAGTATCGAAATCTAGAATGCTGTTGAGTTGCTTACACAATATGTATATGTCATTTTTAGCTTGTTTGTTATTAACTGAGTTTTATATGCCAACAAAGCTAGATATTCTCAAAAAATCAGTCATTGCGATAAAACATATGTTTCCGAAACAGCTTGATCGGAAAAAAAAATAGACATTTTCTAGCTACCTTAAAAGAAAATACGAGATACGTAATGGACACACAGCAAATTAATAGGGGACATTCCGGATCAGAACAGAGTACGTAAGCAAGTCGTGCTATCCAAGTTGTTAGTTTGAAGTAATCGACTGTGAACTTTTCGAAGACAGTGTATTATTTATTTCAAATGTGATTTCGAAATCAATAAAAAAAATTTTTTAGTTATCCAAGGTACTATCAGTCTGGGTTGTATTTTGAGCTCCTACAATTACCTTATTCCCCCCGTGTGGTGGCCGGGTTAGAATAGCACCATGTTATCCACCGCCTGTCGTATGAGGCGACTAAAGGGGTAGCTGTCCGCTGACCTACTACCTAGCTTTCCTTCCTTCCCCACAACTCGCACTGGATGTTCTGATTTAAATCATTTCATCTGAGGAGTGACAACCCCACCGGTCCGAGTTACCTGGGTCACCAGGGTCAATTGGTGACATCATCCATGAAAATGGAGCTACGGGGTAGATGCCTCGGAAAAGAGCCGCGGCCTGGGGATCGCCAGGGCATGTCTGGAGCCGGCGCTGGACATGGCAACATGCGGGACGTTGGTGGCAGGGTGCTGAGGAGGCGGGCCCGTGCCGTCCAAAGAGCTACGGCCTAAGAACCAGAAGAACCACAACAACACTCATCAATACAGTCACAACAACAACGTGACCATCACCAACGGAGTCAAACAAGAACGAGAACTCCACCCGCACAAAGTGATGCGTAGGATCAACAGCCAGCGCTCACTCAAGCGGGACTGAAAAGACATCCCATGAAAAGGACTAACGCCATGAATGAATTTATAATGCACACGTTTTACAGAATTACGAACCTTGGCCAGGACAAGACTGGATATCGCCAAACACTACAGTTACCTAAACCCGACTTGACCATACAATGTATGGCAGCACACTCCCTCTAAGGCACGCATAGCGTAACTTTAGGGAAAAATTCACTAAACCCCAGATATACTACATATCAAAAGGGTTTAGCTCTGTGGGAGCCCTTACCAGGTTATCAGGCCCGTGGTTGGCGTCGTGGCTGCAGTTTCCCATGCATTTTCGGACCGTCCGGGCTGTTCCTAACAGGACGGCTTTTTGCATCAGTTGGTAAAGATGTTCGTCCAGACCGAGGTATTTCAAATTGTTTAATAGATGTTTTGGGACTACTCCAGTTGTTGACATAACAATTGGTACCGTTCGAGTGTTGCTCATGTCCCATTGTCTCTGTATTTGAAATTCTAAATCCCTATATTTGGCTATTTTTTCAGCCTGCTTAATATTTAAATTATTGTTGTTGGGGATTGCTATGTCAATTAAGGTTGTTTTTCTAGAGACTTTATCTACCAAAACTATATCTGGTCTATTGTGAGCAACAGTTCAATCGGTCAATATCTTCCGGTCCCAGTACAGTTTGTAGTTGTTATTTTCTAAAATAGATTCTGGTTTGTATATATTGTAGGGTGTTCTTACCGACTGGGATAGCTCAAGTTTCAGCGCTAGTTCCTGGTGCAGTATTTTTGCCACAGCATCGTGTCGTTCTTTGTATTCAGTTGCAGCAAACGCTTGGCAACCTCCTGTGATATGCTGGATAGATTCAGATGTTTGGCAACCATATCTGCATCCGTCGTTGTTGATAGAAGGGTCAGGTTTGTTCCTTTTGAAAATTTGTGTTTTCATTCAACCTTTTTAAGAGAAAAATGAAGTCTTCTTGTTCCTGGCATCTCTTTTCTAGATGATATGTAAGTTTAGTTACACTATCGAGTTCCTTTTTAATGAAGCTGGTTCTGGCAAATACTGATTCGCACTAAGAACAGGCTACATTTTTTACTGCATCATGTATCTTATTATCACATTTGTTTGTAAATTCACTAAGGTTATTTATATATGTAACCACTTGTGCGTTTGTGACACTCACTGGTACTTTGAACGTTAACATTATATCAATTAACTCCTTTTTCTTCAATTTATTTAACTCCGTCGTTAGCACGGTTGTATCGCGAACCGCCATCTTGATTAGTATTGGTAGCTTGACAACCTCCTGTGATATGCTGGATAGATTCAGATGTTGGCCTGCATCTGTCGTTGTTAACAGAAGGGTCTTTAACGATGTACTTTAGGTAGTTCTTAGTTGGAATTACTTGATCTTGGAATACCAATAGCCTTCCGTTTCAGGAAACATATCCCCAGAGATCAACCAGTAGTTCGACGCCGAACTGTCGACATAATCTTGATTGACGTTATTTATATGTCTTCCATGAAGGGGCTTTTCTTTCCATTTGAGCAGTTTCTGATCAGTTGTCTAGTGGTTACTTGAACTTGTTGTTCTGTTAGTCGCAGAGGTGTTGAGTCATCAACCTGACATATGACTCTGTGTAGATCAGAAAATTCTGCGAGTCTCTGGAAATGATTACGCAAATTAGAAATTTGTTGGTCACGTAACTACTACAGTTACCTCATTATTATTTTTATTATTGTCATATAACGACATCCTGATTACCTCTTGTGAAAAAATATCTTGGTTCGAACCAGTTTACCTATCACTGAACACACATACATCTGATGAAGGACAGAATGCAAAACAATTGAACTTAAATCACTGGCAACTGTTTAATGGTCAAGATGGTACTACTGGTCGTAAACACATCATATAACACCGTATTGATACCGGAAAGATCCAACCCATACAATTACCACCCCAGCGATTGGCACTAAGGCAACAACAGGTACATGTCACAAAACGCAGTAATCTATCAGCCCATGATCTGCCCCGTTCTAGTGGAAAGGAAGGCTGGAGCCAACCGATTTTGTCTGGATTATAGGAAATTGAACAATCTTACGAAGAAGGACAACTATCCTTTCCCACAAATTGATGACTCTTACCAGCCTCGTAAGGGTCCATTGGTCCTCCTCCTTAGATCTACAACGTCGATATTCGCAGGCTGGGTTACGTTAGAGCAAAAAATATAAAATAGCCAGATCTGCCAGTAAATAATTGTTTCCCCGTTATGGCGTTTGTATAATGTAACACTGTCACTATGTAACGAGATATTAATGCAATATGTATTGAATTGGATGACCTGGAGGACATGCTTAGTATACCTCGACCGACATTATGGTCGAGAGTCACACTGTCGCTGACTACTTGCAGAACCTGTGTTCTTCAGATTACGAATGCCGACTTGAGACTCAATTCCAAGAAAGGGGTAGAGTTTTGGGTCACATCGCACAGTGGGCTCAAATCACGAAATACGGATAAGCATTCGAATGTAGATATTTGAAATCTACATACTTTTAAATCATTTTAAATTATATAATGTTTTTATTAACATATTACTTACAAGTAAGTCAAACTAGACATGTTTGATTCACAACACATATATCACAATATTCCACACCTCTTCCCGTGTAGTAATTAGTGTGTGTTTTATTAGTAGAATATATAAATTCGTGAAACACTCGTAATTCTCAATTTTTCTCCTAGAACGGTTTGGGGATGTGAATATTACTAATCATTAGCACCTAATTTGATAGTGCAATATATCGTATGATTTTGGATTTAGGAGAACTCTATTCCACCCACACAGCACCTTAAAGGTAAAGAACTAGGCGCGTTTTTTAATCAGTGCTATAGCCAAAATGCCTAGTCTACTACAGCAAACATTCTGTTTTCTTTAAAGAAGGTATCATTTATTATTCATTATAGTAGTAGTATAGAGTAAGCACAGTAAAATATATAGGTACTATTTCTTACTGTATAAATAATAAAATTTATTAATAATTACAAGTAATTACGCAATTGGTATGGTTTATGTTCAGTAAATGTACCAGAGAGAGAAGCTAATCAAAACTTAGAGATAAGTTCTACAGGGCACACCATGATTTATCTTCCTTGTGAATACTGACATTTCAAAAACATTTCAATCTGTTACGTGATTAGCCACATTTTTTTGCAGCCAACTCTTGGTCTATAACCATTTACAAGCGAAGTTTATAAAGCGACATCTAGGAATTTTATTGAGTCACCAGACTCCAAATCTGTAGTTGTGTGCATTACTGTCACCATTAAATTACTAGATAATGCTTTATAAAAATATGGGTATGTTTGTGTGTGTATATATGATTATGTATGATTATTGTCATATAATAAAAGCCGAAATTAGTAATTACTTTTGTTGTAGATATTCTGGGTCTCGGATCTTCCTCCCCTACCTGCGTCACGTTTGTTCAAAACTTCCTTTCCTACTAACAGTACTAACAACAGCCTGGTAGTAGCAAAACCCCCACCTGCTTCACAAAGAAGGGCGGAAGATAAAACAAAGCCACAGAGCAGCTCCAAACAGAAAGATTTACCAGTTACCAACAATAATTCCACTGATCTCAAAATTTGGAAGAGCAGTACACAGCTATCAAGGAACAACAGCGGCCAACCATCTTACGCAGACTATGAGAATTACTTCTACATATAAATATTTCATAATTAGTTATTTTTTGTGTAAAGTGTATATAAAAGCGAAAGTTACTTTTAGTTTTCGATAGATGTGATATGAGATTGAAAAAAAATTATGCCAAAGAATGTTACAAATATCTAATTTCTTTTTGTGGCAATTTTCTAAATTTAATGACAAATCAGCCTTGCCATTTATTTTAGTTTTGTGAAACTGCTATATTTAGTCATACAATATTCTTTATTTTTTGTATTCACTCATGACCTTCTACGGATTTTATTGTAAACTTACAAAAATTTCGTAATTTGCATACTACATCTATAGAATTGTCTGTGCAATGTTTCAAAGATTATTTGTAGATAGTATTTGTAAGATTTATTTATAATTTTAGCATGTTGAAAGATACCAAAGAGATATTTTGTATAAAATAAATTCTGTAAAATATATAGTTAACAAACACCTATTGAGTCATTTCTGAATGATTGAGGACGTAGATCTATTTTGATTGTTGTCTCGCAGGATTAACTAAGAGAAAGCAGATCTATGAATTAGTCAACTAGTTTTCTTACGTTATATGTGTAATATATTTCATTATAGTTATATGTTGAATGTGACGTTTCTCGTTGTCGAATATTGAGTTCACTTGACTTTTCATAATTGTCGAGAAGGATCGAAACGTTCCCATTAAACAGAAAAATATTTTGAAATATATCACACATATTACACAGGAAAACTAGTTGACAGATCCATAGACCAGCTTTCTATAAGAAGGCACCTAGTATTCTGGACAATTTCCACAAATTTTACCACAGTTTAGTTTCAATTATTTACCTGATCTGTTTTTCAGAAATCGTCGTAAGGAGAGAAAACTCAAATGAACAATCAAAATAAATACACCTATTGTACTAAAATTTATTGCAATATGAATTCCTTTACTTTATTCCCTGTATATCATTCTTAGATTAAATAATTCATATTTTAATCAATGAATGAATTGTAATTAATTATTTATCTATTTTAATTGCAGTACTATTCAAATTAAAATGAATATTTTGATAACTTGTTAGTTTATTTGATTCCAGTATAAAATTTAACAGCAAGAAAAATTTTTAACTAGTCAAATCTAAAGTAGTTTCTAATTAATCAGTTAATTGACATTACCAAAAAAGTCAAGCGAATATAGTGCAAAACATTCAAGCAAACATTGTTCGACAACGATTCCTGATAAGGAATCGAAACGTCACAAAAAAACAGATAAGTACAACACAAAATACACAACATATACTGGAATACTAGTTGACACATCTGTAGACCTACTTTCTCACAGTTAATCCTGCGGGAGAGTTTTTTCTATACGAGGGCAACTAGTGTTCCGGGCAGTTTCCACAAACTGCCCTTAGATACTACACCTTGATATTCAAGTACTTAACTTATCTGTATTTTTCAGAAACCATTGCGAGGAGAGAAAATCCCAGATGAACATTCAAAATAGTCAAATCTAACTAAGAGTTTTGGTATACACATGTACACATTAAAATTCATATAGACTTATTGTATGTATATTCAAGTTAATTCAAACTAAAAGATTTTCTGGATTATTATCCATTATTAACATTTAACATGAAGAGTATTAGTAGTTCTGCAGCAATGTTGGAGCCTCAAATCGGTTTATACAGCAATTGAAAGAATAGTACATGTATTCACTGAAAATTGGATTATTGACTATTTGACTGCAAAAACATTTACATTATTAGAGCAGTCAACAAGATTGGAACAATTCATTTTATGTGGCCAACATTGTAGAAATTGCAATAGTTCGCAGCGCAGCAGATAAAATTTTATCGACCCTCAAAAGGTATTTGAATCTTTATTTTTAAATTAGAAAAGTACTTGCAATGTAATAAATTATTAAATAATTAAAACTAAAAGTCGTGGCTGCTTTGGAGGAGTAGGAGTTCTTCTGTTCAAATGAATATAGCCAAATATAAAATAAGGTCTCCTTGAAACTGCAACTGTCTAAGAACTAAAACTATGTAGGTAATTACAGTGGGTTTCTCAATGTGAACTAAGTAAGTTGTAGACTACAGGGAAAATAACTACGAATTGTTTGATCAATTATTTTTAAATTGTTGGGAGTAAATAAAAACACATACAAATCAAGATTACTGTAGGTTAAGTAAAGACTTCTCATCAATCAGAGCGGGGTAGGCAACCAGAAATACACGCCAGCCGAAGTCGTGGTTGTAACATAACAACTACAAATAATATTGTCTGACTACATGGACAATATATAAATCAATAATACCCCTTGTATTCCAACACCATCAGTCTGAAAACGCATCAAACAGCAATGTAACTCCTATCTCATACTAACCAAAACAATACCAAAACCTTCATTCACAAAAAAAGATCCAGCTATTATAGGACATGAACCTAGTAGACAGCTTTAAATCGAATGACTATATAAAAGCCATAGGAGATATTATAGGATCCATAACTTTCGCCTCGATATAACCACAGAATATGCATATATTTAAAAAGTACTGCCCTTGTAGATCAAATCACTCGTCCATATTAATTGGAAACAATACCTTAAATATTAGAAAATTGATCCCATCAACAAAGAGAATTTCAAATATCCTCTCCTTCCATCCCACACGAGCTAGTTGAGAATGCAGTAAAGAGCATATAGGACTTTAAACTCCCCATTTTTAAAAGCAAGTATACCCGGAGATGAATTCAGTCATATCCTTAGTCTCAGACAATAGGAATACGTTTTTCCACAGACAGATAATTTCGAACTTTCGAACTATCTTTCGAAGGAGTTGAACAAATCATCTTCTTTTCCATCCACAAAATCGAATGCTTCATGTGTAAACAGGTCGGCCAGATCGCAGCAACCTGGCCAAATGTCAATACAAACAACGCTTTATTAAATCATACCAAGCAATCAAACCAACTTGTAGAAGATACAAAATCGAAACAAATATTAATAACAGGAATGAACCTTCAGCAAATAGGTCAATCAACTGGACAAAAAGAATACACCCAGACACTCTATCCTTTAGTGATCAGTAAAGTGACTTAGTTAACACCGATTTAACTAATCCACCCAGATCCTCCTCCAGAACAGTTACCAGCCAATCAAGGTAACACTAAAGAAACAAAAAAGAAAAATTAGCGTAAAAAACACAGATACAACAAAACAGAATATAAATGATGCCTACCGCCTACCAGAAAACAACAGAACCTTTCCATCTATAGATAGACAATCTCTTAACATTTCTAGAAAATTCACACGGTAATAGCAACGAATAAAACAAGCCCTAAAGTTCGAGGACAGAGCGATGAAAATTTGATTCACCAGAAAATCCAAGAAAATGAAAGCCCACTACATATTGAAAACAACCGAGAGTCTACCCAGCATTTCGTCCCAACTATCTGAGGGCCATATCCTCATACTAGGGATATTCACAAATACATCGACGCATCGAATCCATTCGATGTTTACCATACGATACATCGGATTGATTCGATGTTTTGACAAAGATCTTTTCCATTCGATGCATCGATGTTTTTTATAAAAAACATCGAATCAATGAAAAAAAACTAACTCTCTAATTAATAATGAAATAGAACATTAAAAATATATTATAATATAGTTAATTTATTCAAGATTAAATTATTAATTTTTAAATAATTGTAATGAACACTGGGTGATATCTGTAAGCAGTGAAGAGCTATTGGACCTAAGGAACTAAAGTATGATTATTCTCGTCAGCCATTTTGGGTCCAGCTGCCACTGCTCCTCCATGTTCAGTTCCAAATCAATAAAGATAAATTATTTGTGGTATAACGTGAAAAATTGTGAAATGAATGTGTCCCGAGTATTTTCTTCAATAGAATAATTTGGAAAAACAGGCAAATAAGAATCCCTGTTTTTAGTACCCTATTGAGCCCCGATTCTTGTTACTATTCGACGGCTCTACGATTCCAAAGATGACGAAAGTCGTATGACAATTGATATAATTTAATGAAAATTGACCAGTAAATTAAACTTTAATAGTAATGTTTTTTTTTGTAATTGTTATTTTTGTAAAATAATTCTATTTGTATTTTTTGGTTCACTTATGATGCTATATAATATATCGCACTCATATAATTGAATTTCTAAACAATACTTGAAAAATAAAATACATTATTACAGCTATTATAGCTCTACACTTCTGATACCCTGCCTCTATGTTCACATCACAAAAGCAGAACTTAAGGCATTTAAGTAATTGAAAATGGCGAATATCAAACTATTGCACAAAGTATTTGATGTTGAAAAAGAGGTAGGGACCTCATACTAAAAATACTTCAACGCCATTTACATTAATAAAATGGAATTGTGGTGGTTTTATTCCCGCCTACCAGGAATCCAGCAGGTTATTTCCGAAACTACACCAGACACTCTCTGTCTTCAAGAAACAAACCTAAAACATGAAACCCTCACATCAAGGATTATTTTGGGTGCCACCATATAAGGACAAATTGCATCAGAGCCATCGTCGACCTGTAGCCAACAAGCCCCAACTACATTAAGTGTTTTTGTAGATGGACTTATTAATAAGAAGAAATGTGCAATGCGGCTGGATACAGGTGCGACAAAAACAGTTATAAGGCCCAACATCAGTTTAGAACAGACACTGATGAAACCAACAAAATGGCAACTGCGAACAGCGACAGGAGAAGCAGCTAAGGTTCATGGTGAAATAGAGGTTGAAATGGTCTTGGGAAATTCAACATTCCAACATCGGGCATTAGTAGCAGACATCAAAGACAAAGTCATCATTGGAATGGATGTTATAAGATCCAAGGGATTCCAGTTAAACTTTAAAGATGGAATTCTTCGAGTGAATGACGAAGAAGTTGTGCTTCATGGGAAATACGGCATTAGGCTTCAAACAATCTTAGCAGAGGTTGTAAATATTCCGGAAAGAGCTGAAATTATTGTACATGCTTGCCTAGAGGGGAACGCTAAAGCTGGAACAGTAATGATGTTTGATCCCAAACTTAACAACGGAAATATAGGCAGAGGAATCTTACTGGGAAAGACGTTTTTCGTGCCAAGGAGATTGTGCCGGTAAGAATAATGAACCTGGATCATTACTCGGTTGCATTAAAGAAAGTAATAATTTTGGGGCACTGTTCAACAGTTTCCTCTGTACTCAGAAGCACACAGCATGCAGAAATACCACCAGGTAACTAACTGAGGAATTGGAAAGACTCATCACAGATTCCTCCAAGAATTTGAAATAAATCCAGAAAACAAAATTGAGGGACATGGGTAAAAACTATCACGATATTTTAGACGTAGGGAAAGGAAAAAGAGCACAGGCTGACCTAGTGAAACATAAAATAAATACCGGGGACGCTCAGCCAATTCGACAGTAGGCGAGAAGATTACCCCTAGCCAAAAGGGTAGTCCACAAAATTGAGGAAGAAGGTGTTATTGAACCATCCAATATCCGTTGGGCTTCTTCAGTTGTCTTGGTTAAAAAGAATGACGGTTAGACCCGATTTTGCGTGGACTGTCGACAACTGCTTGTACCATCGGTTCACGACTTTACCAATTCACGGTGTTGCGGTTTGGGCTGTGTAATGCTCCAGCGACGTTTGAAAGATTGATGGAAACGGCATTTAAAAGGGCTTTCATGGAAAACATGCCTAGTGTATCTTGAAGCCATTATCGTGGTTGGAAAATCGTTTGCGGACCACGTGAAGAACCTGGAGGAGGTATTTCGACGACGTCGAAGTTCCGGACTAAAGTTAAGACCGGTGAAGTGTCAACTCTTCCAAGAATAGGTGCAATATACCTTGGACATGTGGTTTCCGCAGAGAGGGTAGCTGTTGATAAACAGAAAATCAAAGCTGTCCAGGAATGGCCGATGCCTAAAAATATCCGCCAGCTAAGAAGTTTCCTGGGGTTATGCACGTACTATCGTCGGTATGTAGCAGAATTTGCAAATATCGCCAAGCCACTCACTAGATTCACAGAAAGGGAGGTGCGGTACCAGAATGTCAGCGATCATTCGAGAAACTGAAAAGAGCATTGACTAGTGCTCCCATTTTAAGTTATCCTTTGCCAGATGCGAATTTCGTCTTGGATACCGACGAAGGGGGTGGAACATTTATAGAAGTACCTCTATGGTAAACGATTCCTCCTGAAGACTGATCACGCAGCACTTGAGTATTTAAAAATCCCGAAGGACAAGTGGTAAGGTGGATTGAACGGTTCATGAATTCGACTTCGAGACTGAACATCGCGCTGGGACAAGTCGTAAGAGTGCTGATGCTTTATTGAGGAGACCCTGCCCTGATGATTACAAGCATTGTCAGTGAGCTGAAGTAAAAGGGGCTCTTCTCTGTAGAACTACATCCGTCGATAACCATTGGCGACCTGAGGAGATCAAGAAAGACCAAAAATTATATCCAGAGCTAAAAGTAGTTATCCGGTGGAAGGAAGAAGACCGCAAACCTATGTGGCAGGAAATTTCCCGATACTCAGCAACCATAAAGTCATACTGGGCTCAGTGGAACTCCCTCATCTTGGAGAATGGACTTCTGAAGCGCTTCCTGGAAACCCCAGACGAGGACTAGGACAGAAATAGGAGACCACAGGTTGGACATGAAGAAACCGAAGGGAGAACTGGCCAGGTGGATGGATAAATTACATCCGTGTGATTTCAAGGTTGAACATCGTTCTGGCCGTTTGAACAATAATGCCAAAACATTGGACATTGCCAGAAGATGGTAAAAAGCTAAAGGTAAAGAATGAAATATTAAAGAGAATTTGGCAAAGCAATAATGGCTGAGACACTAAGTCCGAACTGGTAGTCCCACAGAAGGTATCTGTCGTTCTGACCGACGTACATAAAGGGATTATCGGAGGACAGCTGAGTATGAATAAGACTTTAGATAAGATCTGTCAACGATTCTACTGGTTAAATTACTTCGAGGATGTCTGGGCTTGCGACATCTGCGCAGTCAGTGAGATCACTAAAACCCGGACCAAGAAGCCGGCAATACAATGTGGACGTCCCCTCCGAAAGAATAGCTATGTCGCCGCTTCGTTCCCCGAGTCCGAATGGAGTAACAATTATTTTTAGCATATGCCATACCCGATCAGGAGGCAACCATGGTGGCAACGGTGTTTCTCGCTCTCACATCCTTCCCTCGCCATTTACACCCCGAACTCTCGCTCTCTCTTCGACCAAAAGCTCACTGGGTACCTCCACAGTAACCACATACACATTTGAGGCTTTCGTCGTGACAAACCTGACACGATAGTTAAAAATCAATTTATCATCTAAAATAACTCCCAGATACTTGACTGTTTTACCTGGCATAACCACCCTCTGTCCACAGATGAATTCTATCTCCCGTCTTGCCCTCGGACCTTTCAAGATTACCGCCAGCGTCTTTTCCTCAGCAACTTCCAGGCGATTACTCTCCATTCTCCCTCATCTCCTCCTTGCTTTCATCACCACTGACAAATCATCTGCATAGGCCAGCGTCTGGCAACGTTATACCTTAAATAGCCTCCTTATCAGATGTTCATACAGTTTACCAATAGTATTTAGCAATGTTAGAGGTCTGTATTTTAATACTCCCTCCTCATTTGGTCGATTCTTTGAGATAAGGACAGTTCTTCCAATCTTCCATGGGAAGAAATGCTTTCTCAAGAGCTCGTTGTGCACCCTCACCATCATTTCCGAGTCATATTCGGCCACGATCTTCACCATTTCCGTTCTCACTCCATCCATGCCCGGGGCCTTCCGATTTTTCAGTCGTCTCACCGCATTTGTCACCTCTTAAGCATTGAAATCCCTAACACACAATTTCTCCTACCTCGAGCTCATCTGTCGCCTCTCTCACATCCGGGATTAACTCATCCACCAAACTATACTTTACGTCCACGTGCATGTCATATGGAGCCTTAATCCCCCTGGTGGCTATCCTGTACCCCTGCCCCCATACATCCCTATCAACCTCTTCGACCACCTTTTCCCAGCTTTTTTCTTTCGCTCGTTTAATCTCTATTCGTACTCTCTTCTCCTCAGCTCTATGAGTTCTGCGTCCCCTCTGGCTCTACTCCTAGCTAGCAGTCTCTTGTATTTCATGCACTCCTTCCTCACATTACCCAACTCATCATTCCACCAATACGCATGCACTCTTTTATTTCTTCTCCACTCTGGCTTGCCGGCGTTTTGGACACATTTCAAGACCCTGTCCAATTCCTTATAGCTACCCTCTTTGCTACCTCTGAGCATTTGATAGCTATCCAGCACAGCATGGGCATTCAGTTCGTCAAAACGTTGGAGGCCCCCACGCCTTACCTTGCGACTGTTTCTGACAAGTTCGAAATATATGTATTTATGGACTCCTCTTCCATCACCTCCCAATCTTCATCTTTCCATGTAATAATCCATATACTGGAAAAGCTGTGGTACCTTTGGTGTGTCATAGATGTATAAACACAGAGTTTTGTATCCTAACAGCAAACATTGATTGTGCAATCTTCCATTGCCTGATCTAGCCAGGGGCGCGGGGTCGCCCCCCCCTGATATTTTAAAAAAAATGGAGAAACTGTTATTAATAGTACACACTAGACTGTAGATTAATAAGTTGAAAGAGTTAAGTTACTTGATCATAAACACTAGACAGGAAAGCAATAACTTGTTTAACTGAAGGAAACTAGCACATAGGTATACTTATTTTTTCTAATATTGGGTTTTCATGGAACTAAAAAATAACACCTCTGCTGAACCTAGTGAACCTTCATTTCATGTTAAGCAGGTATAAGAGAGTCAATGGAGAAAATATAGGCTTTATTAAACTACCATAACTCTGCCACATACTGACCCTTAGACTATATCATATACCTAGTATTCCACATTACCAAATGTTAAATAGCAGACAAAAAAAATTTACAAATGATCAAAATCCAATTCTTCACTGTCTAATAAAGAATCCGGGTATATTATTATAGGTAAATAAGTAAAAGCTGATCTTGCAACTTTGCAACTATTTCTACTATCCTTTAAAACAAGCGTGACCATTACTTAACATTTAATTAATATTAATTTCACAATTGCAAACTCCGATGTACTTCAAACACATATCATAAACTACCGTTCTATAGTCCGATTTTTTCCAAATACATAAAGTAATTCCCAAAATTTTACATATACAGACAGTTGTGTCAATCATCAGACAATGCATATTCGCATAATGGAGTGTCTGTGCACCCATTGCGTGCATTCCAAAAATTAAATTAAATTGAAAACCTAAATAATCGCACGACAATTCGTTGATTTTGTATAACTTAGTACATGTTTTCATTGTAGTTTTCGGGAATAATGTAAAACACTTTGTTTTGGGGGTCTTTTTGGGACTTTCCCCTCTTATTGCAAGCTTGCGGTAAAAAGTAATTGCAGAAAAGTAATCTGCGCCCTCGAAAACATAAATGTTCTGTGTTAATTATCTGCCACCTCATTTTGCAGATTCAGGCAAAGTTTTAATGGACTAATAGTTATATTTGTCCAATCGATTTGAAACTTTGAAAGTTGTGACAATGCCACAGAATAATCAAACCTATTCTGTGACAATACGCTAGTTAAGTATCTTTGAAAATAGACTCCTGTTTTATTTGTGGATCGCTGGTTCTGTCGAGGCCGTAATTTATGTTTGCTGTGTTATAGATTAAAATTTAGTTATTCCATAAAATGGAAAGAAATACATCAAACCGAAAGTGCGGTGTAGTTGATTTTGAAAACACATCAAGGAAAAATCAAAAATTACAATTATACCACTTTCATGGATTTCCAATCAATTAGAGATGAAGAAAAAATTAATTGCAGTAGTTCGACATCTTGGGTAAATAATTTTGATTTTCACGTTGTTAGTCATTATTGTATGCATAAAATTAATCATGATTGTTGATTAACATAACTGAGATTTTTTAATTACAGCAGTGGGGCAATCCATCTCAACCGGAAACAAATTCAATGATTTGTAGTGGTCAAATTGTTTGGGAAAAAAGTAAATAATTCACATAACAAAAGTTACAATCCAACTACATTTCCTGCAATATGTATATAATAAGCAAAATCTTCATGCTGGTTTGTGGGCTGAAAGATTACGAGTACCTACGACAAGAAAAATTGCATCTTCAGGAGTCGATGAAGCTCCAATTGAGATTAACAATAGTAAGTAAATATATATATTATTGTAATTTTGAATTATTTGAATTATTATTTATGTATATTTTTATTATTTATTTTATTTTCGAGCCACACTTTGACTGGCTAATTTGTTTGGTTTGATTATATATTTGGCATATCACTATTTTTATAACTTTATTATTCAAACTTTATGTCATTAATTTAAATTCTCAGGGTTTTTAATTTTACATATAGCATTCATACTCCTACCTCAAGGTGGTTCAACAGGTTCTAATATTTAAAATCGATACTTACATTTTTATCTTCATTATAACTTCTCTGCTTCTATGTTATTTCCCTTATTCAACACTATTACTCATTTTTATTAATTCAAAACCTCTTTAACTTTTAAATTTTACTGAATTGAATTTAAAATTTTATTTTTATTGAAAAGAATTTGGATGATACTCTAAGTGTTCAATGTTATTCTTGGCTCATAATAAATTCAACCCAACCTGCCATTTCAGATTTCAACAACCTCCTTTATTAAACACAATATAAATAAATTAACCAAACATTAAAATAAATAAATCAACAAATGAAATTATTCCTAACTACTAAATATTTATGAGAAATTTCTCTTTTCATCCTATCATTTTAAAATTACAATTTGTTATTCTAATATCCTTAACTAGCATAAATAAATAAATCAATTGTCACTTTATTTACATTCTCAAATAACTATTGTTTCACTAACCTTTTATTTCTTGTCATGATTACAGTTCATAAGTTCCAAATCTGTTCATTGTCCATTAGAACTTTTACTTTATAAACAAATTTTTATTATTGGTTCCCATTGGTTTAATTCATTATCCATACTAATTAAACTAAATTATTATTTACCAATTACTTCTTGTTTACCAGTAATCAACAAATAAACCTAAATGTCATTTTCGTTGGTCAAATAGGCACTACACATTTTACTGTTCCGCACTTTGAATCTTTATACACTGCCAATCTATATGTCATTGAAATAGTTTTGACAATTCATATTACCCAACTTTACACTACCTAACCTCTACTAACAAGTTTTTAGGTTATTGCAAAAAAAACATCACATGCTCTGGGGCTTGTTTTACTACAAAAATCAGGAACGAAAGAGACCGATGCTGTGCAAACGTAAGCTTTATAGTATTTTAAAAAACAACTGCCTGCTAGTTGCGTTCGTCATGTCCGTTCACTCAAAATTCTTAGCCCGTGTAAATTCCCATAAGAAACAAAAATTTTCTTTTTCCCTTATTGAATGATGTTTTTCTGATAACTTATTTTGTTTTAAGAACTTTTTTATTCTTGTCAAATTTCGTTTAAATGCTTTGTTTACTTTTAATTTGTCATGACTTTTTCAAGGTCATTCAACTTTTATTATGATTTAAACAACTTTACAGCAAATTTTTGATTGATTGAAATTTAAGTTATAAAATTCTTTTCCTTATCATTTCTAATGTTCATTGAAGAAATTTCTTTTATTTTTATTCATTATATAGTAAATTATTAACATTTTAATTTTTTCTGATAGTTGTTTACATGATGCTTTGCTTCATACTTTATTTTATACTGTTGCAATTGCATGTATTTTTACTAATTAATATTGTTTTAGGTGTCTAGCATGGATTTTTATGTTCTCCTGGCAACTTACATTGATATTTTTGGATTTATATCTCAAGATATGCATCCTCGTTACATGATGACTAATCAACATTTTCAATTAATTACCTTTTATAACTACTTATGAGTATTTACATTTTTAATTATTACTAAAATTATCTTAACTATACTATATATTACACATATTTTCCCTTTTCCAAAGTCCAGAGAGCTTATATACAATTTATTGCTCCTTTTTACTGGCTCGTTGGAATGGCTTGTATATCGAAATTGAAATTTAAGAGTTGTGCTGGCCCTTCATTCAGTAAATGGTTTTGCTAAGCCTTTTATATCATAACACCTGAATCTCAGCTTTGATTCTTTTCAACCTTTTCCATATATTTCAAGAAAAATTGCTTTATTAGTGTTAAATTTTCTTATTCATTAAATGCACCTGATGGTTATGCAACCAACATGTTCACTTCTAACATATTTTTAGTATACACTCTGTCTTTGAATCTATTTGATATATTTCATTTTATTTCGGTTTATGGCTATTTTAATTCCATAACAATATATATATATATATATATATATATATATATATATATATATATATACCTGAAACATATATATATATATATATGTTTCAGGTTTCCGGGAACTCATCCGCGTAGTTGACAACTGATCCCTACCAGGATCGATGGTAAAATGACGACGTCACATCTGCCCTCTTCAGGTCGGTTCGCATAATTCTCGTAGCGTTCTGCTTTCGCTTCTAGTTCTCAAATGCTAAGATTTTCTGAAGCGAGCGCGCTGTTATATAGTCGCGGATCGGCGCCTATCGGTTGACACCGTGAACGGCTGCGTGTAATTGGCCCCTGGCGCTCAGTGGGCACGGCTCCATCCTGCTGATTTGTTATTTCCGGTTGAGTTGTTATTGGACGGGTCCGGGTCGGTACGGTGTTTAATAGGATTTTCCAACAATTCGATAAGTTCTGAATTTCATTCGCTATTTCAATTGCCTCTCTTACGAGTCTTGATTTCGGGTGTTCTATATTTGCCAGTACTCTGGTGTTCTCAAAGTCTATTCGGTGTGACATCGTGGTGGCGTGTTCCGCAATGGATGTTGTTTTTTCCTGCTTTCTTACAGCGTTCTGGTGTCCATCACGTCTAGCTTGAATTCTTCTATTAGTTTGCCCCACATAGGTTTTATGACAGTCTGCACATGGAATCTCGTACACTCCCTGTTGTTCTAAAGGGATCCTCGACTTCGGAGTCCTCAACACCGTGCTTATTTTTCTGTCTGTATTGAAAATAGTATCGATATTGTGTCTAAGTAGAATTCTTGCAATACTATCCGTGGTCCCCTTGACATACGGTAAATAAGCCTTGGTTATTGGTGTCTCATGCTCCTCGTCTGTTTGTCTCGGTTTTGACATTAGGGCTCTTTGTATATTTCGGTCTGTAAATCCGTTTTGTCTCAGAGCTGTTTTTAAACTGTCCATTTCCTGTTTGATGTTATCCTGGTCAGCTAGCCTTTGTGATCTGGTTACTAAAGTCTTGACGACGGCTTGTAGTTGGGCTGGGTGGTGATGAGAATTAGCATGAAGGTATCTGTTAGTGTGAGTTGCTTTCCTATATACTGTATGGCCAAGGGTTCCATCTTGCTTCCTATTTATGAGAACATCAAGGAATGGCAGTTGATTGTTGGCTTCAACCTTCATGGTAAATTTTATTTTGTGATGGATGCCATTAAGGTGATCTAAAAAGTATTGAGGTGTTCCCTCCCATGAGGCCAAATCACAAATGTATCATCCACATATCGCAACCACAAACTGGGTTTAAGAGTTGTTGTTCTTAGTGCCAACTCCTCAAAGTTCTCCATAAAAAGGTTCGCTATAACTGGTGAGAGTGGCGATCCCATTGGAGCTCCTTCCACTTGTTTGTATCGTTGGTTCTCGTAAACAAAATAGGTGTTCATCAGACAGTGCCTTGTTAAGTCTACAAGGTGTTGAGGTGGTTTGTATTTTTCTATTATGATATCCAAGGCTTCGTCGATAGGGATGTTGGTGAAAAGGGACACTACGTCAAAACTTACAAGAAGACACTCTGGTTGTAAGACCGTTTTTCTAAGAATTTCGATGAAATGTGTCGAATTTTTTACATATGAGTCTGCCCCCTCTGCAAACGGTTGAAGTTGTTGGGCTAGGTATTTGGCTAGGTGTTGTGTTGGGGATCCAATTGAGCTTACTATTGGCCTCAAAGGTGCACCTTCTTTATGTACTTTTGGCAACCCATAGAATTTCGGACATCTCGATGACTTTTCACGCGGAATGAGTTGCAGTTGGAGATTTTTGTCGATCCTACTTGCTTGGATTTTGGCCTTGGTTGTTTTCTCTAGATAAGTTGTTGGGTCAGTAGTAATTTGTTTATATGCTGGGTCTTGTAGCAATATTTGAATTTTGTTTGAGTAATCCGTTGTATCTAAAATTACAGTCGCATTTCTTTTATCAGCAGGTATAATGACAATGTCCTTGTTGAAGCGCAGTTGTTTCAAGGCCTCATTTTCTTCTATAGATAGGTTCCTTTTGGGTGGTTTAGACTTTCTTAGAACATGTGTGACACATCTTGTCTAATTATTTCAGCGGTGTTCGCATCTAATTTTGAAACTGCTGTTTCCACGCCACATATTATGCTCTCTGTTGGTATGTAAGAGGTAGCAATAGCGTAATTGAATCCCTTAGCCAACACGCCAATCGAGGAAGTGTTCAATTGGACCGACGATAAGTTATAAACGGTTTTATTCGTTTCCAATTGCAGTGAGGTTAGACTGTGACCGTTATTTTCCGAGACAAATTCGTTTTTTGGCTTCTGTTGGAGCTTCGATTTGTTAAATTTTGTCTGTTGTTGCATTGTTGTTAACTCTGCATTCTTTTCGGCCCTAAATTCGCTAATCTCATCGAATTTATCCCATATTATCGGGTGGAGTGTATTGCTTACCTGTAGGTGGATATCTAGGAGTTTAGTATTAAGAACATCCAAATCTCTTCTGACATCACGTATGGCTTCCCTAAGTAGGGCACAACTAGCTTTCCATAAGATATTCTGTGTTTTTCTGTTGTTCTTCCAGAACTTTACCGTCATGTTTTTTGGAATAACTCCTTCATCGCGGCATCGTTGTAAAAAATGTAGATCGCACAAACGTTTGCTTCTTTTCGCGCGTAATTTCTCAAATGTTTTACACAAATGAAAAGTATTCTCCCCGTAGAGATTCACTATATTTGTTTTTAAGTTTTCGCGGGCACTAAATGTTTCAGGTGGTTTCCGGGAACTCATCCGCGTAGATGACAACTGATCCCTGCCGGGATCGATGGTAAAATGACTACGTTTCGGCAGAGTCACATCGGCCCTCTTCAGGTCGGTTCGCATAATTCTCGTAGCCTTCTGCTTTCGCTTCTAGTTACTCGAATACCAATATTTCCTGAAGCGAGCGCGCTGTTTTCTGAAGTGAACGGCTGCGTGTGATTGGCCCCTGGCGCTCAGTGGGCATGGCTTCATCCTGCTGATTTGTTATTTCCGGTTGAGTTGTTATTGGACGGGTCCGGGACGGTACGGTGTTTAATAGGATTTTCCAACAATTCGATAAGTTCTGAATTTCATTGCGTGCGTTTAGACTGTGAGGTCTCTTCGCTATTTCAATTGCCTCTTTTACGAGTCTTGATTTCGGGTGTTCTATATTTGCCAGTATTCTGGTGTTCTCAAAGTCTATTCGGTGTGACATCGTGGTGGCGTGTTCCGCAATGGATGTTGTTTTTTCCTGCTTTCTTACAGCTTTCTGGTGTCCATCATGTCTAGCTTGAATTCTTCTATTAGTTTGCCCCACATAGGTTTTATGACAGTCTGCACATGGAATCTCGTACACTCCCTGTTGTTCTAAAGGGATCCTCGTCTTCGGAGTCCTCAACACCGTGCTTATTTTTCTGTTTGTACTGAAAATAGTATCGATATTGTGTCTCCGTAGAATTCTTGCAATACTATCCGTGGTCCCCTTGACATACGGTAAATAAGCCTTGGTTATTGGTGTCTCATGCTCCTCGTCTCTTTGTCTCGGTTTTGACATTAGGGCTCTTTGTATATTTCGGTCTGTAAATCCGTTTTGTCTCAGAGCTGTTTTTAAACTGTCCATTTCCTGTTTGATGTTATCCTGGTCAGCTAGCCTTTGTGATCTGGTTACTAAAGTCTTGACGACGGCTTGTAGTTGGGCTGGGTGGTGATGAGAATTAGCATGAAGGTATCTGTTGGTGTGAGTTGCTTTCCTATATACTGTATGGCCAAGGGTTCCATCTTGCTTCCTATTTATGAGAACATCAAGGAATGGCAGTTGATTGTTGGCTTCAACCTCCATGGTAAATTTTATTTTGTGATGGATGCCATTAAGGTGATCTAAAAAAGTATTGAGGTGTTCCCTCCCATGAGGCCAAATCACAAATGTATCATCCACATATCGCAACCACCAACTGGGTTTAAGAATCGTTGTTCTTACTGCCAACTCCTCAAAGTTCTCCATAAAAAGGTTCGCTATAACTGGTGAGAGTGGCGATCCCATTGGAGCTCCTTCCACTTGTTTGTATCGTTGGTTCTCGTAAACAAAATAGGTGTTCATCAGACAATGCCTTGTTAAGTCTACAAGGTGTTGAGGTGGTTTGTATTTTTCTATTATGATATCCAAGGCTTCGTCGATAGGGATGTTGGTGAAAAAACTACGTCAAAACTTACAAGAACACACTCTGGTTGTAAGACCGTTTTTCTAAGAATTTCGATGAAATGTGTCGAATTTTTTACATATGAGTCTGCCCCCTCTGCAAACGATTGAAGTTGTTGGGCTAGGTATTTGGCTAGGTGTTGTGTTGGGGATCCAATTGAGCTTACTATTGTCCTCAAAGGTGCACCTTCTTTATGTACTTTTGGCAACCCATAGAATTTCGGACATCTCGATGACTTTTTACGCGGAATGAGTAATAGTTGGAAATTTTTGTCGATCCTACTTGCTTGGATTTTGGCCTTGGTTGTTTTCTCTAGATAAGTTGTTGGGTCAGTAGTAATTTGTTTATATGCTGGATCTTGTAGCAATATTTGAATTTTGTTTGAATAATCCGCTGTATCTAAAATTACAGTCGCATTTCCTTTATCAGCAGGTAGAATGACAATGTCCTGGTTGAGGCGCAGTTGTTTCAAGGCCTCATTTTCTTCTATAGATAGGTTCCTTTTGGGTGGTTTAGACTTTCTTAGAACATGTGACACATCTTGTCTAATTATTTCAGCGGTGTTCGCATCTAATTTTGAAACTGCTGTTTCCACGCCACATATTATACTCTCTGTTGGTATGTGAGAGGGAGCAATAGCGTAATTGAATCCCTTAGCCAACACGCCAATCGAGGATGTGTTTAATTGGACCGACGATAAGTTATAAACGTTTTATTCGTTTCCATTGCAGTGAGGTTAGACTGTGACCGTTATTTTCCGAGACAAATTTCGTTTTTGGGCTTCTGTTGGAGCTTCAGTTTGTTAATTTTTTGCCTGTTGTTGCATTGTTCTTAACTCTGCATTCGTTTTGGCCCTAAATTCGCTAATCTCTCGAATTTATCCCATATTATCGGGGGAGTGTATTGCTTACCTGTAGGTGGATATCTAGGAGTTTAGTATTAAGAACATCCAAATCTCTTCTGACATCACGTATGGCTTCCCTAAGTAGGGCACAACTAGCTTTCTATAAGATATTCTGTGTTTTTCTGTTGTTCTTCCAGAACTTTACTGTCATGTTTTTCGGAATAACTCCTTCATCGCGGCATCGTTGTAAAAAATGTAGATCGCACAAACGTTTGCTTCTTTTCGCGCGTAATTTCTCAAATGTTTTACACAAATGAAAAGTATTCTCCCCGTAGAGATTCACTATATTTGTTTTTAAGTTTTCGCGGGCACTAAATGTTTCAGGTGTTTTCCGGGAACTCATCCGCGTAGTTGACAACTGATCCCTGCCGGGATCGATGGTAAAATGAAGACGTTTATGTGGCGTGGAAACAGCAGTTTCAAAATTAGATGCGAACACCGCTGAAATAATTAGACAAGATGTGTCACATGTTCTAAGAAAGTCTAAACCACCCAAAAGGAACCTATCTATAGAAGAAAATGAGGCCTTGAAACAACTGCGCCTCAACCAGGACATTGTCATTCTACCTGCTGATAAAGGAAATGCGACTGTAATTTTAGATACAGCGGATTATTCAAACAAATTCAAATATTGCTACAGATCCACATATAAACAAATTACTACTGACCCAAAAACTTATCTAGAGAAAACAACCAAGGCCAAAATCCAAGCAAGTAGGATCGACAAAAATCTCCAACTATTACTCATTCCGCGTGAAAAGTCATCGAGATGTCCGAAATTCTATGGGTTGCCAAAAGTACATAAAGAAGGTGCACCTTTGAGGCCAATAGTAAGCTCAATTGGATCCCCAACACAACACCTAGCCAAATACCTAGCCCAACAACTTCAACCGTTTGCAGAGGGGGCAGACTCATATGTAAAAAATTCGACACATTTCATCGAAATTCTTAGAAAAACGGTCTTACAACCAGAGTGTCTTCTTGTAAGTTTTGACGTAGTTTTTTCACCAACATCCCTATCGACGAAGCCTTGGATATCATAATAGAAAAATACAAACCACCTCAACACCTTGTAGACTTAACAAGGCATTGTCTGATGAACACCTATTTTGTTTACAAGAACCAACGATACAAACAAGTGGAAGGAGCTCCAATGGGATCGCCACTCTCACCAGTTATAGCGAACCTTTTTATGGAGAACTTTGAGGAGTTGGCACTAAGAACAACAACTCTTAAACCAAGTTTGTGGTTGCGATATGTGGATGATACATTTGTGATTTGGCCTCATGGGAGGGAACACCTCAATACTTTTTTAGATCACCTTAATGGCATCCATCACAAAATAAAATTTACCATGGAGGTTGAAGCCAACAATCAACTGCCATTCCTTGATGTTCTCATAAATAGGAAACAAGATGGAACCCTTGGCCATACAGTATATAGGAAAGCAACTCACACCAACAGATACCTTCATGCTAATTCTCATCACCACCCAGCCCAACTACAAGCCGTCGTCAAGACTTTAGTAACCAGATCACAAAGGCTAGCTGACCAGGATAACATCAAACAGGAAATGGACAGTTTAAAAACAGCTCTGAGACAAAACGGATTTACAGACCGAAATATACAAAGAGCCCTAAAGTCAAAACCGAGACAAACAGACGAGGAGCATGAGACACCAATAACCAAGGCTTATTTACCGTATGTCAAGGGGACCACGGATAGTATTGCAAGAATTCTACGGAGACACAATATCGATACTATTTTCAATACAGACAGAAAAATAAGCACGGTGTTGAGGACTCCGAAGACGAGGATCCCTTTAGAACAACAGGGAGTGTACGAGATTCCATGTGCAGACTGTCATAAAACCTATGTGGGGCAAACTAATAGAAGAATTCAAGCCAGACGTGATGAACCAGAACGCTGTAAGAAAGCAGGAAAAAACAACATCCATTGCTGAACACGCCACCACGATGTCACATCGAATAGACTTTGAGAACACCAGAGTACTGGCAAATATAGAACACCCGAAATCAAGACTCGTAAGAGAGGCAATTGAAATAGCCAAGAGGCCTCACAGTCTAAACGCACGCAATGAAATTCAGAACTTATCGAATTGTTGGAAAATTCTATTAAACACCGTACCGGCCCGGACCCATCCAATAACAACTCAACCGGAAATAACAAATCAGCAAGCGGGAGGCGTGCCCACTGAACGCCAAGGGTCAATCACACGCAGCCGTTCACGGTGACAACCAATAGGCGCCGAGCCGCGACTATATAACAGCGCAAGCGCTTCTGAAAATCTTAGTATTCGAGTAGCTAGAAGCGAAAGCAGAAGGCTACGAGAATTATGCGAACCGACCTGAAGAGGGCAGATGTGACTCTGTTGTCAACTACGCGGATGAGTTCCCGGAAACCACCTGAAACATATATATATATATATATATATATATATATATATATATATATATATCAAAGAATTCATTACCTTTAAGAGATACCAATAAATTACTGATGGTTCCCAGTGAAAGTGAAGAAGGAGAAAATAAGTGGCCAAACCCCATACAACTAAAAAACCCCATACAGACTAAAAAATACTGATGACTATTTTATGGATAAACAAACGTGTGAAAAATGACAGTCCTATTGTTATTTAGTCATAACACCCAGTTTACTTAGCGGAAGAGTTCTTTGTGGGGTTGAACTTCTTTACACACCCCAACAAAATAGATTGCAAGGAGAAAAGGCATCAAAACGTTTATTTCTAAAATTTAATATTACTCTACTCAAATTGAATTACTAAGTACTTCACGAACTTGACATTATTTAAGCTCAATCGGTAAATAAATTGTAAGGATTATGTTTTTACAGTCTGTTTTAATTTGATTTCAAGACGGAATGTTAAATGTTCGTTTTATTCCAAGAAGAAAAGTTAAATGTTTGTGTTTGCGTATATACAGGGTGTCCCGTAAATCGACGTTAAGCCGGAACCGGGTGGTAGGCCTAGTCATAGAAAAATATAAAATAATCTAAATTACATGTTTTAAGAATCATAAGCAAAAAGTCTACACCCTGTGACTATTTTTTGTTCCTCCTGTTGTTATAACTTTTTTACTTTTTTTAATTTCTTTTGTTAGGATGTAATATTGAATAATGCTTCTGTTTACTGTTGTCCAAAATTCATAGCTAACTGCTCCTCCTTGGAAGAAAATGTAATTTTTGACCCATCCAAATATTCAAATTCAAATTTTAAGTGGCTGTATTGGAAACATATATTATGCGAGGTCGCAGGTATATAACTTCAAAAGTTGGTGCCTTCAATAAGGATTCCAAAACGGCATAACATTGGCTAAGATGTTTTCTGAAGTATAGTTGTGGCATCTCTGGTTTTTATTTTTTAGAGTTCCGTATATACAATATACGGATACCCTTATAATATCACTCCGGATTTCTGCCTGTGTCACATCAAGAGGTTGAAATTTGGTATCAATGTATAGTTTGGTGACCCGATCAGGAGTACATATCGTAAAAGAAATAATTTTGATTTTAGGGGTACTTCTGGGGGGGGAACTAAAAAAATCGACCGTTCCCCCCCTGATCTGCGAAACTACTGAGCCTAAAATTTTGAAAAAAATAGGAAATATAGAACGTTGCCCGAACTTTACAGGAAAAATAAGGAGAAACCATTAATATTAATTTTGGGGGGCAAATTATAGAATTAAATAAAATTTAAAAAATAAAAAAAATTCAAACGCATCATGTAAAATATCAAATGAAAGGTCTCATTCTGAGGAACACAAATATATTTTTTTCATATTTAAAAAATATATATTTAAAAAGATATTAACGAAAATATACCAAAATTTACCCATTCCCTCCCCCCCTTATCTCCGAAACTATAAAACGTAAAGTTTTGAAAAAAAAATAGATTTATAGGTTCTGACCTGAAGTTTACTGGAAAAATAAGGAGAAACCTCTACTTTTAATTTTGGGGGGCAAATTACAGAATTAAATGGAAAATATAGAATTAAATTTGTTTCTAACCCATTATGTTATATATCAAATGAAAGGGCTCATTACGACGAAAAACAAATATATTTTTTTCATATTTCTAAATTAAATTAATTAAAAGATATTAACAAAAATATAAAAATTTTACCCCCCCCCTAACTCCGAAACCATAAGCTGGAAAATTTTGAAAAAACAATGGAGGTATAGCCCCTCACCTGAACTTTACTGAAAAAATAAGGAAAAACCCCTAATATTTTTTTTGGGGGGCAAATTATACAATTAAATGGAAAATATAAAATTAAAATTGTTTCTAACCCAGCATGTTATATATCAAGTAAAAGGGCTCATGATGAAAAAAAGAAATATATTTTTTCCATATTTATAAAATAAATTAATTAAAAGATATTAACAAAAATATAAAAAAATTTACCCATTCCCCCTTATCTCCGAAACCATAAGCTGAAAATTTTTGAAACACTGAATAGTATAGCCCCTCACCTGAACTTTACTGGAAAAATAAGAAGAAACCCCTAATATTCATTTTGGGGGGCAAATTATAGAATTAAATGGAAAATAAAAAATTATAATTGTTTCTAACGGGTCATGTAATATATCAAATCCCAGGGCTCATTATGACGAATACAAATATATTTTTTTAATTTTTTTAAAATGAATAATTTAAATTATATTAAAAAAATATTTAAAAAAAATTACCCATTCTCCCCGTTATTCCCCAAATTCTAAGACCTCATTTTTTTGTTTATAGGAAAAATATGAAAAAAATCCCGAATTCTATTATTTGGCCCCAAATAATAGAATTAAACGGAAAATAAATTATTAGAAAACCCCCGTAGTAATTTTAGGGACAAAATACAATTAAACGGAAAATAAAGATTCAATTTTCAAACGCATCATGTAATATATCAGATAAAAGGCTCATTATGTGAATTACAAATATATCATATTTTTAAATCATTTGTATAAAAGATATTTACAAAAATATTAAACATCGACTTAATTCCCACTTTAGAAACTACACTATTTAAATTTTGAAAAATATATTTTATTTATATTTTTAAATAATTTGAATAACAGATTTAATAATTTATAATTTAAACTTTGACCTATTTTTCCATTTTTTTTCCAACCTACAGAGCCTCAAAACTCAGACAGTAGATTAAAAAAAGGCATCTCTGAAAGTTTATTAGTAAAATAAAACTCTAATGTTACTTTTTGGGGGCCAAATTTGAAAATTAAATACATATGTATTGATAAAATAAAAAGTCTATGTGTGGAAAATCAAAGTGTATATTTTTTATAAATTTAAAACGCTTCCTGTAAAATATATAAGGGTAAATATAAGAAAATGCACTCATTCCCTGCTTGTCTGAAACTGGAATATTCGAATCTTGTAGGTGGTACGGAACCCTAAGTATGCGAGTCCAACTCGCACTTGACCAAATTATTCTTTGGGAATAACACCGCATATACTTGAAAATCTGTATATTTTAAAAAGTCCAAACGTTAACACAAATGTTGATTTGTGTTAAGTTATACCATTGGAAACGGGGTCTGATTTAGACCTTGAAACGTTTGGGCTTTTTGAAATTTACAGAATATCAAGTATATGTGGTGTTATTCCCAAAGAACTCAGAAAAAATAAAAACTTGTTAGGTTATTTCTTAAATTGTGGACATTTTTTTGTAATAACACTACTTTTTGATTTTTTTTTCTTATTTACTTAAAAATAATTTTAGTATAATCGAAGCTTTCCTTAACACTATAACTTCAAGATTGCACTTTAAGTGAGACAAAAGAGTCATTTCACGAAGTGTGAGCGAGACAGAGATATTCTATTTCAAGCAGAATTAGTAGTATTTGTTTCCTAGGCTGAAAAAAAATTGTTTGTTATCTTATATATCAAAAAGTTGAATGCAAAAATTTCATTTATTCAATTTACAACAGGAGCAGTTAGGTATGAATTTTGAATAACAGTTTACAGTTTGTGGTTTTTTGTTTTAATTAAACAGTTTCATGCCAAATTATATAAACGAGAGTTTAAAAAGCTTCTCCTTAAAACCCGACGTTGGCGCTATTCTACCGTTCGCCATATTTGTGTTCATACGAACGCTTAAAAAACACTGTAAATCGTACTCGCTGCGGACGCATAGAAAATTATAAATTCAAATCTAAAATTATTGGCATTAACCATTTGTGCGGAGAGAAGCCGGAAAAGGAAAACCATATTTGTTACATTACCTCAATGATCAACGATGTGTGAAAGGACAGTTTGTTTCGCTTTTTGAAGATTTGAGGCTTTATACTGATAAGATTTTTTATATATTTTCGAATGTCAGTAAGCACAATAACTCTTCAAGACACCAACATGAGATTTGCGATATTACAATACCAGCTGTGCAGAGATTGACAGTGAAAAATTTATTTAGTTATTAATTAGTTTGAAATAATGTTGATAATTATGTAATAACTGCAGGGCACTTTGCATTAATGTTTAACGACCAAGGACCAACGTCGAAAATCGAACAGTGCTCGATAAAAAAGTGCCGCGCTTTAAAACCGCTTTCATGTGAATAAATGTGTATATGGGTATACATTTGTCTCATTTGAAAGCTTTATTAATGCCCGTTGAAATAGCGCTCGTGCGAATGATGCCTTAGTTAGTTAAATTGTAACTTAATTATATGTAAATTTTCGGGTGCAGAAGAAATGCAAATTGTGGACAATATTAACAGTTAATTATTCATTAAAGTTTATTTATCATATTATTGTTATTCCAAGAAGAAATATTAAATGTTTGTTTTGACAATTTTGATAATAATGTAAAACAATAAAAAGTTTGCTGGTTTCAATAAACTGAAGAAATATCTTTGTTTATGCACCAAATTAAAACTATGTGTTCTATGTTATGAAATTAAAATAACGTACCTACTACAGTTTGTTTAGTAATAAAACATGTTTTTAAAAAAATATAAACGACTTCATCAAACTTGATTGTTGCTTGGCACCAACTTCAAAAATATTCTAGATGGGTATGTAAAAACACAGTTTTGCACCCTAACACCAAACTCTTATTTTAAACACTCAACGCCGTTTCAATAACTAAGTTGTTATCATCAAGGAGTAAACCAAACTAAATCGAAATTACGATTTTCTCTAATTTATACTTACCACTAAACTATTACTTAAGTAATTAGTACAAAGGGTAAATCCCAAGTACCTGAATTCTAAATAACAGATTTCACAGATAAGCAGATTTTATATAATACAGTTATGTAAATTAGGATAATCCATAATTACATACCTACCTTTACCGCCGACAAGGTAAATTTTCGAATCGTTTTGTTAACCACTTCCCTAAAATCACTGAAACAATCGGTCGTATTGTTTTTCCCGATTTGTGAATTTTTGGAAGGCCATATAATTTCGGGATCGTTGGATTAGAAACATGTAGTCTTCGTTTCAGCTCAGGACTTACAATAGATTTGCATGCTTTAAGGACATTGTTTACTTCTGATGTCATTTTTGATAAAGGATTTCTAATTAATTTTGAATACGGACTGTTCCTAATCAGGTTATTAATTCTATCAAAATAATCAGATTTGTTGCCTTTCCCATTCCACAAACACTGTACCTGGAGGACTTACTGCGTGAAAACTCTTTTTGTGAGGCAGAAATTAAACATAAATTATATTTGTGGTTTAATTAAACACAAATTAAAACAGATTCTTGATATAAATAAAGCTAAAAAATACAACTAAGTATTTATTTTAATATTTATAAGTAACTGTTCTCTCGTAAAAATTTAAATAATTACATAAAGTTTTATCAAAGCGTTTTGTTTTGCAGAAAGTTTGAAAGGAAAAAAAACTGATGAATCAAGTAGCGACAGCGATGAACAGGACAAAGTAACGACAATATTGCCTGTGTCTTCATCGGTCACCACAACAGGTTATATTCAGCCGCAGGAACCACCTAGACCAAGTTCCTCTAGATATCTGGCGCCGAATCCTGATTCATTGATGGATGACTCAGATGACAGCAATGAAAATGATATCGGGCGATATGTTGGACGGGCACACATGTTCGGTCAAAAAGAAGAAGGAATTGATTGAAAACTGTTGGTCCCCTTCCGCTATACTATAACTTTACGGAAGATGCAAAACATTTAAAGAGAAAATTTAATTATTCTTGGTTGGAAACATAATCTCCATGGTTGGTATATTCCAGGCGTCAAAAATGAGAATTTTGTAAATACTGTACGTGGTTCCCACCAAATCCAAATTCATTTAGAGGCATATTGGGATCATTTGCTATAAGGCCCTTTTGTAAGTTCAAAGATATTCACGAGCAGTGCAAAAAGCACATTGAAACCCACTTCCATAAGGAGGCTTTGAAAGCTGCTAAATCTTTTCTCGAAAGTGTGCCTGTCGATTTGCAACTGAACAAATATTTCCAGGGAATTATTGAAAAAAAATTGCAAAATTATAAAATCTATTATTTCCTGCATTACGTTTTGCGGGTCACACGACTTAGCACTGAGAGGTAAACATTATGGTAAATCTCGAGGATTTATACAGGCTGCGAATTGACGCGGGAGATTTGATTTTAAAGAAACACATTGAGCAAGGGTAAAAGAATGCAAGCTACCGTTCAGTGGATGAAAATATTGTTTTTTGTTGAAGCGTTGTTAAGGCTGATATTATGAAAAAAGTGAAAGAATCAGCAGCATATAGTGTGCTATCAGACGAAACAGCTGATATTTCCTGGCACTGAACAACTATCGAATGGGATGCGATATTTTGATGAAGAAACACAGGACGTCCAAGAAATGTTTGTTGGATTCATTGAGCTAAAAGATTTGGATGTGAATTCGATTGCACATAGCATAGATGAATTTTTGGCAAAAGAAGATCTGAAAATAAATAAATGTGTTGGTTTTGGTTTTGATGGTTGTTCAACGATGTCAAGAAAAGACGAAGGGGTACAAGCGATCTTACGCAAAAAGTACACCAATTTCATTGCTCGTCCCACAAATTGAATCTAGTTATCAATGATCTAAATTCACTTCTTGAAATTAGAAATGCCATCGGAACCACCAAAGATACTATAAACTTTTTTCGGGAATCAGTTTTGAGGAGGAAGTTGATACCTAATATTTCCAGACTTTGCGAGACAAGATGGAGTGAGAAACACAAAACCATCAGAGTTTTTAAAGAAAATCTTCCAGTAATTCTTTAAGCCTTACAAACATTATCTCAGGAAGGAAATAAAGTGCAACTCGGAAAAGTATCTTCCAACTGCATGCGGCTACTTCCAGAATTTCTTTCATTCTCGGGATTATGTTGGTAGCCAAATACTCGGCTTTGATCAAAGGTCAAAGCCTCGGAACACGTTAAAATGATTTTACTTTTAATTAAAAACCACCGTGAAAATCCGGAAAAAGTGACAGACGAAATTATAAAGGAAGCTACTGCTGTTGCGGAGAAAGTCGGACTGGAGGAGAACATTGCATCAATGCCGCGTATTACGGGGAAACAACGTCATAGAAGCGATCATCCAGCAGAAAGCCCTTCAGAATACTGGAAGAGGTCTTTAGTAGTACCATACTTGGATTCAATTATCACCTCCCTTGAAGTACGTTTTGCTGAAGAAAACACGCCATCATTCGCATTATCTAAGTTACACCCGGCGCAGATGCAAAAGATGACAACTGAAAATCTGAAACAAACTTGTGAATCTATTGCCCAGTTTTATGATTTACCGAACATAAAGAATGAAATCGATCGTTGGCAGCAATTGTGGCACGATAGGCTTAATCTAACAAATCTAACAGTTGTTAATGTCCTAAAAGAAACAAATTCCTTCTTTCCCGAAACGGAAAAAGCATTGAAAATTGTGTTCGCTTTACCATGCACGACCTGTACAGAAGAGCGATCCTTTAGCAGCCTCAGAACACTAAAAACATGGCTAAGAAGCACCATGGGAGAAGATCGTCATAATGGTCTGGCCATGATTGGTGTACACACAGCTATAATAAATAAAAACCTAAATAATTTTAATGATAAAGTGGTTGAAAGTTTTGCAAAAATCCCCACAGGTTATGTTTTCATTAAATATTATTTTTGTTATAATAATTATTACTGTGTTTAAAAGTTTGATTTAGTTTTTGCGCTGTCGGGGGCTTGTGAAGTATTGTTTATACATTGATATTAGAACCGTTCTTATTACAATCATCATCAAGGCAAAGACTTCCAAAGTGTAACGCTTTATGCTCTCGGCGTTCATATTTTTTATCCTCCATAATATTGCCCCATTGCCCCCCCCCCTTAGTCATAAGCTAGCGGCGCCATTGTATTCAACTACTAATGGATACGTTATATAATTATTTGCTCTGTATTTATGTGTATTATGTACCTTGTCTTAGTCAATCATGGTCTATCAAAACTTCCCAAAACTACATATTAAATTGAACCTTTAATATTAGGAGTAATTGCTCTTAACTTACTGTGATGATCAAACACTTCTGGATAAGTTTACTGTATAATTGAATCCGCTGTAAAATTTGCACTAAGAAATGTTAAATTAGTTATTTTATATATCGATATGAATTCGACAGATGCGCATCTATGCTATTGTTATTGCTTTTATCACGTTACATTGTAGGTTTGTTTGCTAAAACTAAACACCCTGTGTATAATCGTACCAAATAGCAGTTTAGAGCTTGACATGTGTTGTCACTGAATTTTCTATTAGGCCAGGAGTAGGTGACACCAAAAGCACCGCCTTCGCAAAATTGAAAAATTCTTTTAAATCTGTATTTGCCAGGTATACAAACAGATTGAGCTTGGTACCCATTGATTTCAGGGGCCGAAAATACTATACTATACTAGCTATGTGCTTGGGATGTATATAGAAAAATTTTCAAATTCGCAATTAAAATTTCCAGTGCCTGCAATTCCCGCACTATAACGTTGGAATTCGATGGAATTATTGATAAGAATTTAATGCCTGCAATACACGTTAGCCGAGCTTAGGCCAACGCGAGTGTAGTCAAATTAAAGAAGGCAAGTGGTACTGCCTTGAGGTTTGGTACATTTACGTATACCTACGACGGACGCCAACAATAATACGCGGACAAACATGTGAACACTATTGGCCGAGTGCGCAGGAGCGCCTTTGATTTGTGCCGAAGTGGTCGCGAGTAATCGCAAGTTGTAACAAGCTACGCCAAATCAGTTCTGTACACGTTGGCGGTTGACTTACCTCGGCCAACTAGGCGAGCGACTCTGAGCGGCGGCAAGACAAAGGCAAATATACTGTCTATACCAGGGGTGGGCAAATACTTTAAAGCGCGGGCCAAAATGAAATTTTCAAAATGTCTCCCGGGCCGGAGGACTATACCGCGTATGCTTTGCACAAGCGGATGTTTTGGATGGAGTTTTTTCCCTGCCAATTTTTTTTGACAAAAACACTAAGTATCATTTCAATTTGAATAAAATATGTCACGTAATTTTTAAAGAAATATTATTATAAATAAATGGGTATTAGATAAACCAGTCAATGAAAGATTTTATTTTGTTACTTATTTATGTCTTAACACTCTTAACTTAACGATACAAATTATTTTATATTGACACATAGTTATTACAATTTAACATTTATATTGCATTTCGTAAATATAATAGCAAATAGAATTTAAAAAAGAAAAGACAAACATCAAATGTTAAAATAAATATTTAAAGTTAATGCGAAACGTGAAATCTCGAATGTTCATCCGACATTATTTCTTCAAAATTGGGTTCCAAATCACTTGTAGCAATCCTTAATACAGAGTGTAGATTCTCGTCAGTAATTTGTGATCGATATTTATTTTTCGTGGAAACCATTAAGAAAAAGTTCTTTCACAAATATATGTCGAACCAAATAAAACAAGGTATTTTTGAACATAGTTCAAAAAATGTTTGAAATGTTCGTTATTCAAAGCGCCATAGAAAGCACTCAATTCGTTTGAGTGAAAATTTTCTTTTAGTAAATTACTTGATTGTAAATCAATTAGTTCTAGTTGAATTTCAACAGGAGCTTCTTGCACATCGAAATTGAAAGGTTGTTAATGATAAAGGTTTTTCAATAGCTTTGAAATCTTCTTTGGAATTCAGAATGCAGGTCTTGTGTTATTGCACTATATTTAAAAAAATCTGTATTTTTTAATGATTCTCGCCGTGTTTGCAATGAGGGGAAATGATTTAATAATTGATTATTAAAGTTTTCAGCAAATAAATTGAGTTTTGTCATAAATGCTTTGACGTTTGAGTGCATATTGAAAGCGAATTGGTTTTTCCTTTGTAGATTTATATTTAGTTCATTCAAATATTTTACGATATCTACTGAAAACGAGAAATCGTTTAGCCAAGCCTTATTTTGCAATTCAGGAAAATCATGTAGTTTTTCTTTTATCGACAAGAAGGATACTATTTCATCAAGCAAATATTGAAATCTGTCCAAAACTTTACCAATGCTAAGCCATCTCACTTCAGTGTAATAAGGAATTTCGTAGAAGTCACTTTCAATTTCTTTCAAAAATTCAACAAACTATCGATGATTTACGGCACGTCCTCGGATAAAATTCACAACTTTGGTCACAACAGTAACGACGTGATTCAATTTCAAAACTTTTCTGCATAGCACTTCTTGATGAATAATGCAGTGCAAAAATAATATATTGTGTTCTGGTTGCAACTCTTTTACTTTGTCGCGAATTCGTTTAAGTAAGCCTACATTTTTCCCTGTTAAACTAGGACAACCATCCGTAGTGACGCTTACTATTTTATTCCAAGTTAAACTTACTTTAACTAAACACTCTTCAACAGCGAGAAAGAAGTCTTCACCAGTAGTTGTATCTTTCATTGGATGCACACTAAGAAGTTCCTCGCTAATTTCACATTTCTTGTTAATGCCGCGAATAAATATTAATAATTGACTTGTATCAGTAATATCGCAGGACTCATCTAAAGCCAGAGAACAATAGGTAAAATCAGTAATTTTTGTTCTTAGCTGGTCAAGTAAGTTTCCCGAAATATTTTCAATCCGTCGTACTATTGTTCTTCTTGAAAGGCTTACATTTTCAAAAATATGTTTCTTTTCAGGACAACATATCTCCGACACTTGTACCATGCATTGTTTAACAAATTCTGCTTCAGAAAACGGCTTACAGAACAGTTTTGTGTGCGACAACATAACTTGCTTTTGTGGTAGATTTCTCTATATTACTTTGTTTGGTAAAAATATTTTGTTGCTTATTCAAGTTTTTTGCTAAGTTTTCTGCTACAGTTTGAAGTTCTTTTAAAGAATGTGATGCATATTTTGGATGTTTTGTTGTAAAGTGCCTGTTTAAATTGTATTCTTTAAAAATCAATTGTTTCCTGACAAACTAAACAAATTGCTTTCTTATTTATGTTTGTAAAAAGATATTTTACCGTCCAAGCTTCATTGAAGTGTCTGCATTCCAAATCAACTTTTCTTTTTTTAGATTGACTCATTTAACAAAGGTCTATAAACCTATAACGGACTATAACCTATAATTATAATTTAATTAATACAATAAAATAAAACCAATGTTTTAAAATTTTACTTACAAAAAGTCCACTTTTTCAATTTTATATTTGCAAACTAATATTAGACTCGAACAAAAAAGAGTATGCGATCAGTGCTAAATCAAAATTAACAATACGCGTGGTGCGACCTGTCGTCCCTCGAAAAGTGAGAGGAGTGCAGCATATACCGTCCACACCCACACATGCATTTCGAACCTAGCGCGATCTCCTTTGTGTTCGACGAAAAAACCGCCCTGAGAGCGATCGTCGCGAGCGACATGCGTGAGAATCAGGATTGTTTCAAGCTCGCGACATGGTCTCCACTAGTGTAGTTAGCCGACCGCCCATTTTATTACGCCTATTATATATACAGTACGCACACTAATAATGTTGATGTCAACAAAATCTCATAAAAGAGTTTATAAAAATTTGTGTGCGGAATTTTTCAACGGGCCGGATAAAATTAGCAAAAGGGCCGGATCCGGCTCGCGGGCCGGCTTTTGCCCACCCCTGGTCTATACCTTGGTATTGGCGTTCACTCGGCGACGCTCGGCCAACGTATATTGCAGGCATAAGAATATTGGCTTTTTCGGTGATTTTCTGCAAAACTATTTGTTGCAAGTCGCAGAACAGGATATAAGACCACCTAGCGATCTCCTTTAATAGATTACACTTAAAAAACTATTCACATCGACAAAGGGTTTTATACAAATCGACCAAGATGTTAGGTATGTTGGTCGATTTCCATGCACGCATGTGTTCATTCACAAATTTCATCACTTTTCCAAAAGAATTCTATTCCCAAATTTCAAGTTTCACCAATCCGGATATATACTCTATTAAACAAGACCATAAACGTTCAATTCGGAGCACAACAGGAGAATAAATCAGGTAATACGTATAAAAAGTAATAATAAAAAAATACGCATATGTAACCGCGAATGCGAATGCAAATATTAAAAAACATGCGAATATTCGTTACATTTCTAGTCCACTAGATCACAGATCATACAAAGAGAAACTAGATTTTCTGTTTATGTCACCGTACATTACGTTTTTTTTCTGAGCCTGGCGGGGTACCCGGTGGCTACATACCTATAAAACTTTCGGAGTTATGGCATGGCAGTCGATTCAATACCTCGTTTCTGGAGACAAGGTGGCGCCCGTTAGTAACTAGTGAAGGAGAGGGTCTCCGGGCCTCGAGTGTGACTTGTCAATACTTTACACAAGTATTTGGCCGGACACACTTTCCTTCTGGATTGAGCGAAAGGGAACGAGGCCGACTTGTTAAGCCTTAATACAAGTGGTCGTCAGACCTGCTTTCCTTCGGGATTGTGGCGATGAGACCACCTGGCTGGTAACAATGGGACCGCCACTTAAGATATCGTGTCATCTCCCTATATGGGGCGCGACCTAGTATTGGAAGTGAGAACCCTTTGCCGATTTCTTGCCTGTTACTTCTAAAACTGCGCCAAAGCGTCCCGCAAGTAGAGACATTAGAGAAATGGTTTACGAGTTGAATCGGCGGAGAGGCGAGGTGTACGCTACACCAGGCACAATACCAGGCGCCTGTCGCAGACTGCGGTAACCAGGATCTGAGGCCGTCGTTGAGGTGTCGGGCCAGCGACTTCAACCTAAGTTTAAGCTGGTACTAGTATCCGAGTCATTAGCGACACAACGCGTCCTTACAATATCTTTATGAACGCACCGGCCGCACTAGGCTTATCGCACTTACGTTGGACATAACCTCAGGCTGTGTCCCACGTAAACGCGATATGCGCGGAGCGATACATCAAAGAGGGAGCCGCAAACTATCAAACACATAAAAATAATTAATTTTGTCCTTATTGAAAAATAAATGTGTGAGAGTGTAACATTTTTGTGTTGCTGCATTGTTCAGTTGGTCTGTTTTAGCTTTTAGTTCATAATTGTGTCATTGAGGTATCGCACCGCGCATATCGCGTTTACGTGGGACACGGCATAAGATAAATAAATATTGATCGTGTAAACACGCCCTAACTCATAAATCACATTTTAGACAAATTTTTAAATGTTTGTTTTAGTAAATTATTACATTGAACATTGAAATTATTGTATTCTCAGCTTAGACACGAAAATGCTGGAGCATGGGTGACGTTGACGCATGCACACAATGAAATTTTGATACATGAAAAGGCCTATTCTACAGGGTGAGTTTTTTTGATGATCAGTATCGGGATCTCGGAAACTAGCGGAGATAGCGCAATGATTAAATTGGGAAAGATTTGCAGTTTTACGGGCACAAACTTTCGGATTTTTGTAAAAAGTCATGGCTTACTAGATATTTTGAAAAAACAAAATTCTGTCGATTTGATCAAATCCCTTGTTTTTGATTTTATAAAAAAAGTGTAAATATCAAAATTGAAGGGAATTGTATCCCGAATACGATTGTCATGTCCTCGTTTGCGTGACAGTTCTCGTTTTCCAGATATGACACAAACTTATATTCTTTTGAATGGAAACCATTTTTAGAGCTTTTCAACGATATAATTATCGATATAGTTATTCATAAAAGTTACGGAGTTATGGATGCTTTTCTCTCTTATTTTCACTTTTAACGTAGGTAGCCATGAAAAAAATTGTTTTCACTTTGACGTTTCCTCATTTGAGAGTAATTCCATTAGTAGTGCTGAACTGACAGTCGATATTGACAAGTTTTCGTGATAAAATGGAATATTCGAACGAAGAAAAACTGAATATGGTTCAATGTTATATCATATGCCATAAAAATTCAGTTCGTGCAGCTGAGGAATACTTTCATAAATATTTTAATCGTCGTCAACCTGCTCTACCTACATTTAAGAGGCTTTACGATAGTTTAGGCAGATGTGGATCTTTTACTAAATTACCAAAGGAACGTAATAAAATTAACAAAGCAGCACAAATAAATGTTTTGGCAATGGTAAATCAAAATCCATCTACATCAATTCGTGAGATTGCGGCAGAAGCTGGCACATCTCAACGAACTGTAGTTAAAGTACTCAAAGCGCACAAGTTCCACCCGTACAAACGTTCATTTTCTCAAACTTTGCATGCTGGTGACGAATATTGACGTATTTTGTTTTGTACATGGTTTAGAGACATGTGCCTTGACAATCCACAGTTTCCATTAAAGGTGTTATGGTCACATGAAATTAGATTTGCTAACTGCGGTATGTTCAATAGACACAATGAGCATATCTGTGTTAAAAAAACCTTTCCATGTAGAACAAAGACGACCCCAGATAAAATTTGGTTTTGTTTGCTGTGGTATCATAGGGTCTACTATTCTGGGGCCTTTTATCTATGACGAATCACTTACTGAGGAGCGCTACTTGCATTTCTTGCATACACTTTTCAAGACGTTGCATAATTCGAATTTGAGAACTCGTTTAGAAATTGAGTGGTTCCAACATGATGAAGCACCTGTTTATACCTCGTTATTAGTCAGACAACACTTAGATAATATCTAACCAAACTCTTGGATAGGCAGAAATGGCCCACGCGTATGGCCGGTCTCCCGATTTGGCAGTTATAGACTTCTATTTATGGGGTGAGATCCTATAAAAAATTGACCAAAATACATTTTAAACTGATATTTCTTGATTTTTTTTAATTTAAAATAGTCGTTATGTGGTTTGAATCTAGGCTCCTGGGGATAAGATTACCTCGTTTTGATATTAAATTTAGTAACTTTGAGGCTCTCGGTGGGGGCGATCGCCCTTCTTGGATCCGCCCATGGTATGTGAGAAAAGTGGTAATGTCAATCTTAAAAAGATGCAATTTTTGTCTAAATAACAATGGTGGACGTTTCGAACATAAATTGTAACCATTATTATGAACTTTAATTTCTTAAGTTTTTAGTAAGTACCTACTTATTTAGTTTTTTCGTTATATCTGAAATACCTAATAAAAAAATTGTTCAATGTTTTTTTGGAATAGTTATTAATAAATCAATTTTTCATGTCTAACTAGGTTAAAAGTGAAAATAAGAGAGAAAAGCATCCATAACTCCGTTATTTTTATGAATAACTATATCGAGTATTATATCGTTGAAAAGCTCTAAAAATGTCCGATTTTTTGAAGTCATAGCCAACTATGGTTTCCATTCAAAAAAAGATAAGTTTGTGTCTCGAAAACGAAAGCTGTCACGCAAACGAGGATATGACAATCATATTCGGAATACAATTCCCTTTAATTTTGATATTTACACCTTTTTTATAAACTCAAAAATAAAGGAGCTAGAGGGATTTGACTAAATCGACAGAATTTCGTTTTTTCAAAATATCTACTAAGCCATGACTTTTTACAAAAATCCGAAAGTGTCATTAAATTGGACCAGTAAAACTGCAAATCTTTCCCAATTTAACCATTGCTCTATCTCCGCTAGTTTCCGAGATCCCCATACTGATCATAAAAAAAAACTCACCCTGTATATTCTATACAATGGCAGGTCTGTGATCTATGATATTCTCCTGCAAATCGCAAATCTGACATCTGACATATCACATTTTGACAATAGAATAAGAGGTTAAGTTTTGTTGACGAATAAATAATTATACCCACTTTGTGATTATACCGAAGTTTTGTAAAAATGGCAAGTTCTAATGGTACTGATAGTTTGGCAGGGAATACTGAAGAAGATGAATTAACTTTACCCCGGGCTAGTATCAACAAAATGATTAAAGAATTGGTACCATCTGTTAGAATAGCAAACGAAGCTAGAGAGTTAGTTCTCAATTGTTGTACAGAATTTATACATTTACTTAGTTCAGAAGCTAATGAAATATGTAACCAATTAAATAAAAAAACAATTAATGCAGAGCATGTGCTTGAAGGTAAGTGCAACTTTGATAAGTGTATAAAAATTTTATTAGCTATAAATGTGTCAAATATACAGATGCAGTGTGTAAAGTTGATTATATTAATTTCATAACATTTTGTAAAAGTGTAAAGAAGATTTTGATCAAATTTTTTTTAGGCTTCATATCTTATAGTTTATTTTGAATTTACTACATTCAGGTGTTGTTTGTGAATCTATCAGAAAACTTAGTGCAACTATATGATTCAACAATTGTGTTGGTGTAGAAAGCAGAGGTATTCTAAGATGGTTGTGAATGCATGTAGCAATGTAGCTATGTACTAGATTTTTTGAGTTTTGAAACTAGCCATGTAATAGAATTTTTCATTAATAAAACTGGTATTGGTTTACTATTTTCCCTTTATGGGTTACATGCACATAAATGGTTAAATTATGTTCGATCTACAACATATGAGGTTGAAATCTGTGAATATAGATTTTTATGTAACCCTGAGAACTACTAGGTATCAAATGTAACTTCTGATGATAACAATTCCTTAAGTACTACCAAAATCATTGTGTCAAAAATTGGTTAAAAATAGCTTTTGGGGATAAATTGGCAATTTTAGGCTGGAGGTAAGAAATTGGCAAATTTTTGACATAGGGTCACTTTAAATTTTAAGTTGTTAACTAGCAATGTAAACAGAAAAACATTGGGTACTAACTAAACTATATGTCAGAAACCTTGAACCCCCATATATGAAATTATTGATCACAATCAATATAGTTACAAAGAGTGGCAGTGATAGCATTAATTTTTTGTGCATTATAATGCTACTTTGCAAAATTATTGCATTTAATCAGTCAATAATTACTTTTTTACACAATGCAGAGCATTCAACCATCAGATCTTGGGAATCTTGTTATATCTACACCTACGATTCAAAGATGAGTGCATAATTCAAATTGACGAGATTGCATTTCCCACTCTACTTCCAAGACATCATGCTGCCTGTCTCCAGTGAGAGCGAGTGGGTAGAGGTTGACTTTTGCATCAATGGCAATGGGTGTTATTTACCCTTGAAACCAGAATTGGACTGGTTAGTGATGACAATTAAAGAGTCTGGAGACAACCATGTCGTCAATAGCAACTTAATTTTTTCTGCAAAGTTGCTCCCTATTAAGGGAGATCTGTAATTTTAATCACTGTATCTTATTCATTCACATATCACAGATTGTGACTAGCCAAAAGTACATTGAACAAGTTGTTACACTGATTATATATATATCCCATGTGAAGACGCGAGATGTAAAGACCAACATCTAGGAAGAGAGTGTATCCCATGTGTATCAAATTTTGTATTTATTGATGACAACCCTCCAACTACATCGCGCAAGAAGGGTTCAGAGTACACTGAGAAGAGGACATGTCAGTAGATTGAGTTCGCCCGCTAACTCGCCGGATATAAATCTAATTGAAAACATGTGGGTGTTACATGGCTAGAACCATTCACAATACAAATGATTTAGTCGGTAGAGAAATGGAACATAATTCCCCAAGAGACTTATCAACCATTTGATCATTTCAATGCCCAGACATGTCATTATGTTATTGGAACATGACGGAGGTCATGCAGACTATTTAGTCAGTGTTTTCAATGTTTTAGTACTTTTTATGGTTCAATATATTTTGTCAACAAATTCACAAATTGGTTAGTTCTTAACATTTTTTCGCAGTTTGCGTAAAATACACCCTTTACCAAAAAAAGAACATTCAGAAAACAATATACTTTTCTAAATATATTTTATTTGTCTAAGACAGCATTTCTTTAACTAGATTGAGGGGGTCCAAGAGTTTAGACGCATTCACGAGTATATTCAATAACTATAAATTTTATTTCGTCTACAATTCCATAAATACAAACACCTTGTAAACTGTAACTTTAACCCTATAGTACAACCATCCCATAGTGCTGCTTTTTATTTGTTACTCTACCCCACTCTATATTTCAGCTATGCAACTGTTTATGGTCTACACTATATAACAATCATTTCTGATAATTTTGAGCATCCTTGTAAAGTATAATTTCTCTGCACCCTATATTTTAAGCACCCTTTACATGCAACTTTTTCTAACAATGAGTTAAACAGTAACTGTTCATGGCCTACCCTATATCTATAACAATTTTTTTTTAAAATTTTTTATCCCCCCTGGAAAACTATAATTCTACTCCGCCTTGAGTTTCAACCACCTTGTATATATAACTAGGTACTTATGGGCCATCCAATATAACATTTTTTAACCAACTCTTTTTTTTGACTTGCCTCATATAATTCTACTTCTACCAATATTAAAACCATTCTGTATTTACTGCTGCTTATTGATGACCCAAAATAACTTATTTGTCTGCGATTCTTTGAACCCGCTTGGAATATGCAACTGCTTATGGGCCACCCCATATAACATGTTTTCAACCACCTTCTAGAACTTCAGTTCTACTCCACATTATATTTCAGCCATGCAGCTGCTTATGGACCACCGAGTGTAACATTTCTTTTTAAGATTTTTTATCTATTCTGTATAACTAATCCTACTCTTCCATTATTTCAACCACATTGTTAATGGAACTTTTTATGAGCCAAACAATATATATCTTTTTTTAGACACTCTATATAAATATAATTCCACTCCACCCGTTTTTCAACCACCTGGTATATGCAACTATGGCCCACCCAATATAACTTTTTTGAACCACCCCGTATCACTAATGCTTCTTCACCCTTATTTCAACCATACTGTATGTATGCACCTTCTTATGGGCCACTTTCTTGAAATATTTTTAACCCATGTAATTCTACTCCGCTCTATGTTCCAACTATCCAATTTATGGAACACCCGGTAAAATTACGATTGAAATATCAGTTGAGAGAAGTTTCACTGTACGGACAGTCAGTAATCCGGGCAATTTTACGATATTGAATGAAAAAAAAAACAGTTGCGTGGGAGTAATAGGGAGTAATTTACTGGTATAAATATTTGCTAACAATTCTATATTTTTGTTTGTTTTAGTTCTCTCTGGTGAAAAGTATTAGTTATCTGATTTTGATATGCGAACATTCAAACTTATTATTTGACTCTTAATTAGACTAAATTCTAGAATTAGCCTTTTCATTTCCTTTTTCTTTTGTGAAAGCACAAATATCGTATATTTTTTTCTTTCTTACTTAACAAGCTCTGTTGTGTTAGCGTTCTGTTCTTCCATAATAACCGCATCCATAGTTTATATATTTTTTCACTCATGTGCTTATTTCTAGATCTTATTCCGAGGCTTCGTATCTCTTCTATAAATATGTTTCTTCTTTTGATAGGAAGGTGGCCTGTCAATCCCTCACGGTTATTGAACTTAGTAACAAGAACATTTAGGTAGAGTGCTGTCATATATGAAATTTTAACAGAATAATTATTGAGATAAAACTTGCCAGTATTCCCAACTGATAGTATTCATTACATTCTAACTTTTTATATTTTTTAGCGTTGAAAAGACTTGGTTTCGTTGATTACACTGCTGAAGCTGAAGCTGTATTGAAGGATTGTAAAGCAGTTGCTGCAAAACGTAGAAGACAAAGTACCAGATTAGAAAATTTGGGAATACCTGAAGAAGAACTACTAAGACAGCAACAGGAGTTATTTGCCAAAGCTAGACAAGAGCAAGCTTATGCAGATCAACAACAGTGGGAACAACTTCAAGCGGCCGCACAACAGGCGCAGGTATCTAATCTACCAAATGATGACCAGGACGATTATTCATAGTGGTATTTAAATTTTAACGATAGTGGATTATTTTGTTGAATTATTCGTATCTCAGCATATACATATAGTGTGTTCTGGGTTATTCTATATAATGTGTAACTGATATGAAATGCGTTTGTAAGAAGAATATTTGTTAAAATTTCTATTCCATTACTATCTAAATGTCAATATCTCCCATAAGGATAAATGGAAATCTTTTGTATAATAAAGAAATATAAAACGTCTTTCTTAGATAATTAATGTTTTTAGACATGAATACAAGGGCGTATCCAGCTTTTGGTTTAGGAAGGGGCAAATTGGAAAAAAAATTGTCCTAGAGGGGAACCAATCCGAAAAAAATGTCTTAGAGAGATGGACAATTCAGAAAAAATTTTGGTTTAGGGAGGAGGGGACAAGTCAGCAAATTTATGGGAAGGTTTAATGGCTCACGGCATGTTTTTCAGTTCCAGGGGTACGCCCATGCATGAATATGATCCATTTTTTTATTTTCATTTTGAGTGATGAAAAAATTAGGTTGCGCCTTGGTTTTGAGGATGTATGATGTCGGTAATAGTTTAATAAAACTAATTGACATACAGTCAGGTTTAATGTAAAAATAATTTCCCCTTGACATATTGCATATAGAGATCAAATTTTTTGTAAATACATTTAGGTAAACATACAATTAGTATACATTTTGTAAATTGTTTATACAGCTTCTTTACTGGGGTTGTTTGAAATTGGAAATGAGCTCTCGGGAGGAATGTGTGGGGGTGAATTAATACACTAAATTGCTGGACAGTAAGGCTTAAAGTAATCCATACCACCAGCTCTTTAAAAAATAAATGCATCGAAAATTGTCTCAGAAATAATACACATACAGTGAGTGGCACAAAGAGTTTTAATTAGAAGTTTATAGGGATACAGTTGTAAGTGAATTATTAAAATTTGTCACAGGTAATGCTGATTTTAAATATTCTCTTTTCAAAACTAAAGCAGATCTAGTTACATCGGAAGCAGATACCAACCCTCTTACTTTGACAAGAAGCTGGTATTTTTGAAGCCTTCATCAAATTCGAGATACATGTCATGTATTATGTTCTCTACTTAATATTAATAGATTTTAGGATATTTCAATTTTTTTCTTATTTTTCCAAAAAAAAAAAAAACGCTGTCCCCAACAAATCAAGGTATACCTTGTAATAAGAACGCTACTGACTGAAAATGCGAGTTATAGTACTTGATTTAAATATTTCTGTTTGTAACTTGTTTCAGAATGTATATGTTTTTTTCAGGTACCAGTGAATTCAAACAATCTAAAAACTCGCGTATTTCTGTGCATTTTATATCAGTTTTTGATTCCCACTTTTGTTTTATATATTGATGCTAGCATAGCTACAATTAAATCTAACCAATTTTGAAATGTTACTTTCTGTTTTCTTCCAGTGATGTCCTCTAACGTAGGTTAGTCATCATCACTTCAAATTATTCTCTATTTTCGGCGGTTCTACTCTGTTCCTCGAAATTTACGGCGGTCCAGTATCTTATGTTCTTCAGCCAAAATACCTTTTTCCTACCGAACTATCTTCTGCCTTCAATCTCACCTTTTATTATCAATTGTGAGATATAGTGTTTATCGTTCCGCAGTATATGCCCACGATGTAGTATTTTCCTAAGTTGTACCATGTGGAGAGCTCTTTCTCTCTCAGTTTCATGTCTTTATTGTCAGAGTTAAATTTTTACAAATTTCTTACTCCCAGTCCATATTTTTATACTTATTTCCCTGATTTGTTTTCCATGTTTCATATGCTTTTCCCTACACTGTTACAATATTTTCCCTACGCTATTCCTTAAGATATTTTGTTCACTAAGATATTTCATTCCCTAAGATATTCAAGTTACCTGTTACTTCCTCTTCCGTCTGCAGTAGCGCCATCCTGGGTCTCTTCGTCCTGTGTTTCTTGCTTTCGTCGTAGTTTGTGGCTCTCTCTTTACTTGTCCTAAGACTTCTACATTTGTCATGTGAGCAGTATATGGCATCTTCAGTAAATTTTGGTAACTCCACCTATCATAAGCTTCGATACTATTGATTGATTTGGTTTTTAGAGTCCAGGTTTCTGCTCCATACAGCAAGGTGGGTCGTCTATAGCATTTCGAGACCCTTATTTTTAAACTTATCCTGGGTCTGTTCTCTGGCTTTGACTTGAATTGGTACACTCTTCACAACATCATTTCAAGATATTGTCATTACTTTTGCTTTACTGATATTTATAGTTATACCATATTTCTCACAAGCAGCACTTATATTTTCCATTAAGCATTGAAGCACGCTAACGGAGTCAGTAAGTACATTTATTTTAATGTCATCTATACAGTTGTTCAATGCTTCGTTAAATAGAATTTCGACATATTGTTGTTTATTTTGATATTAGCTATTTGGATCCAATATAACTTTGAAATGGAATGAATATATATTTTTTTAAATTGACATAAAATTGAATCATCAATGCAACGCTATTTTGAGTGGAATAACTGCTTCTAGAATAAGTTTGAGCATAATCAAAAATGCATTACATTAATCTTCGTGGAGAATACTATGCTGTAAGGTCTTAACTAACTAATAAATTCATTTTCTACGTTCGTGAAACAGGTTAAAATGGTTTTCAAATCTCAGTTTAGCAATAGAGGGAAAAAATCAATTTTCGATTGTTGAATTTGTAAAATAATTATGCCATAGAAAGAAATAAAATAACATTATTAACATTTACGTTAATTATAGTTATTATAGTTTAAGTCATATGCTCAAATTGGACACCGTTCATGCCTTGACAAAAAAATAGAGGGTGTTGAAGTTCTTTGACAACGTTTTGCAACATCTCTGCGCTGATTTGATTAATTTCTTGCCTTTCTCGGTTGTGTTTTAAATCATCAATATTCGTTGATTTACTCTTGTTGATTTTTATTTTAAATAGTCCCAGAAAAACAATCAGATCGCAAGGCCATTCAATTTCGCCACGTCTACCGATCCATCGATGCGGAAAAACTTGATTAAGGTAAGCTCGTATTGCTCCTGCATAATGTGGTGTAGCTCCATCTTCTTGAAACCATATGTATCTATGAATGTCCGCGGGGTTAACAGTCTCCAGAAAAGTTGTCTTAAGTCAGGTATTAAAACATTTTGTAACAGCCAAATAACTCGCCCCAGTTAATGCCTCCTCAAAAAATAGGAACCTATTATTCTGTTATTTACTAATTTATTATGCCAGCCTAAACGTGCGTATTAATACGACACTGAGTGGGACCTTCCCTCTTTCAGTGACGATTTTGTGTGATGCCTCATCGGCGAAAAACATATTTTTGGGAAACATCGGATTCCTTTGGCATTTATTTTTTCATAAAATTCTAATCTACTATCAGGATCATCGCCATTTAGTTCCTGAATTAGTTTAATTTTATGTGGATCCAATTTCTCTTTTTTTTTCAAAATTCTCAATACAGATGTTTTACTTGCATCTTTATTACCAGTTGCTTCTTTTGTATTGCAATGTTTTTATTTTCACACTCGGGTTCTGTTCAGTTCTTAGATTTATTTAAAAACACGGTCCAACTCACTCTAATTTATTTCCACTACTTTAACACAATTTATATTCACAGAAACTATTTACATTTTATCTTAACTATACAATACGACCGACGAAAACTTACTGCCTCCTATCGCCAGCTGTCCATATTTATATATTTCTCTCCGAATTGTCAGGTAAGCCCACGATCCATCGGGAAACTCTTACATGTTCTGGAAACTTTAAGGGAATTCCCAGTAACGGCAGCGGTCGGCCTGTTGAGAGACGAAACATTTCGGATTCCCAGAAGTATCGGAATAATGTCCCTTCCACGAATTGGTTGATGGCCGATAGCACCAGCTGTCGGATGAATTCTCGTAACATTGCCCCCTCCTTAAGACCATTTCGTCCCGGAATGTCCCAGAATCCTTCCTGGTGTGACGATATTTGCAGGACTCTCCATTTCGACAACGGGAAGTAACAGCCAACGGTCTTCGAATCTGGCCTGCGAATATTGAGACAGCATACCAAAATGCCGATGCCACTGAATCGAAAGATTGTTTCCATCATACTTCTCACCACCCTCCAATTCAGTCCATCCAACCCGTAGGCTATCTTTGGGACCGCCAATTTCATCAGATTCTTCTCCATCATCACATTCCTCAATTCTACCAGAGTCTTCCAAAGATCGCTATATGTTGGCTTGTCCTGCGAGAATGTTTTCGTTACCAATTAAAAGATGTCTCTCAATTTCCCCAGGGTTTTCGTTACTCCCAGATGTCCTCCAGTTGTACCATCATGTAGTTCTCGTAAAACTTCTGGTCTCCTATTTCTGGGAACTACAATCTGTTTTCTGTCGTTTCCCTCCTCTGGAGTTTTCAGGACGCGCTTCAGAAGTCCATTTTCCAGGATGAAGGAGTTCCACTGAGCCCAGTACGACTTTATGGTTGGAGAGTATCGGGAAATCTCCTGCCACGTAGGTTTGCGGTCTTCTTCCTTCCACCGGGTAACTTCTTTTAACTCCGGATCCAATTTCTGGTCTTTTTGGATCTTCTCAGATTGCCAATGGTCATCGATGGCGGTAGTTCTACAGAGAACAGCCCCTTTTTCTTCAGCTCGCTGACAATGTTTGCAGTCATCAGGGCATGGTCTCCTCGATAAGGCATCAACATTCTTATGGCTTGTTCCAGCTCGATGTTGTCTCGAAGTCGAATTCTTGCAACCGCTCAATCCACCTGGCCACTTGTACTTCGGGGTTTTTAAACTGCAAGAGCCACTTCAGTGCTGCATGATCAGTCCTCAGGAGGAATCTTTTACTATAGAGGTACTTGTAGAAATGTTCTACCCCCTTTACCACAGCCAAGAGTTCCCTGTGAGTAACGCAGTAATTCCGTTCAGGCTTGCTCAGGGTCTTGCTGAAATATCCGATGACTTTCTCCTGACTGCCTTGGATCTGCGAAAACACCGCACCAATTCCGACATTGCTTGCTTCGGTATCCAAAACGAAGTTCCCACCTGGCAAAAGATAACTTAAGACGGGGAAACTCGTTAATGCTGTTTTCAGTGTCTCGAATGATCGTTGGCATTCCTCGTCCCACTGGTACTGTACCTTCCCCTCTGTGAGTATAGTAAATGGTTTGGCGATGTTGGCAAATCCGGCTACGTACCTACGATAGTACGTGCATAACCCCAGGAAACTTCTTAACTGATGGATATCTTTAGGTATCGGCCATTCCTGGACAGCTTTGACTTTCTGTTTATCAACAGCTACTCCCTCTGCGGAAACCACATGTCCAAGATATTGCACCTCTTCTTGGAACAGCTGACACTTCTTCTTGCTTAACTTTAGTCCGGAACTTCGAAGTCGCCGAAACACCCCCTCCAGGTTCTTGACGTGGTCTTCAAATGATCTTCCAACCACGATAAAGTCGTCAAGATACACTAAGCATGTTTTCCATGAAAGCCCTTTTAACACTGTTTCCATCAATCTTTCAAACGTCGCTGGAGCATTACAAAACCCAAACGGCATCACCGTAAATTGGTAAAGTCCTAAGCCGATGGTAAAAGCAGTCTTTTCTCGGTCTTCTTTAGCAAGTTCCAGCTGCCAATAACCGCTCTTCAAGTCCAGGGTGGAAAACATCTTCGATCCAGCCAACGTATCTAGGGTGTCATCTATTCTTGGAAGGGGATAGCTGTCTTTCTTTGTAGCGTGGTTTAATTGCCGATAGTCCACGCAAAATCGGGTCGAAACATCTTTCTTTTTAACCAAGACAACTGGAGAAGCCCAAGAGCTATTGGATGGTTCAATAACACCTTCTTCCTCCATCTCGCAGACTATCCTGTCGGCTTCTTCTCTTTTAGCTAGGGGTAGTCTCCTCGCTGACTGTCGAATAGGTTGAGAGTCCCCAGTATTAGTTTTATGTTTCACCAGATCAGTTCGTCCTCTTTTGCCATTCCCTACATCGAAGATATCCTGGTAGTTTCTGATAATGTCCCTCAATTTTGATTTCTGGTTTGGTTTCAAATTCTTAGATGAATCGGTAATGAGTCTTTCCAGTTTCTCAGATAGTTTACCTGGTGGTATTTCTGCATGCTGTGTGCTTCTGACTACAGAGGAAACTGTTGAACAATGGCCCAAAGTTGTTCATTTCTTAGCACAACCGAGTAATGATTCAGATTCATTACTCTTATTGGCACAATCTCCTTGACCCGAAACAGAGTCTTGCCCAGTGCGACTCCTCTGCCTACATTTCCGTCGTTAAGTTCGGGATCAAACATCATTGCTGTTCCAGTTTTAGCTTTCCCATCTAAGCAAGCATCTGTAATGATTTCAGCTCTTTCCGGAACATTGACATCCTCTGCTAAGATGGCTCGCAGTATTATGTCATCTTTTTCACTTCTTCGTCATTCACTCGCAGAATTCCATCTTTGAAGTTTAACTGGAATCCCTTGGAGCTTATGACATCCATTCCAATGATTACTTCGTCTTCGATGTCTGCCACTAATGCCCGATGTAGCATGGTTGTGTTTCCCAAGGTCATTTCAACCTCTATTTCACCATGGACTTTTGCTGCTTCTCCTGTGGCTGTTCGCAGTTGCCATTTTGTTGGTTTTATCATTGTCTCTAAAACAATGCTGGGTCTTATTACTGTTTTCGTCGCACCTGTATCCAGCAGCATTGCAAATTGCTTCCTATTAATAAGACCATCTACGAAGACACTGTTAACGTGATTGCGTAGCGAAGCGACATATGCGTTGGTAGTTGGGACTTGTTGGTTACAGGTCGACGATGGTTCCTTTATATTGACCTTCTTTAGTTTCCCCGACGAGGAAGTCTGTACTCCGTTGTTCTCCTTGCAACGACTCTGGACATGTCCTACCTTACGACACTTCCGACATCTCACTAGTCTTTTCTCGGTAAGGACTTTCTCTATTATCTTTCTTACAGAGGCTTCATCGTTTACGCCATCTTCGGATTCTCCGTCAACGATTCGGACTCTGGCTTGGCCTCTGCAGGTATTTTTCGCAGCCTCGAATTCTAGAGCTCGAGCCAGTGCATCCACTAATTGAGTCGATCGAGCTAGGGTCAATGCTTGTCTGGCTTCGTGGTCTCAAAGTCCATCCCAAAATGCTTGCACTGCTAATCTTTTTATTACATTTTCCTGTGTGGCTGGATAGGCAAGGCGAACCAGACGGGCAATATTGGCTTCAAACTTTGGTAGGGATTCATTTGATCTCTGGTGGCGATTTTTCAATTGGGAGTGGTAGACGTGGTCCAAATGTGTCTGACCATACCTCAGTTCTAAATGTTTTACCAGTTGTTCGTAGTCTTCTTGCTCAGAGGCATTCAAGGGTTGCAAAATATCTGTAGCATCCCCTCTTAAGGCGAGTGTTAGTGCTATTGCCTTCTCCTGTGCCGACCATTCGTTTAACTTTGCTGCAGCTTCGAATTGGCGCTTATACTTAGTCCATGACGATTTCCCATCAAATTGTGGAGGTTTCATTTTGTGTCTTGCTCCTTCGAGGCCAATTTTTGAATCCACTACCTCTGTACTGCTTTTGCTTTCGGTTTTTGATTGTGTTTCTCCTCTTTGCATTGTGACTACCTGTTCTTTTATTTTGCTGATCTCACCCTCCATTATATGCTTTAGCTCCTCTATCCGTGTTTCATTTTTGTCTGTCGTCTGTATCAGCTCTTCGACCATTGTCTGCTTTAGCTTTTATCCGTGTTTCATTGTTGACTGAGTCTTCGACCATTGTTTGTTTTAGCTCTTCCATCCGAGCATCATTCTCGAATATTTTCTCTTCCAGCATTTCTGAGTTTTTCTGTACCATGGTCTTCAAGTTTTCTTCTAAGGATTTACAATTTTCTAGTAATTTGTCTTCCAGGGTTTTAGAATTTTCTTCTAATTTATCTTCTTACGCCTCCTTCAAGTTTTTAGAATTTTCTAGCAAGTTCTCTTCTCTCTTTCATGATCTGAGAATTATCTTGTAATGTTTGTAGTTTACCTTCTATTTTCTTTAATAGCATACTCATGTCCCCATTACCAGAAACTTCAAACAAATAAGTATCGGGATCGTTACCTTCATTTATTAGAGCATCTCGTAGCCGTTGTATTAATTCACTTTTCTCCCCACTAATTTCTAAATCTCTTTCCTCAAGTTCTTTTTTTAAGTCCGTCACTTTCAATTGGTCCAAATTCACGCTTTTAAACATTGTCAGTCTATTTATTTTTCACTCAAAAGTTCCACAAATACACCTACACCTGTCACATTACAGTGACAATGTTTTTATTTTCACACTCGGGTTCTGTTCAGTTCTTGGATTTATTTAAAAACACGGTCCAACTCACTCTAATTTATTTACACTACTTTAACACAATTTATATTCACAGAAACTATTTACATTTTATCTTAACTATACAATACGACAGGCGAAAACTGACTGCCTATATTTATATAATTCTCTCCGAATTGTCTGGTAAGTCCACGAACCATCGGGAAACTCTTTCATGTTCTGGAAGCTTTAAGGGTATTCCCAGCAACGGCAGCGGTCTGCCTGTTGAGAGACGAAACATTTCGGATTCCCAGAAGTATCGGAATGGACATTCCACAAATTGGTTGATGACCGATTGCACCAACTGTCGGATGAATTCTCGTAACAGTATATTGCTGTGGGTTTTTCTAAATATTTAACAATATATCCAATTTCTTTTCGTTATTTAATTTTGATCTCCCAGGTTTGAGAAGATCTTTTACAGTTTCTAATTGACGGAATTATTGTTCTCTAATGCTCACCGTAGAGTGGGAAATGTGACGGTCATGATACTTCTCATTAAATATTCTTCATAACTCAGAATGCGTTTTTGTTTTATCACCCAGTCCAATATTCTTCTTTTTTTGCAGTGGGGCCCTATTTTCTGGTTTCAACAAAATCACCAGCGCGGCTGTGTAAATATTGTAGCGAATAGCTTGTCAATTTTATTGTCCAATATTATTAAAGGTTGGGGATCAAAGGGGGTATTGAATATTATTGTACATATTTTGAGTGCTTTAAAAAAATAATAAAGCAGTTAAGAACAAAAAGTTGTCTTTCTTGAATGTATTTGTTGATCAGGAGTAAGCGGTGGATTAGTTCATGTTCAGCTAGATTATCAGCAAAAATATCCGGAGTCATTTTACTTCATTAGTCTTGCCAGTGGAGCCCCTTTCATGTCCATAGCAGATAAGAATTGCTCAAAGATTGCTGTAAATAGGTTGGCAGCATGTACTTACGTACAACAAAATTTTGGAAAAGGCTAGTAGACTATATGAAGCAGCTTCAAACTTCAAAATCATCCAAAGCCCAGAGACCTTGGTTTAGTTAAAGACTATGACACCCTATCCTTAGGATAGCCCTTAACACAGGTCATCGAAGTTTTTAAAGGTAAAGATGATAGTTAGGTCATAGAAGATTCGTAGTTCTCCTGGAGAATATATATGCACTCTAGTAAAGATTGTGAAGTTACTTATGGAAGGTAACCTAGGTTCCCAAATTCCTTGGATTAGGAAGGCTGGGAAATGTAGTTAGTGCCGCACCTTCGGTTACTCGAAAAATCCAAAATTAAGAAATTAGTAACCCTGAAAAAAATTAAGTCACCGTTTCATGTTCCAACGCCGTCTCATTTCACAGAGTAACGTGACAGCAACTGAGACTTCTTTGATCTCCCAACTTTTCATCTCTTTAACTGGTCTATCTTCAGCTCGACGAGCGCGCCGAACCCAGTTTTTCTCCTCAGATATGTCAACCCTTGGTTCGAGTAACTTCAATACGTGTGGAGATGCTAAAGTACTACCAATTTGCAGGTACTCTGTTTTGCTTGATAATAACCGTTTAACAAATTTTATTAATATGTAATTTATAAACAGGACATGCGTTCCGAATAAAAAATGTAGGTAGCTATGGGTGATATAGTGTGTTTGTTTAATACGGATTTTAGGTCGTCGGGTTTTCACCCCAGCAGTGCCGTAGATCCTTGTCATTAGCTGGCACACAGAGTGGGATCCGAGGAATATCATCTAGACACTTGTTGTCAAGCAACAATATTTGCTGTTGTGTTAGATTTATTGTTGTGGGATGATTGTAAGATTGCGCAGCTTCAGATTAAATGTAGTTCAAATCAAAGTGACAATGTCACATGCTCTCCTAGAGTGACAATCTGTTAGGCTTATTGTCACTATTTAGTCCTAGTTTTTTTGCGTAAAAGTGGTGCACTACAAGGACGTCAAGATTTCATTATGAAAAAACATGTAAGGTTAGTTGCCTATCTTTAGGGCAATGTGAATATAAAATGATACGTTTAGTATATGTATGTTGAGATTTGGATCTAAATGAATGTGAGAAAGTTTGAGGAGCCCCTAGACTGTCAACAATATTGAAGAAATAAATAAATCAATAAACATGTTAAATGACTTGAGAATTAGCGCAGCACTAGATTTTCACAACTTTCTGCGACTGTACATTATGCCTTTTAATAAACTATTAAAAATGTTAACTCAGCTATTCAGGAAAAGAACACCTAGTTGCGAGACACTATATCTTTGAGGAAATAAAATGCATAAGTGCTATGTGCTATATCCCCAGAGTCCATTGGAGTAATTGCTATAATTTCTGGACTTTATATCCCTCAAGGTGGGCAAATTTCTATGAACTTCGACACATTCTAAAATGAACGGCTTTTTTCCCTCTTTTTCTTTGCCATGTTAACCCCACACTGTATCATTTGTTCGAATTGGGCAATAAATATCAAACCCTTGTTGATCGGCTCAATATATTGCACAATGTTTTAGTGTCACTCACAAATTATTACTAATATTGCATAATATTATTGTTTTTGTTCTGTGATTATTTGAGTTCGAAAATAAATTAATGTTTTTTCTTGAAAGCGCTGCTTAACACTTGTAGAACCTGCAAATAAGGTCTGGCAAGAATGTCAGTTTTTGTAACTGGTGTTCTATGAGGGATAGAACACAAATGAAATCAACCTATCCAAAAATTAATCATTGTTTCTATTGTTAAACGTTATTTCTTCTATTTTCACTGAGAAGCACATTTTTTGTGTTTGTCAAATAAACAAAAAATAAAATGGACAGCTTATGTGACTTTTTGATCACTTGGCGGATCCAGGATTGTCATTTGGTAGGGGCTTGACCCTCAGTGAACCGTGGTTTTAGCAAAATAATCACTATAAAACCATACCACTCAGATGATTTTGGTGGGGGTTTCAGTCCCTTAGCCCTCTCCCTTGGATCCGCCAGTGCATGATACTGACGCTTCCGCTATTTTTCTGGGCTAGAAATAAATATTTCCAACAAGGATTCGCACATGTAAAAGCTGCGATTTCAGTATTATTAATCATCACGCAGCTTGCTTCTTTAACTTACCTCTTTTTTGAATTTTCTTCTTTTATGAAGATTTTAGTATTGTGCCATTCAACTAGCGCTGGTTAACTCGTGTTTAGCTAACTTTGATTTGTCCATCTGTTTTCGGGAATGTATTGCTTTTGCTTTTTCTTTATTTCACAAGGTACACTGTATTCGTAATTCTTAGAATATTGGGCTATGTTGAACGGTTTTTATGCGTAAGAACAGATTAGTATTCCTATTTCTTTCTCAAGCGTTTATTTCTTGAGATAAACCCGGAATATATGGTATTCCACTCATTATTTTGCTTGATGTTTGTGTTTGACCTCCGCTTGGTTATGGATTTTTTAAGATGCTCTTTAATACTGTTTAATATTTCACTGGATGTAGATATGTTTTTTGCATATCATATAAGCCCTTACAACACCTTTCTTCAGGTTCAAAGGTTGGTTGTAATGTAATGGCGTTGTTTGGTCTATTTATAGTACATAAAGATAAGTAATATTGTTTAGATTTTCCATCTCCATTGTGAATTTTATTGTTGGTTCTTGATTATTGATGTAATCAATTTCTTGATCAAGAACCAGCAATAAAATTCACAATGGAGATGGAAAATTTAAACAAACTTGATTATCTTGTTAGGTCACATATATGAATATACCCAATCTATAGTACACATATTTGTACACAGGAATACTTGATCATGTTGTGATAACTTTCTCTCAAAACATCTATGAGAAGAACTTTTGTAACAGACAACCAGCAATCTGGGCAGCAGAGTAAACCCCAATTAGCAGTCAAAATAATGAAGGACCCCCCTCAACAATCAATTCGAAATTACATATTATGAACATATTGATACGAATTTTCAGTGGGCTCAAAACAATAAATTAACAGCATAAATAAAGATATAATTATATATCCATACTTGCCGTTACCCGAGGTTTCACCCGTGTATGGAATGTGCAATTCTTTGCAAAATGAAATAGCTTATGAAACAAATGGGCTATCCTATATAACAATTTTTTTGAATTATAAATTCACCAATTCCGAATATATTTCCCCCAAACTACAAATGCTTATGGGAACTACCATCCTGTATATGCAGATAGTTATTTGTTATTGAATGTTTACATTTTTTTTAAACACCTAACTATAACTCTACTCCACCCCATATTTCAGCTATGCAGCTGCTTATGGTCTATGCTATATAACAATTATTTCTGATAAGTTTTGAGCCATCTTGTAGAGCATAATTTCTCTCCTCTATACTTCAGCCACCCTCTATATGCAACTTTTTATAAAATTCTGCTAAAATCACTGTAACTATAAGTTTGCTTCGCCCCATATTTCAGTTATTCCATGTAGTAGGATACAACTGTTCATGGCCTGCCCTATGTAACAAAATTTTTTGATGAACCCTGTAAAGCAATAATTCTACTTCTCCCTCGATTCCAACCACATTGTATGTACAACTACTTATGTATAACTATAAATCCACCTATCCGTAATATATTTCACCCAAACTGCAACTATTTATTGGCCACCTTACATAACAATTTTATTCAATTTTATTTTAACCACCTTGTACATCTATGACTCTACTTCCATCTATATTTGAACCATCCTGTATAAATGCAGCTGCTTATCCTATATATAGAACAGTTGGTAGATCATAACAATTCTTTATAACATTTTTTAAACCCACATGTATAATTGCAATTATACTCCGCTACATATTTCAACCATCCTATATATGCAACTACTTGTGGATATAAAACAATTTTTTAACCACCCTATAAAATAAAATTCCACTCCATCTTATATTTCAGTCGACAGTATAAACAACTGCTTCTAACATTTTCAACCCATTTCATAACTAATAACTCAAGAACATAATTTAAATTGCGTAACTGCTAACATAACACATTTTTTATAAGATTTTTTTATCCTCCCTGTACAAATATAATTCTGGTCTATCCTTATTTCAACCACATATACACAACTACTTATGAGCCAAGTATAACATGTTGTTATCCACCTTGTATAAATGTAATTCTAGTCCACCCCTTTTTCAACCACCTGATATATGCAACTATTTATGGCCAACCCAATATAACTGTTTTGAACTACTCCGTATAACTAATTCCACTCCTTATTTCAACCACATTGTACAGCTGCTTATGGGTCACCTAATATAACTTTTTTAAAAGATTTTTTAAACCCATGTAATTCGACTCTGCTCTATGTTTCACCTATCCTATATATGAAACACCCTTTAAGATTACGCTTGATATATCAGTTGAATGTTTTAAAATCGAAACATGTTAATTACATTGGCATATTCCGAATTTTGAGTAAAACCTAATATCTAATATTAGGTGCATGCAGTGGAACTAATAGAGTAACTGTGTGTTACCAAATATCGTAGAATGTTTTTTGCTATATCTACCGTTTTTGTCAATCTAGGGAGATAAAATGTATACCCGAATTAAGTCAACCTACGGGCTTCGCAACAAAAAAAGATTCAGCAAATTCAGTTCAGTAGTTCTTACGTAATACCCGAACAAACAAACAAACAAAAAGACAGCTACAATTTTATAATATTATATAATACCAGCCGTTACCCGCGGTTTCACCCGCGTACGGAATGTACAAGTCTTTGCAAAAAGAGATAACTTATGAAACATATGGGTTATCCTATATAACAATTTTTCCAAATTTTTGAAATCCCGAATATATTTCACCCAAACTGCAAGTGCTTATGGGCCAAAACTGCACCATATATAACAATTTTGTTCAACATTTTATTGAATCGCCTTGTATGTATTACAACTACCCTGTATACACTGCAGCTTATTGGTCAACCAATATAACATTTTTTAAAGACTTAACTGTAACACTTCTCCACCCTATATTTCAACTATTCTATATGTGCAACTGATAATGAGCCACGCTATTTCACAATTTTTCCTCATATTTTTTTAACCAATTATAAAGTATAATTTCTCTCCACACTTCATTTTAAGCACCCTTCATTTGCAACTGTTTCTAGCCGCTACATGCAATTTGTGGAATCACACTGTTAATTATAACTTCCACTGATCCATATTTTAACAGCCTGTATAAACAACTCCATTTTTTCATATAACTACTAGCAAAATTCGACCAATGTGTCAATATCTCTGGCAGGTTAAACAAAATTTTATCGTACGTTCTATTTAGGGAGAACAGCAATTACCCGGACCAGATTCGGAACCTCTGTGAACAGTTTTCTCGAAAATCCTATGTCGGTCTTAATTCTACTAAGTAATGAAATTCCACTCTATTTGTGTTCAAATTCTTCAATTTAATATGACAACAACCGCTAAAGGACTACCCTACATATGTATTTTTTCTATGCAAATTGCTCAATTCTTAACATTTATTAAAATCCAGTAACCCTGTATATGCAACTTTGGACCACGCATATATTTTTTAACATTTTTAAACTAAACTCATATGCCACTGCCTATGGCCCACCATTACTCTTTTTGATGATTTTAATTATCTACTATAATTCTACCCGACCTATATTTTAACTCATCATATATATGGAACTTGTAGGTCTATCATAACATTTCTTTTCTAATACATTTTTGAACCATCTGTAATCACTTCTCCACGCTATATTTCATCTTAAATATGTATATGTGCAACTGATGGCTTACGAAATGTTGCATTTCCATTTCCGCCACGCTCTATTTCACATTTTTTGCACCACCTGTATATGTAATTTTAACCTTCTATTCCAAGAACCCTTAAATTCAACCGCTATGGGCTTCCCTATATTTATTTTATTAGTTATAATTGCACTCTACTCTATATTTTAAACCCCTAAATACAACTGCTTATGTGCCATTAAACTAACATATCTGGAATCGCCCTGTAAATTATATATTCTTACTTTACCCACTAAACATATTGCAACCAGAAGTACATGCTAAGTATATGAGCATCTGTCTATATACTTGTGGCGGCGGCGGCATATTTGTTTGGTATTGACATATTGATAAATAATGAATTTATTATATTTTATTTAATGAATGAACCAATATATAAACTAAGATTAGCATTCCACTGAAGGTCTCAGTAGCTACTTTAACCAGAAAATCCTTGTAGAAACAGAGGAGAAAATGGTCCTAATATTTTTCTTAACCTATTTATATAGATAATAACTCAAGAACATACTTTAAAGATCCTAACTGCTTATATAACACTTTTTTTTAAATTTATCCACCCTCTATAAATATTCTACCCTTATTTTAACCATATTGTATATGCAACTTCTTGTGAGTCAAACAATATGTCATTTTGTTATCCACCCTATGTAAATATAATTCTACTCCGCCCGTTTATGAACCACCTGGTATATGCTATTTATGGCCCACTCAGATAACTTTTTTGTACCACCCCGTATAACTAATTCCACTCCCCCTTATTTCAACCACATTGTATATATGCAGCTGCTTATGGTACACCTAATATAACTTTTTTATATAGTTTTTAAATCCAAGTCATTCTACTCCGCACTAAGTTTCCTATATATAGAGCACCCTGTAAAATTAAGGTTGATATATCAGTTGATTTTTTCTAAATCGAAACATGTTAAATTGGCATATTCCGAATAAAAGGTAAGCTGATTCAAGTATCTAATATTTGGTGCTTGCGGTGGAACCAATAGGGTAAAATTGTGTTATCCAACATGGTAGAAGTTTTTTCACTATATCTACCCTTTCGGTCAATTTAGGAAGATAAAATATCTACCAGATTTTAAGTCAAACTATAGGCTTTGCAAAAAAAAATTCAGCAAAATCAGTTGAGTAGTTCTTACCCGAACAAACAAACAAACAGAAAACAGACAGACAAACTTACAATTTTATAATAGTATAGATAAATTTTTCAATCCATTAAACGCAAGACAATATATTGTTTCTAGTAGAGAACCTTCACCGGTTGCGCTCCCTTCAACTGACTGAATTCTCAAATAATTATTGATGTATATAGTACATATAACTGAATATAATATTTTATCGCGAAATGAATTTCGACATCCAGGAGTTTCGGGAAAATCTAGCTCACAGAGACTCCTGGATGTCGAAATTCATTTGGAGATAAAATATTATATAATATAATTTTATAATAGTGTAGATACAATATCCATCACGCTTACACTAACATCAATAAACATATTTCGCATTTCTTTGCTTGTTCTTAAAATAGACTGGAAGTTTCGCTACTTTTTAACCGACTTCCAAAAAGGAGGAGGTTATCAATTCGTCGCCACGTTTTTTTTTATATGCTCAGTGATTATTCAAAAACGGCTTGAGCAATTTTGATGATTTAAACCGCATTACATTAAGGAATGTTACAGAAAGGTACCCTATAATTTTCTATAACGTGAGATTTAGGGTTTTCCAGAAAATCCGAAACAACAGTAATTAACATTGTTTTCTCGAAAACGGCTCAATTAATTTGAATATTTTAAATTGTATTGGATTCTACAAAGAGATGTTCCAGCTGGATTCCGTATCATTTTCTATAACGTAAAATATACCGTTTTTCTGAAAATCGGAAAAAATGTGTGGATAAACCGTAATAATCAATGTAAATGTCAAATTTTCGTAATAAATATCTAGCTTAAATGTCAGTTGTACTATGAAAGTATATCGTACAGGTTGTTTGTAACGGTTTTCATTTTACGGGGCTTAAAAGTCGAGTGAAATGTTTGGAAAAGAAATGTATGGAGTGAAATGTTATGTGAGCGATCATTTCTTTACGGTATACGGTGGTAGGTGTGTGTGCGTGCATGGAAATTCAAGCAGCAAGCAGGGTGCGCAGTTGAAATATCATAAAGCATGTAATAATTTACGGTCAAGTGCAAAGTGACTGTCCGCCTATGCAACGTCCAACAAATATTTGTAGCAAGTGCCTACAAAATACTGGTAGCTGGTAGGTATAGAATTCTATTCACGAATTCGACTTAAATATTATTATTGAGGATCGAATGTCCCAAAAATCGAAAGCGATTGGTATATCTTCTGACTAGGAAGAAAAGCAGGCAGACTGGTTATGTCAAATATGAAAATTATGCAAGTTCGGTACCCACACCTCAAATGTAATAAACGATTCACCACATTTGTTCGTTTTTACTATTAAATATAAGATTAATGTGTTATATGTTTAAGAGGAATATGGGACATAAATCAAATAACATAACTAAATATGTGTAAGTTTAGAAAAATATTTTATTTTCATTAAGGTAACTGATAACAAAATCTCAAATAAGTTTGCTATATTTTCAACGCACACACTGAATTCCTAATCATCATATATTTATAGTCTAAGGATACACACTGAGACTGAGTTACTTATAGTAAGTTATATGTGTTGTTGTCGCTGCGAATTTACATATATACCTATATAAGTAAGTATAAGAAAACATATACAACATATATAAGTAAGTAAGTATAAGAAAACATTAAACCTATTGATTACGGAACAAAACATTTAAAGCAATCTCCATAATTCTAAACGGACCAGTGTAGAAACACATACAATCCCGCAGGTTACGTCCATGTAGAATACACGCGTCCGGGCTCTTCCTAACAGAACGGCTTTTTGCATTTGTTGGTAAAGATGTTCGTCCAGACCGAGGTATTTTAAATTGTTTAATAGATGTTTTGGGACTAGTCCTGTCGTTGACATAACAATTGGTACAGTTCGTGTGTTGTTCATGTCCCACTGAGTCTTTATTTTAAATTCCAAATCCCTGTATTTGGTTATTTTCTCAGCCTGCTTGATATATTATTGTTATTAGAAATTGCTATGTCAATTAAAGTTGTTTTCCGAGCGACTTTATCTACCAAAACTATATCTGGTCTATTGTGAGCAACAGTCCGATCAGTCAGTATCGTGCACTCCCAGTACAGCTTGAAGTTGTTATTTTGTAAAACAGATTCTGGTTTGTATTTATAGTATGATAATCTCACCGACTGTGATAGTTCAAGGTTCAGTGCTAGTTCCTGGTGCACTATTTTATACCATTACTGGATACATTAAAATCCCATTCCCAGTAATGGAAACTCGCCATATTGGACTAGCAGGTAGATTCCGGTGGGTTCAAAAATAGCCTTTATCTGGCAAGTTTTCTTTCCAGACAGACTACATTCAAAATATTACAGTTTCTGTAGTTCTGTATGGGATTCTATTGGATGTTCTCAATAGCGATAATTACATTGCCATTTAAAAGTAAATTTAACCTTGTGATTTGCCTATGCGTCACTCTTTTTTTTTCTTGTGATTAACTGATACCAACTGTGGTATGAGAATCAAATTGACGATACCCATATGGTATTCAAGAATCGAAAGGAAAGTAACATGCCTTAAAATACCCGGTATCGAAAGCAAAGTATGGATACCAGTATTAGATATAGATGTATAAAGTTACGCAATACACTATGTATTGTACCTTGATGAAGATATTGAAACAAGTGTCATTAGCGAACAAAATAAATAAGTATAAATCTTGAAGTGTCATTCAATTTTTGTGTTTAAGATCATAGATTTAAATAAAGTAACAGCGACATCTGTTCAATATACCTATGCTTCCTCTACCCGCCCTTATTTCAATTTTATGTTAAAGATCTGATACAGATTTACTAACTATTAAAATTACAATGCTTCATAAACAATAATGTAATTTTTTAAAATTGTTATCTGCTGTTCCTTTGGTCGTTCTTTATGGGTTAGTTTTCAGCAGGGTACACCCTGTATTAAAGTAATTTATCCTATGTTGAGCTTCATTAAATTATCCAGTAAAAAACAACAGAAAAAATAAATTGTTTACTAGTGGTGCGTTCCCGCAATTTGTTTAGTGTATTGTTCAAATTTGATTGAATTACTTCATTGATTTTTAAACTTCTGCACCTTTTCCAAAACCTTCCGTCGTGCTAATGCTAATTTTAAGTGTTTTTTACGTGTAAAATATAGACAGTATTCGTGATTCCTGTATTGTATTCCGAGCTATTCGGACGCTTTTGATACCGTCTTAAGACGACCGCTTTTTGTTGTTATTGTGTTACGATTCCGCGAGTTATTAGTTCCGGTCGTAACAACCGCTAAACCGCTTTCATTTTGTTTCTTTTGTGTTTACAAAAGCGCATCATTTGTTGTTACACCCGCATTTTTTGTTTGCTCAATCAATGAACATTACGTCGCTATTTTTTGTGTAACGTGTTGTCCAGACGAAGCTCTAAAAACAGTTCCTGCCGCTGCGGGGCTAGCCTCCGAAGAAAGAAGAACCAAGAAAACACCACCTGCAGAGCTTCGACGTAAAAGGTCAGTGATTAACTTTTATTTGGTGATTCATTTACGCGACGGCACATGTTTTATTGATTGTTCCGCTAAAGGTCCTTCGTCAATTACATACTTGCATTGAACCAGCATTAAACTAGAACCGCAACACCTAATTCATACATTTTTTTTGGATATTATTTGTAATGTGCCATCGAAGACATTCCATAATTTGGACCAACTTCGAGCCGGATGCAATTTGAGTTAATTCTGTGCAAAATTTATCGATCAAACCATTAATTTTTCGTTGCAATTATTGTTGAAAACCGCATTGAATTTTCATTATTTGTTATAAGAGAAAGCAAGTTCGGGATATTCATTCATTCCGTTGGAAATAAATTTCGTATATTTTTTGCCGCGTTAAAAAACTTACAAGAGCTCGTTTTGTTTGTTTGGTTATTTTGCTAAATTGTTTTGAATTTATTTGACATTTGGTCAGATATTTTCTACTTCAACAGTAAAAAATTGTAGATTTTTGGAATATTATTTTGTTTCGTTCTATCGTGTTAGATGTGTTCAGTGGCGTTACAGTGATTTTAATTTATTGTTAAGATGTCAAAAACCGCTGAAAATTTACGTAAAATTAAAAATCATCGACAATCGGAGTCTAAAAGATTAGAAGAAATTTATTTTGCTGCCGAGAAAGCCTTACGAGGTGACGACGTTGAATTGTTTTTTTGCATGATTGATATGGTTGATTCAACCCATTCAGAATTTTTTAAACATCACAATTCGCTTGTTGGTTTAATTTCAGATGCAAACGATGATTTTGACTTTGAGGATGACATTCGCAATAAATTTGAAAAATTGTTTTATTCAATTAGGTCTATTTTTGCTAAACTGAAATCTGTTCAGAATTCTACGCCACAAAATATAGCACGGGAACAGGAAAGTGTTGCTTTGCCGCGAATTGATTTGCCTTCATTTAGTGGAGACATATTGGAATTTGGTACTTTTATCGATTTGTTTGATTCATTAATTCACAATAATGAAAAACTCATTACTATGCAAAAGTTCAAATATTTGCAGTTAGCTTTAAAAGGGCTTGCTTTTGAGGCTATTAGGAATTTTAAACTAACACAAAACAATTACATGAGTGCTTATGAAACACTTTTAAAAAAATTCAAGCGAACTCGTTTAATCGCGGAGTCTCATTGGTCAGCTTTAGAACAATTCCCCCAACGAACTTCAGATAGCTCTTCAGAGGTTCGGAAGTTATTGGATGACTTCAGTGATAATTTGGAAGCACTGAAGAATTTGGGTTTACCAGTAAATCAGTGGGATTTTTGTATCGTTCAGAAGATGTTGAAACGAGTTCTAAAGAATTTAGCCGCTAAATTTGAACTTTACCATGGTAGTGTGACCACCGCTCAAGATGACTTTCCGATCCGCTCGGAAATTGTTGATTTTTTGTCGAAGCATTGCGATGCCTTTGAACATGTTGAATTATCCCGCAAGGCAAAGCGAAGTGTTGACAAAAAGTTACCATTGAATTCAAAGCAACATTCTTCCCGTTTCACTACATCTTTGTTTGTCACTAAGAATAGAAATTGTTTAGTTTGTAAATCCGATCATGCGATTTACAAATGTTCTGAATTCTTGAACAAATCAGTATCCGCGCGATTTAAGTTTGTTAAAGATTTTAGACTTTGTTTTAATTGCATAGGCGATTCTCATCAGTCGAATCGCTGTAAATCTTTATCCACTTGCCGCAACTGCAAACAACGCCATCACACATTGCTTCATTTTGTAAATCGTGGTGATTCAGGCATTCGGTCTGAATCTAGTGCTCCCCCCGCAAACCTGGCTTCCACATCTGGTGGATCCAGTACCATTAATACTGTTGAAAGTCCCGAAACTTCTCTTCCGCAGACTTCTTGTCATAGCTCACTTTTGTCTTACAATTCAAATGTGTTGTTATCTACCGCTTTAGTTGAGGTATTAGATAAGCACGGTTCTTATCAAACTTTGCGATGTCTGCTAGATTCTGGTAGCATGACATCATTCATTGTGAGCAAGGCTGTGAAACGCCTTGGCTTCCGACCTATGCCCGCTTCGATTCAACTCAACGGGCTAGGTTCTATGCAGAGTACCTCTGCTGAGGGCTCTCTTACCCTTTCTCTTCGCTCTATAGTAAAGCGTGAGTGCAATTTTGTTGTTGGTACTATTGTTTTACCCCGCATTTGCAATGATATGCCTGTTGCGCCCATTAACATGGCTAATATGGCATATCTAACCAATTTGAAACTTGCTGATCCTGGTTTCAATAGCCCAGGCGCTATTGACCTTTTGAAAGGTGCCGATATATTCTCTCAAATTTTGTTAGATGGACGCCTTCTGGGAAATGAAGGTGTTCCTGATGCTATTAACACTGTGTTTGGTTACATCCTTATGTAATTTTGAAATTAGTAATTCAAGGCTGGCGGAATGGTGCGTTCCCGCAATTTATATAGTGTATTGTTCAAATTTGATTGAATTACTTCATTGATTTTTAAACTTCTGCACCTTTTCCAAAACCTTCCGTCGCGCTAATACTAATTTTAAGTGTTTTTTACGTGTAAAATATAGACAGTATTCGTGATCCCTGTATTGTATTCCGAGCTATTCGGACGCTTTTGATACCGTCTTAAGACGGCCACTTTTGTTGTTATTGTGTTACGATTCCGCGAGTTATTAGTTTCGGTCGTAACAACCGCTAAACCGCTTTCATTTTGTTTCTTTTGTGTTTACAAAAGCGCATCATTTGTTGTTACACCCGCATTTTTTGTTTGCTCAATCAATGAACATTACGTCGCTATTTTTGTGTAACGTGTTGTCCAGACGAAGCTCTAAAAACAGTTCCTGCCGCTGCGGGGCTAGCCTCTGAAGAAAGAAGAACCAAGAAAACACCACCTACAGAGCTTGGACGTAAAAGGTCAGTGATTCACTTTTATTTGGTGACTCATTTACGCGACGGCACGTGTTTTATTGATTGTTCCGCTAAAGGTCCTTCGTCAATTACATACTTGCGTTGAACCAGCATTGAACTAAAACCGCAATACCTAATTCATACATTTTTTTGATATTATATGTAATGTGCCATCGAAGACATTCCAACTAGCATTAACGATTTTTTGTAAATAAATTACAATTGCTTTAGTAGATGATAGTTTGCGTCCTTACAAAGGTCATGAAATCAAAAAATGTTTTATTTGTCCAGTCAAATGTAGAGCCAATTGAGAACTTGGCATCTGCCGACTACCCGAAAACTCGGGAGTTTAGAGTTTAGTAAAGTTGTTATAATTATTTCAAATAGATAGCAATTATAAAAGAATCCCGATTGCAAATCACAATATATTCTAGCTATTTACAATAAGCACAATTTATCTTACAACATTTTACTCTAAATTCTATACTTGTTCCACAATGAAGTAAAAACTAAAAGGAAAACGACTTTCGGTCTAATTTTAAAAAGTGGCACACTAAAATTTTTGTGACAAATTTGGCGAGAAGCCTGTTATTTTCTTCACTCTTACATTCTCACAAAAATAATCTATTTATTAGTTGATTATTGATATTTATTTTCATCTATTTTCTACTCTTTTAATACCTAATTGGGGCAGATACAAAATGATCCCTCTAGCTGAGCGAAAAAGAAAAAATATGGTGGCAGCTTTACATGTTTTATGTGCATTTGTGGAAGCTGGAATGTATGTGAAGTATCGAAAAACTAGTATAAAACTTGGTTTGAAACGTTTATTTAGTCTACTAATCTTATTGAATGATTTCAAATTTAGCAATTAGATGATGAGAACTTAACACACAGTGCAACTTCGACTTGGAGTCTCAAGTTGCTCAGATGTCGGTATCCATTTGGTGTTTACACAATTTATTGTATTAATTAAAAACTTTGGTATGGCTATTTATCAAAATCAAAAACTCAATTCAATTGATAGCATTACCAAATTCTCGCAAATTAACTTTAAACTCTCCAAGTACGATAAGAAATATATTTTCAACATATTTACGTTGCTTTCAGAAACAATTAACAGCTTAGACAGTGTAGCTTTAGTAATCCCTAAATGCTGTTTAGAGTTAAAATGAAAAGTTATGTAAAGTTTAATTCTGCATGAAAGGATACCATGATGCCATAATAAAGATTGAATAAAACGAATGTTTGTCATTCAAAACACACCTAGAAGTTATATAAAAGGAATCCTTTCAAATGCACATTATCTGCAAGTCGCGTAATTCAATTAGCTCTATTTGAGCATATATAAGGTAAAATTAATATTTTCGATATTTTAGTTCAGGTATTGAGGTTAGTAGGTTTATGGACAATGGAAAAGTGGATCAAAAGTCAACGTGATGTGTATAACAATACATATAGAAGCTATTCGTTGAAGTTACAGTCCACAATCAAGACATTTTTCAAAAATCGTGAAACTGAAACGGAAATTTTAACATCACCAACGAACGGGAACATTACTATATGTAAATATACTACTGAAACAAGTGCAAGGTATCATTATAGTGATAGCGATGATTACAAATTGGACGAAAATGGAAATCCAACGACAAACAGTTCTTATCTGAAAAATCAAGACTCGGATAATCATATATGGAGAAGGTTGAGTCTCCAAAGCTACAGGAAAAGGAAACAAGAAAGACGTGAACAAAAAACCAAACCTTTGTTACCGCATGTTTTACGAACTTACGATAAACGTGGAATACAAGCGCATAATCCAGATTGGCTATAAATTTGAGTTGGAATTGGAATGGTTGTAAATAATGTGTATAAATTGGTGAAGTGTTTACAACTGTGAGAGTGCAAAGACACACTGTGTTTTATTTACTGATTGCTAAAAAAATATGTACATTGTTTAAATTAAATAAATAAAATAATTAATTAGAGCAACACTACTAGGATTTACGTTTTTATTTTTGATTCAAGCAGGTAACTTATCCAAATGTTATTTGTGTTGAGATCATTTATATTTTTTTTATTGTACATGTGTGATTTTTACTGTCGTTGTGCTGTGTCACATCTGTCATCTGTATAAAATTTGAGAAACCACAATGAAATGTGTATATGATAAGTAAGGTAGATACTTTTGAAACCATGTATAAGCTGTGCCGTAATCTCTTCAATGTGTGCTGTAATATTTATTAATTATTCATCTGAGCAGTAAAACTAATATTGTTTTTACTTTTTGAATATAGAAAGAACTACTCCTATTTTTCGTTTTATTAAACAATCGATTTCAAGTGAGCGCAAAGCATATTATGTACCACAAAGGATAATGTGTTTGTTAAGTACCTACGTTTTATTCAACTATTTTCTCAGTACAAATACAAAAGAAATTTCAGTGAATGTTATTATATTCACTTCATTCTTCTATAATAAACCAATAGGGGTTTTAGTTATTTATGTCAAAACAATTGTCATAATCATTAATTTCAATTCAACGACTAAATCATAATTTAACTTACAATACATTCTCAAGTGTCTTGTTTAGCTGTATAATTCTCTATATTTTAAACCGACTTCAAAATAGCAGGAGGTTCTCAATTCGGTTGTATTTTCCGCCAACTATGAACCGATTTGGATCATTTCCCGATTGGTCCCATATTTTTCTCAATTTTTTCAATGACATGAAATGGTTCATTTTGAAAGAAATTGAACAAATCTTGTTCGTGCATCATAATAAATGGCAAATGCGAGGATGAAATTGTCTGAAAATAGATTGGAATTTCTTCAAAATATTTGTTAATTAACCACTTTCAAGATAAATGTTTTCAATTTGTCTACATATATATATATATATATATATATATATATATATATATATATATATATATATATTGTTTTTAAGTTTTCGCGGGCACTAAATGTTTTAGGTGGTTTCCGGGAATTCATCCTCGTAGTTGATAACTGAACCCTGCCGGGATAGATGGTAAAATGACGACGTTTCGGCAGAGTCACATCTGCCCTCTTCAGGTCGGTTCGCATAATTCTCATTGCCTTCTGCTTTCGCTTCTAGTTACTCGAATACTAAGATTTTCAGACGCGCTCGCGCTGTTATATAGTCACGGCTCGGCGCCTATTGGTTGGCACCGTGAACGACTGCGTGTGATTGGCCCTAGGCGCTCAGTGGCACGCCTCCCGCCTGCTGATTTGTAATTTCCGTTTGAGTTGTTACTGGACGGATCCGGGCCGATACGTTGTTTAATAGAATTTTCCAACAATTCGATAAGTTTTGAATTTCATTGCGTGCGTTTAGACTGTGAGGCCTCTTCATTATTTCAATTGCCTCTCTTACGAGTATTGATTTCGGGTATTCTATATTTGCCAGTACTCTGGTGTTCTCAAAGTCTACTCGGTGTGACATCGTGGTGGCGTGTTCCGCAATGGATGTTGTTTTTCCTGCTTTCTTACAGCGTTCTGGTGTTCATCACGTCTAGCTTGAATTCTTCTATTAGTTTGCCCCACATAGGTTTTATGACAGTCTGCACATGGAATCTCGTACACTCCCTGTTGTTCTAAAGGGATCCTCGTCTTTGGAGCCCTCAACACCGTGCTTATTTTTCTGTCTGTATTGAAAATAGTATCGATATTGTGTCTCCGTAAAATTCTTGCAATACTGTCCGTGGTCCCCTTGACATACGGTAAATAAGCCTTGGTTATTGGTGTCTCATGCTCCTCGTCTGTTTGTCTCGGTTTTCACTTTAGGGCTCTTTGTATATTTCGATCTGTAAATCCGTTTTGTCTCAGAGCTGTTTTTACACTGTCCATTTCCTGTTTGATGTTATCCTGGTCAGCTAGTCTTTGTGATCTGGTGATTAAAGCCTTGACGACGGCTTGTAGTTGGGCTGGGTGGTGATTAGAATTAGCATGAAGGTATCTGTTGGTGTGAGTTGCTTTCCTATATACTGTATAGCCAAGGGTTCCATCCACATATCGCAACCATAAACTCGGTTTAAGAGTTGTTGTTCTTAGTACCAACTCCTCAAAGTTGCCCATAAAATGGTTCGCTATAACTGGTGAGAGTGGCGATCCCATTGGAGCTCCTTCCACTTGTTTGTATCGTTGGTTCTCGTAAACAAAATAGGTGTTCATCAGACAGTGCCTTGTTAAGTCTACAAGGTGTTGAGGTGGTTTATATTTTTCTATTATGATATCCAAGGCTTCGTCGATACGGATGTTGGTGAAAAGGGACACTACGTCAAAACTTACAAGAAGACACTCTGGTTGTAAGACCGTTTTTCTAAGAATTTCGATGAAATGTGTCGAATTTTTCACATATGAGTCTGCCTCCTCTGCAAACGGTTGAAGTTGTTGGGCTAGATATTTGGCTAGGTGTTGTGTTGGGGATCCAACTGAGCTTACTATTGGCCTCAAAGGTGCACCTTCTTTATGTACTTTTGGCAACCCATAGAATTTCGGACATCTCGATGACTTTTCACGCGGAATGAGTTGCAGTTGGAGATTTTTGTCGATCCTACTTGCTTGGATTTTGGCCTTGGCTGTTTTCTCCAAATAAGTTGTTGGGTCAGTAGTAATTTGTTTATATGCTGGATCTTGTAGCAATGTTTGAATTTTGTTTGAATAATCCGCTGTATCTAAAATTACAGTCGCATTTCCTTTATCAGCAGGTAGAATGACAATGTCCTTGTTGAGGCGAAGTTGTTTCAAGGCCTCATTTTCTTCTATATATAGGTTCTTTTTGGGTGGTTTAGACTTTCTTAGAACATGTGACACATCTTGTCTAATTATTTCAGCGGTGTTCGCATCTAATTTTGACACTGCTGTTTCCACGCCACATATTATGCTCTCTGTTGGTATGTGAGAGGGAGCAATAGCGTTATTGAATCCCTTAGCCAACACGCCAATCGAGGAAGAGTTCAATTGGACCGAAGATAAGTTATAAACGGTTTTATTCGTTTCCAATTGCCGTGAGGTTAGACTGTGACCGTTATTTTCCGAGAAAAATTCGTTTTTGGGCTTCTGTTGGAGCTTCAATTTGTTAAATTTTGTTTGTTGTTGTATTGTTGTCAACTCTGCATTCGTTTCGGCCCTAAATTCACTAATCTCATCGAATTTCCCCTATATTATTGGGTGGAGTGCATTGCTTAACTGTAGGTATATATAGGAGTTTAGTATTAAGAACATCCAAATCTCTTCTGACATCACGTATGGCTTCCCTAAGTAGGGCACAACTAGCTTTCCATAAGATATTCTGTGTTTTTCTGTTGTTCTTCCAGAACTTTACCGTCATGTTTTTCGGAATAACTCCTTCATCGCGGCATCGTTGTAAAAAATGTAGATCGCACAAAAGTTTGCTACTTTTCGCGCGTAATTTCTCAAATGTTTTACACAAATGAAAAGTATTCTCCCCGTAGAGATTCATTATATTTGTTTTTAAGTTTTCGCGGGTACTAAATGTTTTAGGTGGTTTCCGGGAATTCATCCGTAGTTGATAACTGATCCCTGTCGTGATCGATGGTAAAATGACGACGTTTCCGCAGAGTCACATCTGCCCTCTTCAGTTCGGTTCCCATAATTCTCGTTGCCTTCTGCTTTCGCTTCTAGTTACTCGAATACTAAGATTTTCAGAAGCGCTCGCGCTGTTATATAGTCGCGGCTCGGCGCCCATTCCTTTTCGGCTCGGCGCCTTTTCACCAACATCCCTATCGACGAAGCCTTGGATATCATAATAGAAAAATACAAACCATCTCAACACCTTGTAGACTTAACAAGGCACTGTCTGATGAACACCTATTTTGTTTACGAAAACCAACGAAACAAACAAGTGGAAGGAGCTCCAATGGGATCGCCACTCTCACCAGTTATAGCGAACCTTTTTATGGAGAATTTTGAGGAGTTGGCACTAAGAACAACAACTCTTAAACCCAGTTTATGGTTGCGATATCTGGACGATACATTTGTGATTTGGCCTCATGGGAGGGAACACCTCAATACTTTTTTAGACGATCTTAATGGCATCCATCACAAAATAAAATTTACCATGGAGGTTGAAGCCAACAATCAACTGCCGTTCCTTGACGTTCTCATAAATAGAAAGGAAGATGGAACCCTTGGCCATACAGTATATAGGAAAGCAACTCACACCAACAGATACCTTCATGCTAATTCTCATCACCACCCAGCCCAACTACAAGCCGTCGTCAAGACTTTAGTAACCAGATCACAAAGGCTAGCTGACCAGGATAACATCAAACAGGAAATGGACAGTTTAAAAACAGCTCTGAGACAAAACGGATTTACAGACCGAAATATACAAAGAGCCCTAAAGTCAAAACCGAGACAAACAGACGAGGAGCATGAGACTCCAATAACCAAGGCTTATTTACCGTATGTCAAGGGGACCACGGATAGTATTGCAAGAATTCTACGGAGACACAATATCGATACTATTTTCAATACAGACAGAAAAATAAGCACGGTGTTAAGGACTCCGAAGACGAGGATCCCTTTAGAACAACAGGGAGTGTACGAGATTCCATGTGCAGACTGTCATAAAACCTATGTGGGGCAAACTAATAGAAGAATTCAAGCCAGACGTGATGAACCAGAACGCTGTAAGAAAGCAGGAAAAAACAACATCCATTGCGGAACACGCCACCACGATGTCACACCGAATAGACTTTGAGTACACCAGAGTACTGGCAAATATAGAACATCCGAAATCAAGACTCGTAAGAGAGGCAATTGAAATAGCGAAGAGGCCTCACAGTCTAAACGCACGCAATGAAATTCAGAACTTATCGAATTGTTGGAAAATTCTATTAAACAACGTACCGGCCCGGACCTATCCAATAACAACTCAAACGGAAATTACAAATCAGCAAGCGGGAGGCGTGCCCACTGAGCGCCCAGGGTCAATCGCACGCAGCCGAGCCGAGCCGCGACTATATAACAGCGCGAGCGCTTCTGAAAATCTTAGTATTCGAGTAACTAAAAGCGAAAGCAGAAGGCAACGAGGGCAGATGTTACCTGTCGAAACGTCGTCATTTTACCATCGATCCCGGCAGGGATCAGTTATCAACTACGCGGATGAATTCCCGGGAACCACCTAAAACATATATATGTATATATATATATATATATATATATATATATATTATTTATTTATTTATTTACGGTTGTACCACTTTTACAAGAAAATAACATTAATTCTAACAAAGAGTAAACGATGATAACAAAATAATAACTATAAACAAAATGTAAGATATAATTGATCTTTTAAAGGTTGCTGTAGATATTCCAAATAACTCTAAACTACTACCATGAATATATATATGTAAATTGTAATGGAATTTTAATTTCAATATATATTTTCAATTGATCTATTAAATTATTTGTTTCCAAACTGTGGATGAACGAAACGTATTTTGGTGTACCGATAAACAAGCGAAACTCGAGCATTGGTTGAAAGTGCGGTGGCTGGTTGATTCTAAACACGGAAATCGTTAATTATAAAAGTAGATGCGGTTTTTATTGAAAAGATAATGCTAGCTAATAATGTAAAAAATAAATACGTAAATGAGGAATGATAATTGCGACTTGAATCGTTGGATTTTGTATCGAGCGGTGGGTAATTCGGAAAGAATACTGTTGGAGAAATGGTTGGAAACACTACAAATGACACTACGGGAACGTTGCAAATGACTAAAAACGGCACAAATGGTAGAAATGGCTGCAAAGGGCTGTTAGAAATGATTGAAAGGTTGAAGTAGGACCTTACCAAAGGTAGAAATGGCTGCAACGGGCTGTTAGAAATGATTGAAAGGTTGAAGTAGGACCTTACAAAGGGTAGAAACGGTAGAATGGTTGGTACAGAACTGGTACAAAGGGTAGATAAGCAACACATGTTGAAAATGACTGGTACGGGAACGTTGCAACAGACTAAAAACGGTACAAAAGCTAGAAACGGCCCGTAGAAACGACTGGGACAGTAGAAATCGCTGCTAGAAATGGTTAGAGCCACTACAAAAACTAGAAAGTTTTTGTAGTGGCACTAACGGCAAGTATAAATGACGGGGACAGAAGAAATCGCTGCTGGAAATGGTTGGAACCTCTATAAAAGCCTGAAATGATCCGTAGAAACGACTGAGACAGTAGAAACGGCTGGTAGAAATGGTTGAATCCACTACAAAAGTTGGGTCCGTAGAAACGACAGGAACAGTAGAAACGGTGGTGGGATACAGGTTGCCCGTAAAAACGACTGGAACCGTATAAACGACTGAAACCGTTAAGAAATAATTGAATGGTTGAAGTAAGGGCGTTGCAAACGGTAGGTATGTTTGAAACCGTTACAAATGCTAGGGCCGTAGAAACGACAGCTACCGTAGAAATTGCTGGTGAGTTTAAACAAAGCCACTACAAATGCTAGAAACTGTTGCGACAAATGGTTCGAAACAAATCCGTAGCAAAAAGTATAGACCAGGAATGTTGGAAATGTGATAATGGGAATAAATATTATATAATTACAATTTTACATGTAAGCTCTTCGCTCCACCAACTGATTCGCGATCGTGGCCTCCTTCCTTTATAAAACCAGCATAGAAACTTCTCGTAAAAATCAACATCACTCCTACAGGTGCCGAGTTTTTTCGAAACCAATCTTTATCTCAAAGCGTTTGTTGTCGTACTGAAATGAAAAGAGTTGGCTTTGGGTAAATTTCGTAACACTGCCCCCCCCCTTTAATTCTGATCGTCCCGATCAGAAACATCCCTTCCATGTTAGGCAGTAAGTCGATCTAAATGGACCACCTTCAACTTAGCCTTGGGGTTTCGACGGATCCGGTAGACGACGTCATTAAGCCTCTTGACCACCTCGTATGGACCATCCCAGGCGGGTGTAAGCTTTGGGGATTTACCCTTGCTCCGTTGGGGGTTGTACAGCCAGACTTTGTCTCTCTCCTAAAACCCGACTGAATTGGCCTTGAGGTCGTATCGCGTCTTCATCCGGTCACTGGTGGCCAACATCTGCGTTCGGGCTAATTCGTGTATTGCCAGCATGTTATATCGGAGCTGGTCGGTATAATCCTCGATGTCTTGGGAATGTTCTTCGGGGGAGCCAAATGCCAAATCGCAGGGTAATCGCAGCTCCTTTCCGAATAGGACCCTGGCTGGGGTCAGGCCTGTACTATTATGTACAGCAGAGCGATATGCCAACAGGAATAGGGAAATATGTTCATCCCAATCACACTGGTTATTGCTGACGACCTTCGATAGGTGTTGTTCCAAGGTCCTGTTGACTCTTTCCACCATTCCGTCTGACTGTGGGTGCAATGGTGTTGTTTTCGTTTTCCTGATCCCTAACGTCGTGCAAACCTTCTGAAATACATTCGATTCGAAGTTACGCCCCTGGTCTGAATGTAGTTCAGCCATTTGAGTGCGGTATGATCTGTTCGGATTAAGAAATGACGACCATAGAGATATTTGTGGAAATGGTCTACAGCCCTTATTATTGCAAGAAGTTCTTTTCTGGTGACGCAATAATTTCTTTCCGGTTTCGAGAATCCACCGCTGTAATACTCGATCACTCTCTCTTCACCATCTTGCACCTGGGATAGGACGGCCCCCAGACCTGTGTTGCTGGCGTCGGTGTCTAAGATGAACTTGCCGGACTGTGTAGAAAAGGTTAGGATTGGGCTGGAACATAGTGCTGCCTTCAGTCGCCTGAATGATGTTTCGCAATCCTGATTCCAATGGAAGGTCTCTTTCTCAGTGGTCTGCCGATGGTGGCAAATCCCTCAACAAAACGCCGGTAGTATGAACAGAGGCCCAAGAAGCTTCGGAGTTCATGTTTGTCTCTTGGAACTGGCCAATCACGGATAGCTTCTATCTTGTCTTCGTTGGTGCGGATTCCTGACTCGGACACTACGTGGCCCAAAAACTCTACTTCTTTTTGGACCAAGGAACACTTCTTCGGATTGAGTCTCAGACTGGCATTATTAATTCTGGAGAATACTTCGTCCAGGTTCTTCAAATGGTCGTCGAATGTCTGATCCATGACTAGAATGTCGTCGAGGTATACTAAGCACGTCCTCCATTTTGACCCGTTCAGTACATACTCCATTAGCCTCTCAAATGTAGCGGGTGCATTACATAACCCAAAGGGCATGACCGGGAACTGAAACAGCCCTTTACTGGTGGAGAACGCTGTCTTCTCTCTGTCGTTTGCGTGTAGACCAACCTGCCAATATCCACTTTTTAGTTCTAGTGTGGAGAACCAACGGGAGCCTGCTAGTGTGGTCAAAGTGTCATCGATTCGGGGTAGTGGATAGCTGTCTTTATTCGTGACATCATTCAGCTTTCTGTAATCCACGCAAAATCGGGTGGTTCCATCCTTCTTTTTAACTAGCACGGCGGGAGCAGACCATGGGCTGATGGATGACTCAATAACTCCATTTTGTAACATGGACTCGATGTTTTCCTCGACTGACTGTTGTTGCCCCAATGGTAGTCGTCTAGGTGGGATTCTGATGAGTTGTATCTATTCGATGCTGGATGATGTTGGTGCGACCGGTGGTTCCATTTTTACTGTTAAAAATTTGCCAGTGATTTGTGCTTGACTTTCTTCTGGTTATCTGGTGTCAAGTGTGTCAAATGGTCAGCAAACTGTTGTAGGAACTCTTTATTGGGCCCTGTCTCCTTCACCGACGTCTGGTACTCTTCTTCGCAATTGATGATGGTCTCTACTGGCTCGAAACAAACTATCTCTTGACCATTGGTAATTCTGATTTTGTTGTTGGACAAGTTCAGGACTCTGTTTGGTATATCTCATCCGGTTTTAACTATAGCCCGTCCAACCAAGTAGTCATGAGCTAAGTGTACGGGCTCCACCATTCCAACGCAGCTCCCAGGATTGCTGTCTAGCTGCCCATGAATAATCTGTTCCGTTCAACCGGGAATTCTAGCTGAAGACTTTGCCACAATTTTTATGGAGGTGACTGAACTGTTGACGGGCCGTGTCAATACAAATTCTTGTTAAATAGAAATTAATCATTCAAATATTCTAAAAATATACTATGTTGGTGCTTTATTTGATATCAGCATCACTATCATTTATTGCGGTTTTCTTAACCTTGAGTGAATATGTTAGCGAAGGTTATAATTTGTCAAAACAGAAGTATCCATTAGAAATGAATTTATTCGTATCTTAGAGTTTCAATCAATCATTTGAAATACTGTAAGGGCTATTTGATGTAACAATATTGTTCTTCCAATAACACTTTGCTTTGAATTATGGTTTAAATATTTTTTGTTTTGAATCATGTAGATACAGAATTGAACATGGAGGGTCTGTTACATTCAAGTTTCGTTCACCTTGATGGAGTTAAGTTTCATTCAACAGGCCAGAAAATCTTAGTCAAGAATGGGTGGACCTCGTTTTGCAACAAACAAAAGCCATTAAACCATGCGTTGGCACGTCATCCTTCAATATCAATGTGAATAACACGAATTTATTTGTAAGATGTACGAGTGTGAGATAATAGAAAACATATTCCTATTCACGAGTGTATACATAATGAATAACATTAGAAAATGTATCAAACATATTAAACTACACACAAACAAATTTAAAACTAAAACTCACAGGGTTATAACTGTGAACACACTAGAAGCAATATAAGATAAAAGAAAGCTGTAAACAGGCGTCGTGTTATCCAATTATAATTTTTGGTCAGCATCGATGTCCGTCACACCAAATAACGGAAACATAATCCATAAGTTTATAAGCTTATTGTATGAAATTGAAAAGTTCACTCCAGGCACATATATATTGAATCAAAACTGTGCTATTGAACAACATTGTCATGAGTATCAATTTCTGTGACGGAAGCACTGTCATTGCCTAGTTTATCAGCAGACCACCTGCCATTAGTATATATAGCTCATATGTCTGCTTTTGGATCATAACATACGAAGCATTTACCACTTAGGATCAAAGCCATAATTTTCCGAGTTCTAAGGAAATATGGTAATCCTTTTTTTCTGCGGCGTCATTAGTCGGTCATTTCCTCTATATAACAAGAAACATAACCTGTTCAAGGAATATGATGTCTCGCTCTTTCTCTTAAGTATCTATCAAAATGATTCCTCTCTCATTGGTTTATTCAAACAGACCACGAGACCTCAACATATCAACCATTAGGGACGGAATTCGTACTAGGTCTCTAACACACCCTAACATATAATAACAAACGTTATTCCTATAAGGAATACAATGTATGGAAAATGACATCTTTGACGAACTGTGTCAAATTGATTTAAGACAATGAGAAATACATAAGACTAAATCATTAAGCAATGGAACTACATTATAAAAGCTTTCATGTAGTGAAAAGGTTTCCACTGCACGGACGCCACTCTTTAAAATAATTCAAGTGAGATTGTTCTATTTCTATTTAAATAAAAAAATAGGCAGTTGAGTTACCGAGAATATGTCTGTAGCATTATAGGAACAGTGTTTCGTTTGTAAAATTTTGAATACAGTAAAATCATTATTCACAATTTAGGTAGTTTGTTGATACCAAACACAAACGTAAATAATTCGCTGGGGTCTTTAATAATTATGAAAAAACCTTAAAATAAGGAATCTGTCAAGGCATCGGAACGTCATCATGAGGTTCTGAACGTTGTTTCTAACAGAATACAGTCTCAGGTAGTGAAACGCTTGAGGAACGAAGTAGTTCATCGTGTAGCTACCAAGTCCATCAACCGCGAAAAACAGAGGTGCATGGTTCTGTTAGCTCTTACTAATAAGTAACCAACCAATGAGGGTATCTCCATCAGGCAGTTCCGAGTGCAGGCCAATAAAGACTGGACAACGGAACAGTGCATCCAGGACCAAATGGCTGATCCAGACATCGAACCAATCTTGTCACTCAAAGTGAGAGGGGCACCCAGGCCACGATGGGACGAGGTAGCTAGATACTCCGGCGTGCTGAAATCGTTATGGGCTCAGTAGGACTCTCTAAGAGTAGACAATGCAATGCTCAAGCGAGTTTGGGAAAGCGCTTATGGACGAGAAACCAAGTCCCAACTGGTAGTTCCGAAGAAAAAGGTACCAGCCATCCTGATCGAAGTACATGATGGAATTACCGGAGGCCACCTGGGCATGAATAAAACTCTAGACAAAGTTCGCCAGCGGTACTACTGGGTGAATTACTTCGAAGACGTCAGAGCTTGGTGCCGCAAATGTGCCACGTGTGCCGCCAGTAAGGGCCCGAAGACCCGGACCAAGGACAGAATGCAGCAGTACAATGTGGGAGTCCAATTTGAGTGTATTGCCATCGATGTCGCCGGTCCGTTTCCCGAGTCTGAGAGGGGGGAACAAATACATTCTGGTCGCAATGGATTACTTCAGCAAATGGCCTGAGGCATATGCGATACCCAACCAAGAGGCCACCACGGTAGTGACGGTGCTAGTAGAACAACTATTTAGCAGGTTTGGCGTCCCGATGGAACTACATTCAGACCAGGGGCGTAACTTCGAATCGAATGTATTCCAGAAGGTTTGCACGATGTTAGGGATCAGGAAAACGAGAACAACACCATTGCACCCACAGTCAGATAGAATGGTGGAAAGAGTCAACAGGACCTTGGAACAACACCTATCGAAGGTCGTCAGCAATAACCAGTGTGATTGGGATGAACATATTCTCCTATTGCTGTTGGCATATCGCTCTTCCGTACATAACAGTACAGGCCTGACCCCAGCCAGGGTCCTTTTCGGAAAGGAGCTGCGATTACCCTGCGATTTGGCATTTGGCTCCCCCGAAGAACCTTCCCAAGACATCGAGGATTATGCCTACCAGCTCCGATATAATATGCTGGCAATACACGAATTAGCCCGAACGCAGATGTTGGCCGCCAGTGACCGGATGAACCCCCAACGGAGCAAGGGTAAATCCCCAAAGCTTACACCCGTCTGGGATGGTCCATACGAGGTGGTCAAGAGGCTTAATGACGTCGTCTACCGGATCCGTCGAAACCCCAAGGCTAAGTTGAAGGTGGTCCATTTAGATCGACATGCTCCCTACCATGGAGGGGATGTTTCTGATCGGGACGATCAGAATTAAAGGGGGGGGGCAGTGTTACGAAATTTATCCAAAGCCGACCCTGTTTCATTTCAGTACGACAACAAACGCTTTGAGATAAAAAATGGTTTTCGAAAAGACTCGGCACCTGTAGGAGTGATGATGATTTTTACGAGAATTTTCTATGCTGGTTTTATAAAGGAAGCAGGCCACGATCGCGAGTTCAGTTGGTGGAGCGAAGAGCTTATATGTAAAATTGTTGTTGTAATATTTGAATCAGCTGTTGTATATCCGATGTAAATAAAAGTTTCTAGAAAAGTGAAAGTGAATATTAGTTTTATAATTTTAAATTGAACCCACGGACATTACAACAATATTTATTCCCACTATCACATTTCCAACAATCTTGGTCTATACTTTTTGCTACGGATTTGTTTCAAACCATTTGTAGCAACAGTTTCTAGCATTTATAGTGGCTTTGTTTAAACTCCAGTCATTTCTACGGTTGCTGTCGTTTCTACGGCCCTAGCCTTTGTAACGGTTTCAAACATATCTACCCTTTGCAACGCCCTTACTTCAACCATTCAATTATTTCTAACGGTTCCAGTCGTTTATACGGTTCCAGTCGTTTTTACGGGCAACCTGTATCCCACCACCGTTTCTACGGTTCCTGTCCTTTCTACGGTCCCAGCTTTTGTAGTGGATTCAACCGTTTCTACCAGCCGTTTCTACTATCTCAGTCGTTTCTACGAGCCATTTCTAGCTTTTATAGAGGTTCCAACCATTTCCAGCAGCGATTTCTTCTGTCCCCGTCGTTTATACTTGCCGTTTCTAGTTTTTGTAGTGGCTCTAACCATTTCTAGCAGCGATTTATACTGTCCCAGTCGTTTCTACGGGTAATTTCTAGCCTTTGTAGCCGCTCCAACCATTTCTAGTAGCGATTTCTAAGGTTCTAGTCGTTTCTATGGGACGTTTCTAGCTTTTGTAGCGTCTCCAACCATTTCTACCAGGGATTCCTAAGTTTCTAGTCGTTTCTGCGGGACATTTCTAGCTTTTGTAGGAGCTCCAACCATTTCTACCAGCGAATTCTAAGTTTCTAGTCGTTTCTACGGGACATTTCTAGCTTTTGTAGAGGTTCCAAGCATTTCCAGTAGCGATTTCTTGTGTCTCCGTCGTTTCTACGTGCCGTTTCTAGCTTTTGTAGTGGCTCTAACCATTTCTAGCAGCGATTTCTAAGGTTCTAGTCGTTTCTACGGGACGTTTCTAGCTTTTGTAGCGTCTCCAACCAATTCTAGCAGGGATTTCTAAGTTTCTAGTCGTTTCTACGGGACATCTCTAGCTTTTGTAGTGGCTTCAACCATTTCTACCAGCGATTTCTAAGTTTCTAGTCGTTTCTACGGGACGTATCTAGCTTTTGTAGCGTCTCCAACCATTTCTAGCAGGGATTTCTAAGTTTCTAGTCGTTTCTACGGGACATTTCTAGCTTTTGTAGTGGCGCCAACCATTTCTACCAGCGATTTCTAAGTTTCTAGTCGTTTCTAAGGAACATTTCTAGCTTTTGTAGCGTCTCCAAGCATTTCTAGCAGGGATTTCTAAGTTTCTAGTCGTTTCTACGGGACATTTCTAGCTTCTGTAGTGGCTCCAACCATTTCTACCAGCGATTTCTAAGTTTCTAGTCGTTTCTACGGGACATTTCTAACTTTTTTAGTGGCTCCAACCATTTCCAGCAGCGATTTCTTCTGTCCCCGTCGTTTCGACTTGCCGTTTCTAGCTTTTGTAGTGGCTCTAACCATTTCTAGCAGCGATTTCTACTGTCCCAGTCGTTTCTACGGGCCGTTTCTAGCTTTTGTACCGTTTTAGTCTGTTACAACGTTCCCGTACCAGTCATTTTCAACATGTGTTGCTTATCTACCCTTTGTATCAGTTCTGTACCAACCATGCTACCCTTTGTAAGGTCCTACTTGAACTTGCAATCATTTCTAACAGCCCTTTGCAGCCATTTCTACCATTTCTACCGTTTGTAAGGTCCTACTTCAACCTTCCAATCATTTCTAACAGCCCTTTGCAGCCATTTCTACCATTTCTGCCGTTTTTAGTCATTTGCAACGTTCCTGTAGTGTCATTTGTAGTGTTTCCAACCATTTCTCCAACGGTATTCTTTCCGAATTACCCACCGCTCGATACAAAATCCAACGATTCAAGTCGCAATTATCATTCCTCATTTACGTATTTATGTTTTACATTATTAGCTACCATTATCTTTTCAATGAAAATCGCATCTACTTTTATAATTAACGATTTCCGTCTTTAGAATCAACCAGCCACCGCACTTTCAACCAGTGCTCGAGTTTCGCTTGTTTATCGGTACACCAACATGTTGTTGTGGTTTCGTTTATCTTTTGTTATTGCCTGGAAGCTCCAGCCCGATTCCCGATCGCCAGCCAGCGAATTCCCTACAAACCGCATGCCACCGCATTCTCTACGCACCGCTTTACGCCAGCCACCGCATTCCCTACGCCCCGCGCACCCCCGACCTACGACCGACCCCGTTCTTCCCGCTTACTGATGCAACCGATCATCGCTATCCCTACGATGCACCCCCGTTCCGAACCAACGTTCGACGCGCGCCGACGCCCGACAACGCGCCCTCGACCCGACGCCCGCCGAGTCTCCCGAAGGACCCGCGAGCAGGCCACGCCCAGCTGAAGTGGGAGTGGAGGGGGTAAATTTGGTTCAATTTCGTGGTTTCGGGACCTTAGAATCTCTTATGGGAAATTACATGTATTTTTGGTCGATTTTGTTCCCGTACGCCCATAGCTTATCTACTTAGATGTTTGGGTTATTAGCACTGGTGAACCAGCCGGGTACGCTTGTTTGCTGGGCTTTGTCGTCAATACCTATTCTATAAGTTGTGTTCAGTACAGAGTACAGCCATTACTAAGCTAGGGGTACATTGGTCTGTTGAGCAATAGATTACCATAAAGTTTTTAACCAGTAAAAGAGTTAAAACCTCAGAAATTCTAAATCATTTGACGGCACAGTTTGGGGATAGTACACTGTCTCAGAATGATAACCATGATCGACGCACAAGGACAAGCCTTACAGCTGACAATGCCAATAGTGTTCGACAGCTTATTGAACGTGACCGCCGATAACCGTGGAAGAATTTTCTCAGAATTGGGTGTCAGCCATAAAAGTATTCAATTAATTATCATTGATCAATTCGCCTCTCATCTGCAACGATTTTTTTTGACTCTAAGGAAATTTATTGATTGATTTTCTACATGCCCAACGTACGGTTGGCAAAAGCCGCATATTTGAAACAAAATTCTGTTGATATATGGAATTTACACTTGCAATTGTTTTGCCAGCCCTCGACCACCCTCCTTATAGCCCTGACTTGCCCTGAGTTTTGTAATAAAGTAGTAAAATGAGGTGCTTTCTCCCACCAGTACATTTTATTTAAATACGAATACTAAAATGCAGGCTTTCAAACTGATTTTACATACAAAATCAAAAGAAAATTAATATATGAGGGATTGTACTAAAAGATCTAATAATTAATGTGGTCCTTTCAGATGGTTAAAATATTAACACGACTCAAAATGGGAGCATTGTAAACTTCACGTAAAATCAAAAGCCCTGGAAAAAAATCAGATTTGCAAGAACCCATCATTTAATAGCAATTGAAATTACGTATAAAACAAACTTACTTTCGATACTAGAACTTTTCATTCAGTTGCTGAAAAGTAAAAAAAAATGCTAAAATTGCGATTTTTGAATTAAGGAATAAAACATTGTTAACAACAGTTTTTATGTGTTATTCTGGTTCATGGTTCTTTTTATCACAAAATAAATTTTAAAACACAATGTTGTTCCAAATGCAATTTACTAAATTTTGAATTTAAAAATCCGATACTAAAAATGTATATTTCCCAATGAATTAAAAGCAATTGTAAATTCTATTATTTTAAAATACTGTGAGCGCCATACGAAATTTTTTAAATCTTATTGCAAAATTTTACTACCTTATAAGTTTAAGTTCGTCTTAAAGCATAAACCACTTCATTTTTTGTATTTGCTCTATAGTGTGGACAGGCTTTTTCTGCAACTTCTGCTGTATCTTACTGCTAATTCAAACCGCTTCTCCGTATACGTCCTCTCTCTAGAATATCGTTCCAATAGCTGCTTGTTTCTGCTACTTTATTTGCCTACTCCCTACTTTGCCTGCTTTTTTATAAATTTACTGTAATCTCATACCAATGCTGCTTCCTATTTGCTCCTTGACTGCTCCCGTTATCAAGTAGCTTCTATACTGAATGCACTTCAACAGCTTCTGTGCATACCTGCTTTCTTAAAACCTACTGACTGCTGGTTGCTTTCTCAATTAACTTGTACCAGTTACACAATTCTGAATTTTGAAAAAAAAATTCTCTTTCAAACATTCTGATAGTTAAACGTTAATTTCCAACTCCGAACAAAGTTTATTTTAACATTGCTAAAATATGATATTTATAATTTTTATATTGACATAGAACCAAATTCATCTAACTTTTTAATTACTAATTTTCCAATTTTCATTCCTCCATTTATTGATCCACTTGCTCAAATGTTTAGTTTTTCAAAATATTGTACTGTTTTTATTTTCACACAAGGGTTCTCAACAGTTCTTGGATTTATTTAAAAACACAGTCCAACTCACTCTAATTTATTTCCACTACTTTAACACAATTTATATTCACAAGAAACTATTTACATTTTATCTTAACTATACAATACGACCGACGAAAACTGAACGCCCCCTATCGCCAGCTGTTCATATTTATATATTTCTCTGCGAATTGTCTGGTAAGTCCACGAACCATAGGTAAATTCTTTCATGTTCTGGAAGTTTTAAGGGAATTCCCAGTAACGGCAGAGGTCGGTCTGTTGAGAGAGAAAACATTTCGGATTCCCAGAAGTGTCGGATGAATTCTCGTAACATTGACCCCCCCCCTTAAGATCATTTCGTCCCGAAATGTCCCAGAATCCTTTCTGGTATGACGATATTTGCAGGACTCTCCATTTCATCACATTCCTCAATTCTACCAGAGTCTTCCAAAGATCGCTGTATGTTGGCTTGTCCTGCGAGAATGTTTTAGTTACCAAATAAAAGATGTCTCTGGCACCCACTGGTTGTTTATCTTCGAGATGAAGGACCTTCCCTATCGCTGGATCTTGCTCGCGTACCTTCTGGAACTGGCCGTACTATTTGGCAAAGACCTTAGCTATTCCTCTGGACATCCGGAGATCTCGAGCCACACAATGAGCCAGGGCATATTCTATTGGCACCTCAAACAGGTCTTGGGGTTCCTCTGTGGTCACGTCGTACTGCACTTTCTACCCATTAGAGTACAGTGCCATAAACTGTTCGAAGGTCATCTCGTCATCGGGTGGTTTGATGCTGCGGACTTGGGCTCGGTCAACTTCGCCGTCATGACTTCTGGCATAATGGGCTAACCTGTTGAAATGTACCACCTTTGGCTTTCCGCGATGCAGCTTCCTTATTCTGTAGACAACATCGTTGATTTTCTTCGCAATTTGGTACGGCCCCTCCCAAGATCTCTGTAGCTTGGGCGAATATCCACGACGACGTTGCGGGTTATACAGTCAAACAAGATCATGAACTTGGAATTCTCCGCCCTCGGCTTTGATGTCGTAGGGTTCCTTCATTCGGGCACTGGCATTCTCGATGTTTAACCGGACTCGTTCATGGATGTCGTTCATCTTTTGACGTAGCGGGCTGACATAGTCTTCATCTGCGGTCTCTTCTCCTGGGGGGCATCCAAACTTCAAATCGCATGGTAGTCTTAATTCTTGTCCCATGATAATACTGGCCGGGGTCTGACCCGTGGACTCGTGCACAGACACCGATATGCCATTAGAAACATGGGCAGATACTGGTCCCAGTCTCTTTGGTGGTCAGAGACTACCTTTGATAAATGGCGGTTAATAGTTCTATTCATCCGTTCTACCATTCCATCCGATTGCGGTTGTAATGGTGTCGTCCTTATATTATTGATCTTCAAGAGCTTGTAGACGTCTTAGACTCGAAATTTCTACCTTGGTCTGAGTGCAACTCCAAGGGGACACCAAAACGACTGATCCATCAGCAACAGTTAAGGCTTCTTGATTCGGCAAGGCATACGCTTCGGCCCATTTAGTAAAATAGTCTATTACCACCACAATGTACTTGTTTCCAGAGTCGGCTTCAGGAAATGGACCGGCAACATCAATGACTATTCTTTCGAATGGACTGCCCACGTTATATTGCTTCATGGGAGCTTTTGGAAGCTTCTGAGGCCCATTATTTGCTGCACAAACAGTACATTTCCGGCACCAGTCCTTAACATCCACTTGGCGGTTTACCCAATAGAAGCGTTCTCTCCACTTCCCCAGGGTTTTGGTCACTCCCAGATGTCCTCCAGTTGTACCGTCATGTAGTTCTCGTAAAACCTCTGGTCTCCTATTTCTGGGAACTACAATCTGTTTTCTGTCGTTTCCCTCCTCTGGAGTTTCCAAGACGTGCTTCAGAAGTCCATTTTCCAGGATGAGCTCATGAGGTTTGCACTCTTCTTCCTTCCACCGGATAACTTCTTTTAACTCCGGATCCAATTTCTGGTCTTTCTGGATCTCCTCAGATGAACAATGGTCATCGATAGCGGTAGTTCTACAGAGGACAGCCCCTTTTTCTTCGGCTCGCTGACAATGTTTGCAATCATCAGGGCGTGGTCTCCTCCATAGGGCATCAGCATTCTTATGGCTTGTTCCAGCTCGATGTTCAATCTCGAAGTCGAATTCTTGAAACCGCTCACTGGTGGATTGAGCGGTTGCGAGAATTCAACTTGTCCTTCGGGGTTTTTAAACTGAAGGAGCCACTTTAGTGCTGCGTGGTCAGTCCTCAGGAGGAATCTTTTACCATAGAGGTACTTGTAGAAATGTTCTACCCCCTTTACCACAGCCAAGAGTTCCCTGCGAGTAACGCAGTAATTCCGTTCAGGCTTGCTCAAGGTCTTGCTGAAGTAGCCGATGACTTTGTCCTGACCGTCTTGGATCTGCGAAAGAACAGCACCAATTCAAACATTGCTCGCGTCGGTATCCAAACACACTTCCCATCTGGCAAAGGATAACTTAAAATAGAGGCACTGGTCAATGCTCTTTTCATTGTTTCGAATGATCGCTGACATTCCTCTTTCCACTGGTACTGCACCTACCCCTCCGTGAGTCTATTAAGTGGCTTGGCGATGTTGGCAAATCCGACGACGTACCGACGATAGTACGTGCATAACCCCAGGAAACTTCTTAACTGGTGGATATCTTTAGGTATCGGCCATTCCTGGAAGGGTTTGATTTTCTGTTTGTCCACGGCTACTCCCTGTGCGGAAACTACATGTCCAAGATGTTGCACCTCTTCTTGGAAGAGCTGACACTTCTTCGGGCTTAACTTTAGTCCGGAACTTCGAAGACGCCGAAACACCTCCTCCAGGTTCTTGACGTGATCTTCAAATGATCTTCCAACCACGATAAAGTCGTCAAGATACACCAGGCATGTTTTCATGAAAGCCCTTTTAACACTGTTTGCATCAATCTTTCAAACGTCGCTGGAGCATTACACAACCCAAACGGCATCACAGTGAATTGGTAAAGTCCTGAGCCGAGCCGAGTCTTTTCTCGGTCTTCTTTAGCAAGTTCCACTTGCCAATAACTGCACTTCAAGTCCAGGGTGGAAAACATCTTCGATCCAGCCAACGTATCTAGGGTATCGTCTATTCTTGGAAGGGGATAGCTGTCTTTCTTTGTAGCGTGGTTTAATTGCCGATAGTCCACTCAAAATCGGGTCGAACCATCTTTCTTTTTAACCAAGAAAACTGGAGAAGTCCAATAACACCTTCTTCCTCCATCTCACGGAATATCCTGTCAGCTTCTTCTCTTTTAGCTAGAGGTAGTCTTCTCGCTGACTGTCGAATAAGTTGAGCGTCCCCAGTATTAATTTTATGTTTTATAACATCTAAGATATCCTGGTAATTTCTAACGATGTCCCTCAATTTTGCTTTCTGGTTTGGTTTCAAATTCTTAGATGAATCGGTAATGAGTCTTTCCAGTTCCTCAGATAGTTTACCTGGTGGTATTTCTGCATGCTGTGTGCTTCTGACTACAGAGGAGACTGTTGAACAATGGCCCAAAGTTGTTTCTTTCTTTAGCACAACCGAGCAATGATTCAGGTTCATTACTCTTACTGGCACAATCTCCTTGACCAGAAACAGAGTCTTCCCCAGTGCGACTCATCTGCCTACATTTCCGTCGTTAAGTTCGGGATCAAACATCATTACTGTTCCAGCTTTAGCTTATTCGTCTAAGCAAGCATCTATAATGATTTCAGCTCTTTCCGGAACATTGACATCTTCTGTTAAGATGGCTCGAAGCTTTATGTCATCTTTTCCATGAAGCACCACTTCTTCGTCATTCACTCGCAGAATTCCATCTTTGAAGTTTAACTGGAATCCCTTGGAGCTCATGACATCCATTCCAATGATAACTTCGTCTTCGATGTCTGCCACTAATGCCCGATGTGGGAAGGTGGGTGTTTCCCATGGTCATTTCAACCTCTATTTCACCAGTATCCAGCAGCATTGCAAATTGCTTCCTATTAATAACGCCATCTACGAAGACACTGTTAACGTGGTTGCAAAGCGAAGCGACATATGCGTTGGTAGTTGGGACTTGTTGGTTACAGGTCGACGATGGTCGACGATATTGACCTTCTTTAGGTTCCCCGACGAGATAGTCTGTACTCCGTTGCTCTCCTTGCAACGACTCTGGACATGTCCTACCTTACGACACTTCCGACATCTCACAATCTTTTTTTGGTAAGGACTCCTTCTATTATCTTTCATAGCATACTCATGTCCACATTACTAGTATCTTCAAACAAATATGTATCGGGATCGTTACCTTCAATTATTAGGGCATCTCGTAGCCGTTGTATTAATTCACTTTTTTTCCCACTAATTTCTAAATCCCTTTCCTCAAGTTATTTTTTTAAGTCCGTCACTTTCAATTCACTCACCCCTTTGAACATTGTTAGTTTATTTATTTATCACTTCAAAAGTTCCACAAATACTCCGAACACCTGTCACCACTGTACTGTTTTTATTTTCACTCAAGGGTTCTCTTCAGTTCTTGGATTTGTTTAAAAACACAGTCCAACTCACTCTAATTTATTTCCACTACTTTAACACATTTTATATTCACAAGAAACTATTTACATTTTATCTTAACTATACAATACGACCGACGAAAACTGAATGCCCCCTATCGCCAGCTGTTCATATTTATATATTTCTCTGCGAATTGTCTGGTACGTCCACGAACCATCGGGAAACTCTTTCATGTTCTGGAAGCTTTAAGGGAATTCCCAGTAACGGCAGCGGTCGGCCTGTTGAGAGAGAAAACATTTCGGAATAATGGCCCTTACACGAATCGGTTGATGGCCGATTGCACCAGCTGTCGGATGAATTCTCGTAACAATATCATCCCATTTTCATAAAATCTATAATTTTCTTTCTTCTTGTTCCTTGATTTAATTGCCACCTGTACTTGAAAATTATAACCTAAATTTCAATTTTTTTTCCATTGTTTACTTCCAACAATGCGTTCAGTAAACCAACTATCTGTCCTTGTCGTTCTGTAAAAATTTCAAATAGATCCATTCGTTGGTTATGTCATAATTTTGATCCAAAGTTAATTGTCATGTCAATTACAATTTTGCCGTTTTATAGATGGAAATAATGAATTTTCAAAGGCTATTTTTCATGAAATGTAGATATCATATATATTAATTGTAACCCTTCCTGTACCAAAAATATGAAGTTATTGAAAATCTGGACTTCTGATATTCGTAAACGTCACTCCTTAATCAAGATAAAATTTCATTCTTTATATTGCTTAAACATTCCCGATATATATTGAATTACTACAATATTTTTTATGATTGTTTAAACTATTACTGTTTTTTTAAGAAATTTTAACTGTAAAATTTATTGGATTAAAAAATATATGTTTTACTATTTGTGTTATTAAAACTTGAATTAGAAGTTACCAGTTCATGACCTGGATTTATTATTTTACGATTACAATAAGAACACTGCAACTATATCTTCATTTGATGTTAGCATTGTGTTTTTTACATCTAAAAACCATCGTCACATTTCTTCCCACTGTTTATGAATATTGGTATTATTTTATTATCTACCGAACTTTACTAATTCCAATTATTGTATTTGTTTATTTCCATTTCAATATATATAGTGTGCACTTAAATTAGAATCATATGGGAAACTTTCTTAAAAACACCACCCCACGAAAAAGTTGTCTGAACTGTACATGAGGCACATGATTTCAACTTTAGAAAAACATGAAAAAATCTGAAATTTTGACGGCTTTCCGCTGGTGCACCTCCCCACAAAAAGTTGATTGAACTGTTCATGCCGCACATGAGTTCATATGAATTTTTTTCAACCTCTGAAAAACATGAAAAAATCTGACATTTTGGCGGATTTCCACTGGTACACCACCCACAAAAAAGTTGTCGGAACCCTACATGAGATACATGATTTCAGATGTACGAGTATTTTTGGTTTCTGAATTTGGGGTCAGTATTTGGCCTACTCGTCACAAGTTTTTCAACCTTTTTGACGCCTTTCCGCGAGGTTAAAAAATGTGCCTTGTTGGCCAAGTTCTCACATCGGAACTCATGTGTGAGATAACTTCTTTTTATTCTTTAGAGGAAAATTTGCCACGTCTGAAACCTAAAACGTATTCATCACATTTTATCAATAACTTTACTCGTATTACTGTATACAGTTTGTTAAAAAAGAAAGTATTTTCTTTAATAGCTCTATCTAAACTGGTCATGAATGAAATTTGATTAATTTTTTTAAAGAAAGGAATGGTAGAATCTTACCTGTTAGCATGCTAATTTGGGGCACACATTAAAGGTGAGTTCTGTGTGTCGATATTATTTCGTGCCTTTACTAGCGTTGTACGGGATGGTTAAAAAAATGTTATATGTAACCAATAAGCAGTTGTATATGCTTATTTTAATTCGTTGAAATATAAGGCGTTGTAGAATTACAATTATACAGGATGCTTCAAAATATGTTAGAAACGAAATGTTTTACTGGGTGGCCCGTAAGCAGTTGCAGAGGGGTTAAAATATAGAGTGGAGAGGAGAGAAATTATAGTTATATAGTGTGATTAGAAAAAAAGTAGAAAAAGGAATTATCTCGGGAAACCCACAAGCACTTGATTACATATAATAGTTGATAGATAAGGCGGAGCTGAACTATTATACAGGGTGGTAGAAGAAAATATAAAAGAATGTGGCACTTGTAGGGTAGCTCTTTAGCAGTTACAATTACAGGATATTTGAAATATATTCCAACCATCGTTATCGGGCAGAGAGGAAGTACAAGTAAACGGGCGGTCAAAATATTTTAGATTAAGTGGTCATTGGCAGATGCAGATACAGGGTAGAATTATAGTTACACATATTTGTAGCCCATAAGCAATGGTATATATAGGGTGGAGAAGAATGGTAGTTATAGCGGTTGGTTAAAAAATTGTTAGAAAAGAACTGATTTTATTGGATACCTCATAGGTTGTTGCAGGTATACGATGGTTGAAATATAGGTCGGAATAGAATTATAGTTACAAAAGGTGATTAAAAAATATAGAAACAAAAAGTGTCTGTTGGGTGGCCCATAGTTTGAATATAAATTGCTATGTATAACTACAGGATGGTTGAAATATAAAGTGTTATAGTTATGTAGGGTGGTTCACAAAATTTTAGAAACATTAATTATAATGCGTGGTCCATTATTTATATGTATATATGTACCCATATTTTATACGAAACCTTGAATTTACGAGTGATGTTCTGTTACCCAGATTTGTAAAATATTAATAGATATTTAAAAAAATATATTCTTCATAGAACTACAATAAAATCGTCACGATTATATTTTATTATTTTTAAACGAGCAATCAAAAAATAAATTCATATTTTTTGATAATAATAACGAAAATTGTTATAAAACAATGTTAATAACAATTGAAAAATGTTTCCACTTATGCCATTATGTAACTAATAAACGAAAAATAAATCGCTTTTATTAAAAACAATACAGACTTCACTGCATAATAACAATAATGACACTAAAAAGTAAAAAATAATTCAGTTGGATATTTTACGAAGTAATATACGTGTAGCATAGCGTATAAATAGCTTTGTTAACTAATAACAGATACTGTTTAATTTATAAAGCTGTTTATATTTCTATGTAAAATATATGCATTTCTTAGGCTTGGCACCAGCTTCAAACACGGTTTTTTAGAACATATAAAACTTTTCTTTTAAATAGTTGTTTTGGCTACGGTTAGTTTACCGAAGCTTATGACAAATAAATGTATGAAAAACAAATAAATGTCCAAATAAAAAAAAGGGTTTATTAAATAAAAGAACTGCACTAATGCGTGAGTTAAACATAAACCTAAGCGGTTACAAGCTAAACTGAACGATTTGTTAAATTACAAAGTACGTTAGTTAACCGGAGTTTTAAAGTAACTTATGTAAACAGACTTACTGACCTGAGCGTTGACTAAGAACTGAAACTTGTAAAAACTACAAACTAGATGCAAAAGAGAGACTCCTTCAGGGAATGGTGGGGCCAAAGGAACAGTTCTCAGTGGCTATAATAAAATTAATTCGGTTAATTAAATGGGAATTCCCCATAGAATCTTTATCCTGAAATTTAGGGTCATTCCACCTAATATTGATAATCGTAAACAGTTATACAATGCTATTATGAGTTTAAAAAGGACCAACACTTTATGCAAATTACAAGATTTAAACGGCGTACTAATAAAAAGATTAAGATTAAGGTTTTGTGAAATTCAAGGCATACCAATAAAATAGTAAATAGTAGTAAATTTCAGGACAAAGAAATAATATCACCATTCTCCGAAGGGTACAATTCAGTGAATAACAAAATAATCCGATTTAAAGTGTTTACAACAAAATGAATATAGAAAATGAATTGGTATTATTTGAGTTTGAATACATACAATTATTTATAAAGATACAAATATAAAAATAAATAAAATAACGACTTAGCTCATAATAATAAAAAAAACAACAAAAGACAACAGAAATTGAAAACTTCATGCAATTAAGTCTCAACATACTCCCGGCCTTGAACGGTCCCGTTCCGGGAGGGGGAACAATTTCTTCACACACCGTTTGTATTCTCCGGTGGCGGTTCTGACCATAGCTACTCGCGGAATTCCATCATGCCCTGGATGAAGGCCTGTTATTCTGCCCAATGCCCAATGTAGTGGTGGAAGATTGTCTTCCTTAATAAGCACCAGTGTGCCAAGTGCTATACCAGGATCCTTATAAAATCTCCATTTAGTGCGGCTGATCATTTGGTGAAGATATTCATTTTGCCATCTTTTCCAAAAATGTTGTTTCATTTGTTGAACATTTTGCCAGGTTGACCAATCTGTTATATCTGGAACTTGTGATGTCCACCTGAGGGTAGCTAGTAATTGGACTACCAATGAGGAAATGCCCAGGGGTTAACGGCAGAAGGTTATTAGGGTCAGAGGATAGTGGTGACAAGGGTCGAGAATTTAAAATTGCTTAAATCTCGAATACATATGTCTCTAATTGCTCATATGTAAAAAGTGTGTTTCCGAAAGTACGTATAAAATGGTGTTTGAAAGCCTTCACTGCGGCTTTCCAAAGACCTCCAAAGTGAGGTGATTTGGGTGGTACGAAATGCCATTTAATATTTTGGTCTTGTAAATAATTATCTACTAATTTGTTGTGCTTTGCAGGGGCAAAAAGTACCTGGAGATCGTTAATTTCATTACGAGCCCCTACAAAATTTGTGGCGTTATCTGTGTAAATAGAAACTGATTTTCCTCTTCTTGAAAAGAATCGTTTTAGGCTGGCAATAAATGCCTCTGTTGATAAATCACTCACAAGTTCAATATGAACTGCCTTAGTGGACATACAGATGTATAAAGCCACATATGCCTTTATTTTATTCCTATTCCGTACGCGTTTTTCCTTAATAAAAAACGGGCCACAAAAGTCAACACCTACATTCAAGAACGCCCTTGAGGAGAGTATTCGTGCCTTAGGAAGATCACCCATAAGGTAATCTACTGATCGACGTTTTGTTCTAAAACAACTTATGCAGTTATACATATTTTTTTTGTTAGATTGCGGCCATTTAAGGGCCAATATCGCTCACGAATGGAGTATAACGTAGACATATGTTGCAAGGTATCATATTCTTTTATAAATGAATGATATTCGTCTTTAATATCAGTTTTAGTAGATAATCGATTTTCCAAGAGATAAAAGTGTTTTAAAGCCATGGAATATGAATTGCCTAAATATTTCCGTTTTTCGTTAAACAGTTAAAGTCGAACAATATAACGCCCATCAGCAGCACGTGCACTATGTCCTTGAAATGTTGTTGGCATATAAGTTCCTCGGGTGATAGAATCTTAGTAGATGAGATTTCCTCACATTGCCAGAATTGGGTTAGATCTATTGTTTTTGAACATACCGTGGTATGACAAAGCATCGTATTACTAACGGATAATTTATTTTGTATTTCTCCTGATACAATCCAACCGAGCTGAGTTTTTTGAATAACCGCATTAGGATGACCCTTTAATTGTATTTGCCCAACGCATAACAGGGAGTAGAAAAGTTTAACTCCAATAAGTAAGTCTACCTTAGAAGAAATATGAAACCCGGGATCGGCTAAGAAAATATTTTTATGAATTTGAAAGTTATCTGGAGACATCGAACAGGAAGGTATTGCTTTCGTGATACTGGATACTACCAGAAGCTCCAGCGATTTTTTATAATTGTTAAATCTTGATTTAATTGTTGCAACAACAGAATGTTGAACTTCAGTCACGATGCCTTCCACACCGGTGACTGTAATATTGACAGATTTCTTAGTTAAATTTAGAAAGTCAACAGGTTCTTTCGTTATAAAATGAGCTTGTGAACCTGCATCAAGAAAAACTCGACATGTTTTCCTTTTGCCACATTTGTTAAAAACATCCACGACCGCGGTAGCCAATAATGCTTCAGAAGATGTGTGAGTATGTGAATTAATACTGCTGTCCGAGTCACCCGGTGGTGCATTTTCCGAACTGGAATGTACGGGATTTGTACTGGAATGTACGGGATTTGTACTGGAAATTTAGTAGAAAGATTTGTAGGGTGATGGCGACTACAATCTAAACAAGAAGTTTTTGCTGAGAATGCCTGCTAAAATTGTTTAGATTTAGATCGATTATTAGCCTTTTGGTCGGAGTAGCTTGATGACTTTATGGAAGATTCATTGAACTTGCCGTCGTCGATTCGTACTCGACTTTGAAGAAAACTAATTAAATCGTCAGGGTTTTCGATTATTTAATGTGAATTCTTCCCATTTTTCGCGGAGAAAGTTATTCATCTTTTCCCCAAGTATGACTATCACGAGAGTACTCCAAGAATCTACCTGCTCCCCTAAAGCTTGAAGAGCACGAAAATGTTTTTGAAAATTATCTAATAATGAACGAATCGGAAAGTCTTTCGAAATATTGGGAACATCAAGGATGGCCTTCGCGTGATTTTGGCAAATGACTCGTTTATTGTCGTAACGATCCTTCAAAAGATTCCACGCTACTAGGTAATTATCGCTTGATAATTCGATTGACGCTATAACGTTAGAAGCTTCATTTTTTAAGCAACCTCTAAGATAGTGAAGTTTTTGAATGGATGGAATTTGTGCATTATCGTGAATTAGCGATTTGAATAAATCGTGAAATTCTAACCACGTATCAAACGACCCACTAAATGTTGGCAAATTAATTTTGGGTAAAATTGGCATGGCGCCATTGTTATGTGATTGTACAGCATTAGTTTCTTGTCCGACGTTAGTACTATTTTGTAATTTAGACTTACTCAAAAGGCGGGTGGCAAGAGTTTGATAATATTTTAAATCAAATACTGAACGATAATTCTCTAAGTCGCCCAATAAAAGCTCTAATTCGAATTGAGATTCTTCAAAAGAGTCACGTGTAATCCGCATTTCGTCATATCGTGTTTGAAGAACACCGATCTCATGTGTTTCTGGAGTAAATTGATTAAGATAAATTTCATAATTTGTTAACGCTTAGTTTTAAATTTTTTAATTAAGTCGGAAGTTGCCATATTATCAATGCGATAAGAAGTTTTAAAGGTAATCGAGAATATGAAGCAAAAATGAAATCAGATATCACAAAATGAGTAATTAATAGAAGGAATGGTAGTACAAAAATTGCTACACTTGCGGTTTCACAGTTCCACGTGTGTGTTAGATACTACTGACTGGATCCAAGTTATGCTCGCTGTCTCGATATGCTCTCAATGGGAAACTTCTGCGAATTGTAGAGTGCAACCTTCACTGATTGCTTGAAGTTGTAGCTTGATGCTGCGATGATCAATCGTATGAGTTACGCCACAACAATTAAGACGCTATAACGCGTAGTGCTTGCCTTATCTGGGATTAATTAGGAATTGCCCGTTTTCAAAAGTTCAATGTAACGATCACTATAAAGATATCATGTTTTCAAATCGATCACTATAATTGATTAGAAATCGGGTTTTCGAACGAACACTGAAATGGATTGCATATGTATCCAATGTGTTGGATCGCGGTTCGAATTTCCAATGTATTACATCGCGGCTTGAAGGACCAATGTTGTTGGCTACGGTTAGTTTACCGAAGCTTATGACAAATAAATGTCTAAATAAAAAAAGGGGTTTATTAAATAAAATAAGGAACTGCACTAATGCCTGAGTTAAACATAAACCTAAGTGGTTATGAGTTACAAGCTAAACTGAGCGATTTGTTAAATTACAAAGTACGTTAGTTAACCGGAGTTTTAAAGTAACTTATGTAAACAGACTTACTGAACTGAGCGTTGACTAAAAACTGAAACTTGTAAAAACTACAAAGTAGATGCAAAAGAGAGACTCCTTCAGGGAATGGTGGGGCCAAAGGAACAGTTCTCATTGGCTATAATGAAATTAAATCGGTTAATTACATGGGAATTCCCCATAGAATCTTTATCCTGAAATTTAGGGTCATTCCACCTAATATTGATAATCGTAAACAGTTATACAATGCTATTATGAGTTTAAAAAGGACCAACACTTTATGCAAAATACAAGATTTAAACGGCGTACTAATAAAAAGATTAAGATTAAGGTTTTGTGAATTTCAAGGCAAACCAATAAAATAGTAAATAGTAGTAAATTTCAGGACAAAGAAATAATATCACCATTCTCCGAAGGGTACAATTCAGTGAATAACAAAATAATCGGATTTAAAGTGTTTACAACAAAATGAATATAGAAAATGAATTGGTATTATTTGAGTTTGAATACATACAATTATTTATAAAGATACAAATATAAAAATAATAAAAAAACAACAAAAGACAACAGAAATTGAGAACTTCATGCAGTTAAGTCTCAACAATAGTGTTATAAAATTTATCTATGTCGTCCCTAACTAAAGCAACGTAAAACAGTATTCATTCCGATAAGACATCAATCGCTGGGATAAGAAAAAAAGAACTGGAATTTTCGAATGAGATAAAAAAGTGCCGATCTCGACGCTGTGCGAACTAAAGTAAGTCCCATCCAGAACGACTAGAAAATTCTATATAGGATATATAAAAAAAATACAGAATTTCTAACTTAGTAAGTGCAGCTTAGCTAGTTAAGTTTATATTTGTGTGAATTGTTATTTGAAATTAGCTGTTGTAAATATTTGCTTTTTACGTGAAAATAAAAGTTCTAGAAAGTGAAGTGAATATTAGTTTTTAAAATCAATTAATCCAAACCCACGGAGTTTATTGCAATATCCAATTAATGATTTTTTACTTTTTACTGTCATAATTGTTATTACGCATTTTTAAAACAAGCTATACTATTTAAAATTCCGTATGACCATTAACTAGCACGTTTCTTCGAAGTCTTGTCATTGAATTTAATTCTAAAGGATTTTGTTTTGATTGTCTAATACAAAAATCGCAAAAAAATAACTCAAGATATTAATCATTTTAGGAATAAACCGAGATAATGTGATTTTTCATGTTTAAATGAGTCTAATATAGTTGAGTTCGTTACACAGAAATGAAACAAGCGCGGGTTTAGTTGAGAGATGTCAATTACGCCCGCGCCGCTGAAGATGTCTGCTTCACTCGCAGAGGAAACGTCCGGAAGAGATTCCAATAGACCACGGCAAAATATCCCGGAAACATATAGTGCATTCAGAGTGGTTTCAATTTATTTGTGTTTCGTCGAAAAAAAATTAGAACAAAACTTCCTGGTTGGCCCCCTCTTCTGAGGAATAATGCATACTACGTATCGATTGAAGACTCCAAACTTGAGTGGTTAAACTCGTTGTGGACATAAAAATACATAAAACACATTTGCTTTATACAGGAGAACAAATTGCCTAACCCGTGGATTTGATGTCAGTATCCTGTTATATAACCAACCTGTTCTTTAGGCAAGTTTTATTTGTATTCATTTTAGTGGCAGACATATTTTTAGCTCCTTATTTGTTTTTGAATTAATTGTTATCAAACAAGTACATTCTGTCTACCCTCTACTCTCTAATGGTAATCTAATGGGAATAGAACTTTGTCTGCAGACGGATGGTTCCGATTGTATTTCCTCCGTTCGACATTGTAAAGCTTTTCGGCAGGTGATTGGGAATAATTGATGCCATAAACAGAGGCATTTGAATAAGAGTTTTATCAGAAAACAGCAGATTATTTCGAAATAATTAGAAATTGGTAGTGGGAATAAATAGACAATAGATAAAATTGTCTGGATCAAGAAATCATACGAAAAATACCCAAAAGGGTGAAGCAAATCATTTTAAAATCTACGTGCATCGGGCGTAAAACTGCATTTACTTACCAATATGTACTGGCAAGTGATCAGCTAACGAGCGTGTGGTTTTACAAATGTTTGTACAGTTAATAAAATATAAATAAAAAATATATGTGTTTGAACTGTTCAATACCATAAGAAAAACCACTTAATAAGCCAACATTCTTGTATTTTTTTTGAGTTTTGTACAATACTTTATAAAGATTTTTCGCTGGAATCACGAATGTGAAGCGGCATTATGCTCCAATTCAAGTCTAAAGTTTCCTGTACAGAAAAGCAAATTTGTTCTAGACCACAGTTTAGGGGCCTCCTTATCCCAATTGCAAAATAGTGAGCAGGGGGTGATCGGGTACTACAGCCGATAATTCTTGAAGTCCGAAAGGAATTTCTGTCACTAAATAGCAATAATCAGGGTTGTGGCCCATTTCACAAATATCTTTACGGTCGCCCTTAAACCGAACCTATCATGATGCTCTCAGTTGGCCGTTAGTCATGAAGACACCAGAGGGACAACTGGCTAGATGAATGTACAATGTTACAACAATACAACTTCAAGGAGATTTACATCATAATGAAGACTGCTTACCGAGTAGACTCTGACGAAAGTGTGAATATTGCCCGAAGACGGAACAATGAGAGAGTATCTTTATCCGACCGAGTCACGTACATGGTAATAAGGACTGGTGAACGAAAAAATATACATATACAGGATCTAATGGTCGACCTAGGTATTGAATCAATCTTTTCACTAAAGAAGAAAAGTGTATTCAGGCTCCGATGGGACGATATAGCTAGCTAGCTAGAGGACTTTGCAGAGCAAGCCTCGCAAAGGAATTAAGTCCCAAATGGTAGTCTCAAAGAAAGAGATACCCGTCGTCCTGATAGAAATGCATAAAGGAGGTCATTTGAATGTGAATAAGACACTGGACAATATTGTCAACGATTAGAGTAAACTATTCTATTTAGATCTCCCAGGTGTAGACAGATCTTCGACACTTCCAGAATTTTGGATCTATTCTACTTATAGTAGACTGGGAAATGTGACGGTCAGCATAATTCTCATTCTGTATACCTCAGAATGGGTTCTTGTTTCATAACCCACTCTAATAATATTAATATCTCAATTCTTTGGGTCGTAGAAAGGTTCATATAACAGAAAATACATAAATGGTTAGAAATCCTTTAATAAAGGATTAATAACAAAAATAACAAAAAATATTAACGACGTCTAGTACCTACATTGCATATGTATCCAATGTGTTGGATCGCGGTTCGAATTTCCAATGTATTGGATCGCGGCTTGAAGGACCAATGTGTTGGCTACGGTTAGTTTACCGAAGCTTATGACAAATAAATGTCTAAATAAAAAAAGGGGTTTATTAAATAAAATAAGGAACTGCACTAATGCCTGAGTTAAACATAAACCTAAGCGGTTATGTGTTACAAGCTAAACTGAGCGATTTGTTAAATTACAAAGTACGTTAGTTAACCGGAGTTTTAAAGTAACTTATGTAAACAGACTTACTGAACTGAGCGTTGACTAAAAACTGAAACTTGTAAAAACTACAAACTAGATGCAAAAGAGAGACTCCTTCAGGGAATGGTGGGGCCAAAGGAACAGTTCTCATTGGCTATAATGAAATTAAATCGGTTAATTACATGGGAATTCCCCATAGAATCTTTATCCTGAAATTTAGGGTCATTCCACCTAATATTAATAATCGTAAACAGTTATACAATGCTATTATGAGTTTAAAAAGGACCAACACTTTATACAAAATACAAGATTTAAACGGCGTACTAATAATAAGATTAAGATTAAGGTTTTGTGAATTTCAAGGCATAACAATAAAATAGTAAATAGTAGTAAATTTCAGGACAAAGAAATAATATCATCATTCTCCGAAGGGGACAATTCAGTGAATAACAAAATAATCCGATTTAAAGTGTTTACAACAATTTTGTTGTTTTGTCATTTGAATATAGAAAATGAATTGGTATTATTTGAGTTTGAATACATACAATTATTTATAAAGATACAAATATAAAAATAATAAAAAAAACAACAAAAGACAACAGAAATTGAGAACTTCATGCAGTTAAGTCTCAACAATAGTGTTATAAAATTTATCTATGTCGTCCCTAACTAAAGCAACGTAAAACAGTATTCATTCCGATAAGACATCAATCGCTGGGATAAGAAAAAAAGAACTGGAATTTTCGAATGAGATAAAAAAGTGCCGATCTCGACGCTGTGCGAACTAAAGTAAGTCCCATCCAGAACGACTAGAAAATTCTATATAGGATATATAAAAAAAATACAGAATTTCTAACTTAGTAAGTGCAGCTTAGCTAGTTAAGTTTATATTTGTGTGAATTGTTATTTGAAATTAGCTGTTGTAAATATTTGCTTTTTACGTGAAAATAAAAGTTCTAGAAAGTGAAGTGAATATTAGTTTTTAAAATCAATTAATCCAAACCCACGGAGTTTATTGCAATATCCAATTAATGATTTTTTACTTTTTACTGTCATAATTGTTATTACGCATTTTTAAAACAAGCTATACTATTTAAAATTCCGTATGACCATTAACTAGCACGTTTCTTCGAAGTCTTGTCATTGAATTTAATTCTACAGGATTTTGTTTTGATTGTCTAATACAAAAATCGCAAAAAAATAACTCAAGATATTAATCATTTTAGGAATAAACCGAGATAATGTGATTTTTCATGTTTAAATGAGTCTAATATAGTTGAGTTCGTTACACAGAAATGAAACAAGCGCGGGTTTAGTTGAGAGATGTCAATTACGCCCGCGCCGCTGAAGATGTCTGCTTCACTCGCAGAGGAAACGTCCGGAAGAGATTCCAATAGACCACGGCAAAATATCCCGGAAACATATAGTGCATTCAGAGTGGTTTCAATTTATTTGTGTTTCGTCGAAAAAAAATTAGAACAAAACTTCCTGGTTGGCCCCCTCTTCTGAGGAATAATGCATACTACGTATCGATTGAAGACTCCAAACTTGAGTGGTTAAACTCGTTGTGGACATAAAAATACATAAAACACATTTGCTTTATACAGGAGAACAAATTGCCTAACCCGTGGATTTGATGTCAGTATCCTGTTATATAACCAACCTGTTCTTTAGGCAAGTTTTATTTGTATTCATTTTAGTGGTAGACATATTTTTAGCTCCTTATTTGTTTTTGAACTAATTGTTATCAAACAAGTACATTCTGTCTACCCTCTACTCTCTAATGGTAATCTAATGGGAATAGAACTTTGTCTGCAGACGGATGGTTCCGATTGTATTTCCTCCGTTCGACATTGTAAAGCTTTTCGGCAGGTGATTGGGAATAATTGATGCCATAAACAGAGGCATTTGAATAAGAGTTTTATCAGAAAACAGCAGATTATTTCGAAATAATTAGAAATTGGTAGTGGGAATAAATAGACAATAGATAAAATTGTCTGGATCAAGAAATCATACGAAAAATACCCAAAAGGGTGAAGCAAATCATTTTAAAATCTACGTGCATCGGGCGTAAAACTGCATTTACTTACCAATATGTACTGGCAAGTGATCGGCTAACGAGCGTGTGGTTTTACAAATGTTTGTACAGTTAATAAAATATAAATAAAAAATATATGTGTTTGAACTGTTCAATACCATAAGAAAAACCACTTAATAAGCCAACATTCTTGTATTTTTTTTGAGTTTTGTACAATACTTTATAAAGATTTTCGCTGGAATCACGAATGTGAAGCGGCATTATGCTCCAGTTCAAGTCTAAAGTTTCCTGTACAGAAAAGCAAATTTGTTCTAGACCACAGTTTAGGGGCCTCCTTATCCCAATTGCAAAATAGTGAGCAGGGGGTGATCGGGTACTACAGCCGATAATTCTTGAAGTCCGAAAGGAATTTCTGTCACTAAATAGCAATAATCAGGGTTGTGGCCCATTTCACAAATATCTTTACGGTCGCCCTTAAACCGAACCTATCATGATGCTCTCAGTTGGCCGTTAGTCATGAAGACACCAGAGGGACAACTGGCTAGATGAATGGAAATGTTACAACAATACAACTTCAAGGAGATTTACATCATAATGAAGACTGCTTACCGAGTAGACTCTGACGAAAGTGTGAATATTGCCCGAAGACGGAACAATGAGAGAGTATCTTTATCCGACCGAGTCACGTACATGGTAATAAGGACTGGTGAACGAAAAAATATACATATACAGGATCTAATGGTCGACCTAGGTATTGAATCAATCTTTTCACTAAAGAAGAAAAGTGTATTCAGGCTCCGATGGGACGATATAGCTAGCTAGCTAGAGGACTTTGCAGAGCAAGCCTCGCAAAGAAATTAAGTCCCAAATGGTAGTCTCAAAGAAAGAGATACCCGTCGTCCTGATAGAAATGCATAAAGGAGGTCATTTGAATGTGAATAAGACACTGGACAATATTGTCAACGATTTTTTAGAGTAAACTATTCTATTTAGATCTCCCAGGTGTAGACAGATCTTCGACACTTCCAGAATTTTGGTTCTATTCTACTTATAGTAGACTGGGAAATGTGACGGTCAGCATAATTCTTAGTAAACATTCTGTATACCTCAGAATGCGTTCTTGTTTCATAACCCACTCTAATAATATTAATATCTCAATTCTTTGGGTCGTAGAAAGGTTCATATAACAGAAAATACATAAATGGTTAGAAATCCTTTAATAAAGGATTAATAACAAAAAATATTAACGACGTCTAGTACCTACACTAAAATAAATTTTAAATACGTCTTAAATATCATAAACAGATAATTTTAAATATGTCGTAAATGTCACCAAAAGATCTGATTTTACTTTAGTGGCAAGAAGATAACTAATAGACTAGTAAATCGTGAAATATATTTGAATAGAAGGCTAATTGTTTGTATGATACAAAACTACTTTCGTGTTGAGTGTCCACGTCAAAAGATCAAAAAGTCCTATATTGCTGAATATAAATTTGAAAACCCTTTTAAACGCGGTATCACATCCTACCCCCTTTTTATTTAAATTTTGTAGGGTAGTTATTCCTATATTCCTTCTAGGGGTTTGAAGGGGCATGTGAGTAATTTTATTTAAAAAGTGTAGTCTGATTAACCAATATAGCTAACTAAAAACCTTTTGACGTTAAATATAAAAAAAACTACTATATAATTATAAAACTGTCCACTACTAGATTAACAGTACTAAATGCAAATGCAATAATAAACTAAATATAGATTCTAGTACATATAAGATATTTAAATGTAGAAATAGATTCGAACTGAAAATAGAAAAACATTTATGCAATTGCATAACATGTACCATGTAAAAAATACTTTTAGTTACCTATATACCACAAATCACCAGACAAATTTAAAAAATGCCGTCAACCTCACAACATAACTGTTGTAGAAAAGAGTTATTGTTATAATAAAAGAAAGTGTTTACCAAATTAAAACTACAATAGAAAATATAAATCAAAAGGAAACAGAAACCAATAATTCCAAAAGATTAATAAAAAAATTTTATATTAAATCCAATCCACAAATTTTTGCAGTGATTAGGGGCGTATCTACCTTTTGAATTAGGAAGGGGCAAATTAGAAAAAAAATGTCCTAGAGGCGGGCAAGTTGGTAAAAAATTGTCCTAGATAGATAGAGAGGGGGACAATTCAGAAAATTATTTGGTCGGGGGGGGGGCAAGTCAGCAAATGTATGGGAATGTTTACTGGCTCACGGCAGGTTTTTCAGGTCCAAGGGGACAGGTGCCCCCCCGCCCTCGGTACGCCTGTGGCAGTGATATTGAAAATTTAAGTAAGATTTATCACAACTTTATTTCTAATTAAAAATTATTTTAAAACAGACATCGAGGAATTCTGGAAAACACAGCTTTCCACAACAATCTCCTATAACTCCAGAGCCAGCTGGATTAATGAGGAGGAGGCTGCATCTCAGAACTGTGAGGCCATGCAACACCAACCATTTACAACGGAAGATATATCCAACGTAATGAAGAACCTCCATAACTGGAAAGCACCAGGACCAGATGGTGTACAAAATTACTGGATAAAGAAACTGTACGCAACCCACGAAGCACTAACAGCCCTTATAAATGACGTAATTGCCCACCCACACAAGATGCCTAGTTTCCTTACGCATGGTGCTACATACCTCTTACCAAAGGACAACCTATGTGCACAGGACCCAGCAAAGTACCGACCAATCACTTGCCTTCCAACCTTGTACAAACTCATACATCTTGCATTAATCATCGCATTTTCAAACATTGTGAACTGAACAACATAATTACTCAACAACAAAAGGGATGCGCGAAAAATTCTATGGGTTGCAAAGAACAACTGATAATTGATTCCGTTGTCTGCAATCAAGCCCACGCCAAACGACGAAATCTGTACATAGCATATGTGGACTACAAAAAGGCCTTTGATTCAGTTCCACATGATTGGCTCATTAAGGTGCTGAAACTCTATAAAGTGAATAATTGTATTATTAACTTTTTAGAATATGCCATGTCCACCTGGCAAACCAAAATCTCAATGAATGAAGTCAACTGTTCGATCCAAACTGACCCCATTCCAATCAAAAGGGGTATATTCCAGGGAGACTCTCTTAGCCCGCTGTGGTTCTGCCTTGCCATGAACCCTCTCTCAAACAAACTGAATTCAATTAATTTTGGGTTCAGTCTCAAACACAACAACGTACAAGCATTAAAGATAAACCATTTGTTATACATGGACGACTTAAAGTTGATGGCAGCTACAAAACAACAGCTGCATTATATGCTTAAAATCGTAGAAGGGTTCTCTAGTGACATCCATATGAAATTTGGACTAGACAAATGCCGAATTATTAATATAGTTAAAGGCAAAATACAGCAGGGGCACTTCGAAATGGGAGATGGCACCTCAATTGAATCTATGGGGGAAGGTCATACTTATAAATACCTTGGAGTAAAGCAGGCTCAACGTATTGATCACATGACTATGAAAAAGGACCTAACAGCAGAGTTTTATAGAAGGGTAAGACGACTGTTGAAAACCAAACTAAACAGTAAAAATTTGTTTCAGGCTATTAACACCTATGCGTGTTCAGTGCTCAGTTACTCTTTCGGTATAGTTAATTGGTGCAAGACTGACATTGAACAATTACAACAAAAAGTTCTAGTTTTACTAACAAAAGCTCAAAATCGTCATCCAAAAAGCTCTGTCGAACGTACAACTTTGCCACGGTATGAAGGAGGAAGAGGATTGACAGATCTAAGTAAACTATTAGATCAACAAATTGCTATTTTGCGTAGTCATTTCCAGAAACTCGCAGAATTTTCTGATCTACATAGAGTCATGTGCCAGGTTGATGACTCAACACCACTGCGACTGACACAACAACATGTTCAATTACACCACCAGACCACAGATCAGAAACTGCTGAAATGGAAAGAGAAGCCCCTTCATGGAAGACATATAAATGACGTCAACCAAGATTATGTCGACAGTGCAGCGTCGAACTACTGGTTGATCTCTGGTCATATGTTCCCTGAAACGGAAGGCTTTATATTGGCAATCCAAGATCAAGTAATTCCAACTAAGAACTACCTAAAGTACATCGTTAAAGATCCTTCAATTAACAACGATAGATGCAGGTACGGTTGCCAAACATCTGAATCTATCCAGCATGTCACAGGAGGTTGTCAAGCGTTTGCTGCAACTGAATACAAAGAACGACACGATGCTGTGGCAAAAATACTTCACCAGGAACTAGCACTGAAACATGAATTATCACAGTCGGTAAGATTACCATACTATAAATATAATCCAGAATCTGTTTTAGAAAATAACAACTACAAGCTGTACTGGGACCGCACGATACTGACTGATCGGACAGTTGCTCACAATAGACCAGATATAGTTTTGGTAGATAAAGTCTCTCGGAAAACAACTTTAATCGACATAGCAATTCCGAACAACAATAATATAAATATCAAGCAGGCTGAGAAAATAACCAAATATAGAGATTTGGAATTTCAAATAAAGACTCAGTGGAACATGAACAACACACGAACTGTACCAATTGTTATGTCAACGACAGGACTAGTCCCAAAACATCTATTAAACAATTTAAAATATCTCGGTCTGGACGAATATCTTTACAAACAAATGCAAAAAGCCGTCTTGTTAGGGAACAGTCCGGGCGGTCAGGAAAATTCATGGGAAACTGCCGTCACGACTCCAACCACGGGCCTGAAAACCTGGCAAGGGCTCCCACAGAGCTAAACCCTTTTGATATCTAGGATATCTGGGGTTTAGTGAATTTTCCCCTAAAGGTACTCATAGCGTGCCTTAGAGAGGAGTGTGATACCATACATTGTATGGTCAAGTCGGGATAATAATAATAACCCGTGGGGTTTTCAGGTCCTCTATCAGGCGCGGCTCCCTGCGAATGGGAGATGCTCGGTCTGCGACACTTGCTTGTCGCAGAAAGGGTAGTGGGGAAATAAAATACCCACCGTGGAACAAAACCTGAAACTCAATGAAGATGAAGAAAAGAAAAGCCTCGGAAAGACGTAACGACGTAAACGAAGCCTGTGCAACTGCTACAGGAGTCGCGTCCGGCAGGGGGCTCGAGGTGCCCCAGGTCGTCAACAAGCGAAATCCTCAATCATTCTGCGTAGAACCAATAATAGGTGATGGCAATTGTCTGTTCTGTGCCATCAGCCTGCACCTGCTAGGCCATCAACGATATCATCGTAAAATAAGGAAGGACGCAATCACATAGATAAAAGAGAACTGGGAGGAACTAAAAGAACATATACTGTCGGAAGATAATAGCCTGAAAAACAGGTATAATTACATCAAATATATCAGAAAAAGGTGGAACATATGGAACGAACCTGGAAATTCTAGCATTATCTGAAACCAATAAAGTGACATTCAACGTTTATTTGGAGAATAATAGACCCGAAAACCCAACATATTCCACAGAAAAGATAGCAATTAAGATAAGCAAACACTCATAAGAAAGAGTAATCCATCTCTTACTCTCAGGGAATCCTCAAAATGGACATTTTGACCTGCTGACGCCCGAGAAAATAGAAACCATAGGAAATAACATGAGTTATATCTACAATGCGAGAGATACACCAAGGGATCGCAGACTAGACCAGGAGTACCAACAGAGATCACCAAGGTACAAGCAAAAAAATCAACAACAAGAGAAAGAATGCCCTAATGATAAAACGATAAACAACGCCAGAGCCGGTAAAAGAACGAAATGGACCCTAGAAGAATATGGTGAGATCCTATGGTGTCATTTCTACACAGTCGAGACTTGTGGTGCGGCCAATCTGAAAAAAACATATGATTTATGGAAGGAGAGAAACCCATCATCTCAACATGACATGACATCCAATACACTTGCGGCACAGAGGAGATTTATTTTAAACAACAATAAAATAACGGAAGAAGAAATAACTAGAATCCAAAGATCGATACTAGAATACAACTCCTGAAAGAACAAAAGAACCAGAATGATGAAACATTTGAGCACGAACTCCTCCACCAGAACACAGAAGGGTCCAACATTTTTGAAGGCGACAATGAAAATCAGACTTACTTGAATCCAAGAGAAGTCAGCACCCCAGAAGGAATTATATTGAATCAGAACGACTTCAAAAGGTTGATTTTGGCGCAAGTATGGTATGAAAAATGAGGGTATCTGATAAGAATTCCACTAAAAAAGATCAATGAAACCAAGAAAGTCAAATTACTAATTGTACAGACAAACGCAGCACTTGACAAAATACTCAAATCATTCCCAGAAGATTCTATGAACATTACAATAATAAACAGAAATATTATATGCGACAGCAATGGTTATCCAGAATATTCTGCGAATTGAAAATGAAAAGAAAACGAATCCAAACAAAGATCAGGAATCTGAGGAGGGAATTGTCACTATTGAAGGAGACTGAAAAACCGGAGCTGAGTGAAAGACTTCGAATGGTAAAAGAAGAACTGTACAAAAAACATGGGATAAAAAATGAACGAGATAAGGCTAGAATCACAGAAAACATCAAACAATAAATTCTTGCAAAAACAAGCAGAATGAATAGGTATAAAAAACGAACCAAACAGTATCAACGAAACAAAATGTATGCGGAAAACACATCGAGATTCTATAGAAATACCCTAAACAGGAGTACCAATCGAATAAATAATCCTCCAAAAAAGAGCGACATTAAAACTTACTGGACTAGTATTTGGGGAGAAGGAAGAAATCATAATGAACATGCTCCCTTGGATTGGACAAGAACGGCGGAAATATAGTGCAGTTAAAGAAATGCAATGGAGAGAACTAAACGCAGGAGAAACTACCTTCCGTATTAAGAAAGTTAGCTAATTGGAAGGCACCAGGTTATGATGGATTGGTCAACTTCTGGTTAAAAAAAATGGAAGTGGCCCATAAGGCACTACTATCGTGCTTTAATAATATGATTGCAGGAACTATGGAAACACCTAACTGGTTTGTGAAAGGAAAGGCACACTTACTGCCGGAAAACGACCCATTACCTGTCTAAACACCATGTATAAAACCTTAACAGGTATAATAACAGCCAGAGTGTACGCACACTTAGATGAAAACAATTTATTCCCAGCAGAACAAACGGGTTGCGCCAAGAACACATACGGATGCAAGGACCACCTTTTAGTAAGCAAGATGATAAGTGAAGATTGCAAAGAACGGCGTAGAAACCTCTCCATCGCTTGGATCGACTATAAAAAAGCATTCGATAGTGTTCCCCATGGATGGCTCATGGAATCTTTGAGGATATGCAGGGTGTCAGAGACTATGATATCATACCTTGAAAAATTGATGACCCAATGGAGGGTTGACTTATACCTGACTACAACTTCGGAGGTCCTACATGTCAATAACATTTGGATAAGAAATGGTATATACCAGGGAGACTCATTGTCGCCACTGCTGTTTTGTCTAGCGCTGTTTCCGCTTAGCTCATTGCTCAATGAATCGCACACTGGATATCAATGCAAAAACGAGAAGAATAAAATAAATAACCTACTATATATCGATGATCTAAAGCTGATAGCCCAAAACGATAACGAACTCGAAAAACAACTTAAAATAGTGAGAACATTCAGTGAAGATATACGAATGGAATTTGGAATTGACAAATGTGCGAGAGTGACGGTAATAGGTGGTAGAAAGACGAGTAAACGGAATGTACCGAATGACGATAGAATGGTAATACCAACACTTGAGAAACATGAATTCTATAAATACCTGGGAGTGGAAGAGAACGAGAACATAGGACACACAAATATGAAAAAGAAACTCACCCAAGAATATCTTAGAAGAACACGACGAATTCTTAAGACAGAACTCACCGCCAAGAATAAATTGTCGGCAAGCACAACGCTAGCAGTACAACAAATCCTTGAAAGACCTGACACACATCTGGAAACTGAAAGAGACAGGAAACAAGAGACAGATGGAACAAAAAAAATGTATGATCAAATATTAAAGGAAATAGAAAAAGAGACCATCAACGAAGCAAAGTCTTGGGAATGGCTCAGATTTGGAAAGCTAAAAGTAGAAACTGAATCACTTATCACCGCATGCCAAGAGCATGCGATAGCAACCAATTATCTAAAAACTAAGATCTTGAAAACTGGCACAGATCCTAAATGTAGACTGTGTCGGTCAGAAAATGAGACAATTTATCATGTAATGTCGGTGTGCCCGATCTTGACAAAGAAAGAATATTTAGAGCGACATAATGCGGTTGCTGCTCACTTACACTATGACATCTGCAGACAGTACGAAATTAAAGTGGTAGACAGATGGTACGAACATAAACCAGACTATGTGGTGAACACAGACGAGATGGTGATGCTGTGGGATACCCAAATTCAAACGGATCGTGAAGTAAGGGCAAACAAGCCAGATATTGTACTTAAGGATAAAGCAAAGAGACTGTGTCTACTAATAGATTTAGCAATACCCTCAGATTATAATGTTATACAGAAAGAGGCAGAAAAACGGCTGAAGTACAAGGACCTTCAAATAGAGATTGAAAGGATGTGGAACATGAAGACCAAAGTCATCCCAGTGATCATTGGAGATACAGGAATCATACCCCATAGCACTTGTCTGGCCATAAACGATATTCCAGGAAGACACTACCTCCTAAGTCTCCAGAAAACTGTGCTGCTGAAAACAGCCCACATTGTGCGGAAGGTGCTATAATACCTAGAAACAGCGGAATTGGAGAAGAAAACATCTATTTAACAGAAATCACCCTAAGTGCACCTTGTGCACTCGGTGAATCTATACTTGAAATAATAATTACCATAAAGCTATTTATGTGAAAAGAATTAATAAATAATAATAAAACTGTGGTGTAAAACAGACATCGAGGAATTCTGGAAAACACAGCTTTCCACAACAATCTCCCATAACTCCAGAGTCAGCTGGATTAATGAGGAGGGAGGAGGCTGCATCTCAGAACTGTGAGGCCATGAAACACCCACCATTTACAACGGAAGACACATCCAATATAATGAAGCACCTCCATAACTAGAAAGCACCAGGACCAGATGGTGTACAAAATTACTGGATAAAGAAACTCTGTACGCAACCCACGAAACACTAACAGCCCTTATAAATGACGTAATTACCCACCCACACAAGATGCCTAGTTTCCTTACGCATGGTACTACATACCTCTTACCCAAGGACAACCTATGTGCACACGACCCAGCAAAGTACCGACCAATCACTTGCCTTCCAACCTTATACAAACTCATAACATCGTGCATTAATCATCGCATTTTCAAACATTGTGAGCTGAACGACATAATTACACAACAACAAAAGGGAAGCGCGAAAAATTCGATGGGATGCAAAGAACAACTGATAATTGATTCCATTGTCTGCAATCAAGCCCACGCCAAACGTCGAAATCTCTACATGGCATGTGTGGACTACAAAAAGGCCTTTGATTCAGTTCCACATGATTGGCTTATAAAGGTGCTGAAACTCTATAAAGTGAATAATTGTATTATTAACTGTTTAGAATATGCCATGTCCACCTGGCAAACCAAAATCTCACTGAATGAAGCCAACTGTTCGATACAAACTGACCCCATTCCAATCAGAAGGGGTATATTCCAGGGAGACTCTCTTAGGTCGTTTAGTAAATTTTCCCCTAAAGGCACGCCACACCATGGGTGCCTTAGAGGGAGTGTGCTAACATACTTTGTATGGTCAAGTCTGGATAAAAAAACTGTGGCAAATTCTTTTAAATATGTGTATTAGATAATTTTTAATCATACGAGTATATTTCTTCAAGTTGCTTTTACGCCCACAAAAAATCCAATTTTTCTATCCTGTTGGTATGTAAAAAACTTGAATAGCACAATTTAAACTTATATTGAGTGTTGGTGACACTAGTTTAACAAATGAATTTGCAAAAATTACAACTGACTCATGGGCGTACCCCGGGGCAGGGGGGAGGGGTCAGCTGTCCACCCGGATCTGAAAACCCTGTCATGAGCCATTAAAGCTTCCCATAAAATTACTGACTTGTCCCCTTGGACCAAACAAATCTGATTTATCCCTCTCTCTAGGACAATTTTTTTACGATTTGCCCTCCTCTAGGAAAATTTTATTTCTAATTTTGCACCTCCCTAAACCAAAAACTGGGTACGCCCCCTTGAAGTGACTATATATTAGATGTGAAATTCTTGTTATGATCTTGTTCAGAAGCCGTTTATTATGTTCATATTATTGGTCTACCTTTTAATTAAAACGAAGCTTTAAAGTATTAATCATCATATTTGTTATTAAGTTCTGACGACCCAGTCCCAAGAAAATATCATATCAAGTTTTGTTCTAACAGTCAGGAGATCTAATTATAATTTCTCATTAGTTTTAATACGTTCATATGGATATTTAGCACGGTTATTAAAATACTTATACTAAAGCACATAGTTTATAAGCCCGGGTAGCTCAGTCGGTAGAGCATTGGACTTTTAATCCAAGGGTCCAGGGTTCAAGTCCCTGCTCGGGCGTAATTTTTTTTATTAACCCCAATATTTTATGAATAATAATTTATAACAAAGATTTCTGAAAACATGTAGTTAACATTGGTTAATTTGTCTGCAATATAAAAGAGTCTTGTTTTCCTACATTTAAAAATGAAATACTGCTTGTTCTGTTGCAATTTTTAGTTCACGACGTACCTATTATCCATTCATTTGTGCAACAGTGACATTTTCAAATTCAACTAGAGTTTTTGGAGGCCCTGAAAAAAATACATTGAAAAAAATATATTTATCTTTGGATGGAAAAATCTCATTGATTCCAGTAAAGAAAATGTATGGGAATCTAATGTATTTTTGTCTCTGTTAATCCACATGCATATTGTATAAAAGTTTCTCAGCGAAACAATAAGTTCTATGTTTCCAATAGAGCTATTGCACATTGAAAATAATAAACTATTTGGTTATAGAAAAATCGTTAGAAACATTTTTAATCTGTATTAAGAAATACGGGTAAGCTTCATAATTCTAAAAGGATTGGAACATACACATGTTTCAGCCATATCGAATCCGTACAGGATAAATTAATTCCAATAAAGAACAGAGGCTATACTGGCCTAGCATATAGATCAAAATATTATCAAAAATGGTCTTTATCAAGCAAATTTTCTTTCCAGATAACATACATTGCAATTTCTCTCTCTCTCTCTCTCTCTCTCTCTCTCTCTCTCTCTCTCTCTCTCTCTCTCTCTCTCTCTCTCTCTCTCTCTCTCTCTCTCTCTCTCTCTCTCTCTCTCTCTCTCTCTCTCTCTCTCTCAGTATGAGCAATTACTTTCTGTCTGTCGTACAGTCACTTCCCAAGGCATCCGTATACTGACAATGCGTGTGTCAAGAAGTAGTCCACTTTCCAGTGCTTGCGGTCGAGCCAGCTCTTAATGTTAGGAATCAATTGATGGCATCACCTTCCTAACTTCTCTTGTTCCCACTTTGATTGCCACTTTCTCAGCCAATTGTATCTTGCGACTTCCTTGTTTTTGACGTTATAGGAAGTTGTTTTGGGATACCCCCGCAATCACCTCTTCCGCAGTTGCTGCCACTGTTCTGTATGAACTGCATATTTGCAATCACATTTTCTTCGGGATTTGACTCAGCTTTCTTACTAGCTTGATGTTAGTTGCTTCCGATTTCCAAATGGGTGCGGCGTAAATAGTATTGTACCACACTAATTAGAATCATGCGTTTTGAATATCTAGGTTCTCTTAAATTTGGCATTATACCTGCCAGTGCTGTGAATGTTATTTCTGCTTGTACTATCGCCCGCTAAAGGTTAATCCTTTTTAAGCCACTCTTTTAACACTTTAGCTGTTTATTCCTCTCGATTTTGATACATTGAATTGAAAAAAAGGGACTGCTTCTGTTTTTTGACGAGCTAATTCAAGTCTTCTGTACTTTATCCATCTAGAGACATAAACCAATCCAGTATTTGCATGGCAACATCGTCGACAAAGCCTATTAATTCTAACCCTGTTGGTAGGCTGATATCAAATAGAGGGTTAGTCTCAGAACCGAAGCCTGGGGGACTCCGCTGCTTAATTTCTGTATAACCTTCTTATCTATGCCCGACTCTAAGATTAGTGCCCTTTCCGGATAAATAAGACCCCATCGTGCAATGAGACTTTCAACAACGATGCTTCTCCCCCTCATTTCTTCGAGAATCAGTTGCCTTGACTCACTTTTGAAGACATTTTTGACATCTAGAGTGGATGGCCACCCATTTTCCTGGTACTATTCTCGACTGGTTGATTTGCAGCGTCCACTATTCGTTGGATACGATCGATGGTTTGCCTTTTTTTCCCGGAAGCCGAATTGTCTTTCTGTTAGCTCTGACATTATTTCAAGCTCTGTTTTGAGTATTGTTAGCAATACGTATTCTAAGAGCTTCCTTCCACGTTCAAAAGGCAAACGGGTCGGTAGGTAGCAGGAGCTCGGGGTTATTTATTAATCGTTGTTTTAATTATTTCAGGGGGTGTGACCTGGTCTTGGAGCTCTCTTACTTTTTTAATTTTACAGCTGCTGTCTTTAGCTCAGCTGTGGTAAAAATTTATCTGTATTATCAGTCAAAATCACACGAAAATGTCTGAAAATTTCTTCAATGGTTTCCATTTTGAGTTGAGACCTTGGTGGAAACCCATTTAACTTTTTTATAGATAGTTGGTATCCATCTCCCCAAATATCCAGATTTCTATTTTAGCTGCTTCTATGCTATTGCTCACTTTCTAGACGTGATTTTCTTTCAGTCCTCTAGGAAACAGTCTCCTAATCTTAACACATTCTTTTAAAATTCCGTCATTCCACCAGTAAGCCGGCGCCCGATTATTTCGGTTGTATGCTTTCTTTTTGGCATAGTTTTGCTGCATATTTCTGTAAGACATTTAGTTAGCAATGATTTCAGTTTATCCAAGTTCATTTTTTTATGTTCCAACCTGTGTTCTCCTTTATTTTCGTGACATGTTGATTATTGTTGACATTGAATACAGTGAATTTATGTTTGGTGTTGCTATGGTCAGGTCGAGAATGGACGTGTAATCCCCACGGCGAAAGTGTGGAAGTTTACTTGACTCAAGACTACGAGTTCGTTCGCTGCCAACCAGTCTGTTTTATTTGAACCCCACTGTGGTGAATAGTCATTGAAATCACAAATTATGGAATTCTCTTGTGTTCTAACTGTCCAATAGTAGTGTTTGGTCAAAAAATTTCAATTCCGGTATCTAAGTTTTTGTCATAGAACCAATCTTTTCTGTCCTATAATAATTCTTATTGGGTGCGCTTATAATCAAGATACTAGTCGAACGGTTATTTCTGAGTAAATGTTACAATTTTCTAGATAAGTTAAGAAACATAATCTATCTTTTTGTTAATTAACTAAGTTCTAAGTATTATCAATTAGGGTCCGTTTTCGACAATCTGTTTAAAGAAAATATTCCAATTGGCAGATATCCTAACTCTCTTCATTTACATTTATTCACTTTTGCAATATTTCTCGGAAATTATTGTTTTTCAAATAATATGCCATTTCCTCAGCTTAAATCTGCTTTTCTGTTCGACTAAGCGAGGTTCGAGCGTTCGAGAATCTAATTACTTTTATATCAATTTAGATTGTTACCATAATAGAAGTTGACACATATAGACTGGGAGATTTTTCTTTCTTGTTGAACATTCTTACGTTCGACGCCTTTAATATTGTTATTTCAACACAATTTAAAATTTTCTTCGTTATTACCCCACAAAATCGTCGTATGAATTTAAAGTTGCTCTTTTCCCACTTGACGGTTATCCGTATAAAAGGAGTAACTTCAAAATAAGATGCACAGTTCATTCTGTCATTTTGTCTCCGCATGACCGAGAAATGGTAAGTGTATTTTCTTTATTATTCTAACATGTATGTGATGTTCAGTCATGCATGGAGTCACTTCGCATTCGTCTTTGAATAATAAATGTTAATTTTGTTTTATGACAAACAAATTTTGTTAATATAGAATTGTAGGTGAAACATAAAATTTTGCCACAGTAGATGTTCGATAATGCTAATTTTAAATAATACTGTTTTTAAAATATTGGAAGTATATACCAATTTGTTTGTTTTCAATATAACATTTTTTTTTAATTATTCATCAAATTAATACATTTCATATATTATATCCTATATCTAAAACGGATGGTTTTTCGAATATGTTTTCTTCTTTTTCGAGAAAATCGCGTTCCCAAATAAATCAAGACATTTCTGTTAACAAAAACTACCAATTTAAAATGTGGAACAACGAATTATAATACTTGACTTACAAATGTTTTTGCTATTAAATTAGTTGATTTTTTTACAGTGCATTTTACCGCTTAATTCAAACAATCTAAAATAATTATAATTCGTTTATTTCAAATACAACACCCTATATTTTTTATTAGGTCTCGCTTTCCACTTGTATTTCCATTTAATTATTACTAGCATCCCTATACCTACACAGTTCAATATATAAGCAATGACAATTAAATTTATTTCAGATATAAAGTGTAATAACATTACAAATACTTTTTGGTTGATACTTAAAACTGGAAAGTCAAAAGCTTACTTTTTATTAATGTTGAATTTGTTTACGTAATTTCAATTATGGTTCTACAGTATTATAAAGAAATATTTCAAAACTGGTTAGATTTATGTAAATGAGTACTGGTACTTTATACTCGAAAGTAATATTAATTAGTTGGAAGTAAAAGGATTCTTAAATTATAATTCCCCTCTGTTCTCGTATGTTGTATTTGTGTTCCACACGTATTGCAAATCAACTCACATTAAGGGCATAATTTTTTAAATATAGCTAACCGGTGGAAGTTCAAGAACATAGCTTCATACCGGACTTGTCAGTTAGAAGTTATGTCTCCAATTTTAGGTAATTTAAACTGTTTGGCGTCTTTAAATAAATTTACCTTTGTTTTGTCTTTAACCCACGACCTTAAAAAATTTTCCCGAAGAAAAACTGTCGCTTACACAGTGTGGGCACCAGAGTAATTCATTTTCGAAAGTTTTATAGGTTTACATTTAGTTAAACTCTAGTATGGTCAAATATTAGGTGCCATACATAGTTAGCGCCCAACATACAATCCATTTTTGGTATTTGTAAAATTTTATATTTCACTATAGTAATATATAATTTTTTGTTGGTAAAAATCAGTAATGTTTTGAAATTAATCTTTGATATAATTTGAACTCACAGTCAGAAATAATGGAGCCAACATTTAAAGCTCCTCACTTACTTTTATTTGAGTTGAATTTTGAAAGTCAGAAATACGTTTGCAGATAAGCCCAGGATGAAAAGGGTAAAATTCTTGCTAGGCTTTTAGCTAAAGAACAGCAAAGAGTTGTAGATATTAGTATGATATCTGATACATATTTTAACTTTGAAGTCAATAGAATTGCTTTAAAGACAACTTTATCATCAATTGAAAATTTTATTAGTAACTTTGAGAGTTCCTCAATGCAGCCCATGAATAATTTGTTTCTTTTGAACGGGAATACTGTTTGAGGATTTCGCTACAATATTTATTGTCACTGAGCTGATGACGGACAGTGTCACTACAAATTCCTCATTTAGGAAATATGAATCCATGTTGGCTAATTAGGTGCATACCCGGTATAAAATCGTCTTCAATGGTAGCGGATACCAGGAATGTATGCCGGATTCTGTTGTCCACTATGTGTAGTACTACATCTGCCTCACACTGTATTGACTTGGACTCGCCGGTGAACTGTTCTTAGCTGGCCGGATTTCTGATGACCTCACAACTCTGGACCTGGCAATGGACACAGCGGCGTCGGTGTCAAAAGTGATGGTAATTAATGGTGCCCCTGATGACTAGGCTGGTGTTGAGAACGGAGGTTTTCGCGGCCAGAGTCATAGCTGATTCTGCTTTTTCCGGATTTGGACCGCGTCATTTTTCGAATTAATTTATTGATATACCTAAACCGGGATATAAACAAAGTTTTCCGACGTTTCGCCCACACTTATAAGGGGCTTTTTCAAGGCTGAGACAATAAACAAAACAAATGTTACTTCTTGCGGCTATCCATTCATTTCATTTTTTCTTGAACACTCTCAAAACTTCACTTTTGATTCAAATTGTCACAATGATGTACAAATTCTATATAAGTAATAGGTACGAAGAAAAAATAATTGGCCCCCCGGAATTTTCAGGTAAAAGAAGGGTAGGAGGCACTTAAAGGGATTATTTTATGATAGTTGTTTCGCTAGTGATGGAAATTGACGCAAGATTGCCAGATGGACGAAAGTTTGTCTCGGTTGAAATTCTTCGGATTTTTGGCGATTTCAAAGGCCTCACAGAATTTTCTGGTGAAATAATACGGAGATTTGACCACGACATTTTGAAGTGTTCGTGAGAAAAAGATGAAATGAATGGAGTAGCCGTAAGGTAAGTAACATTTGTTTTGTTTTTTGTCTCAGCTTTGAAAAAGCCCTTATAAGTGTAGGCGAAACGTCGGAAAACTTTGTTTATATGCCGGTTTAGGTATATATATAAACTAATTCGAAAAATGACGCGGTCCAAATCCGGAAAAAAGGCACCTCTCGTCCCAGTTCTTTGTGACTGTTCAAGTAGTTTGCTCATACCCGTCAACAACGCTTGAAAAGGTGACTCTGACTCTTTCTGGTTGAAGGAAACTACTCGTACTTCGGCTTGGAGATGTTCATGACGGTCTCTACCTCCAATGCCAGGATTAAAGCTTCATTACTCTTCTTGATGCCACTAAGTCTTAGATTTCTTTGTACTTCAACCTATCTGATATCAAATCCCTTTGTGGCCAGTTGTTCTTAAGTTTCCTCTGGTAGATCTGGGTAAGACAGGTGTACTAATCTTCTTATCTCTGCTTCGAATAAAAATAAAATATAAAATATAGAATACTTTAGAATAGTAACGACCCGACCTTGCTGAATTTAGATCTGCTGGATTCTTCACGCTTAGAAAATATGTGAACAAAATTCCGTAGTAAAATGTGAAAAAAAATTAGGTTACAAATAAAATAAATTACTAAAATAAATGAATGTTCTTTAATTATGCATAATTACCAATACTTGTTGCTAATGATTGTTAAAAATGAATATATTTAAACACTTTTGGAATTATCCCGTAAAGACGTTCTTGAATCATGATATATGTTAGTTACGATGAAAAAACTTAAATACTTTCATGAAAATTCTTATTCTCCGAAAAATACTTTTTCGAACCTAAAGGTTTTTCTTTATAGAATCATAATTAACTCTTTTTTTGTCAACAGGTAGAGTATGATCATGAGGAGTTTATTTACTGGCATTTTTCTTGCTATGAGCCTGTATATTTTGTTGACTTATCCACTGGGGAAAGTATTGACCGTTTCGGAATCTATGAACAAGGCAGACAATCATCGAACAAAAGGAAAGTCAATGGAAAAATTCACAAGAGTGTTAAGATATTCCGGTCCGAAAAGTGAATACCTTAATGATTTTTTTGGTGAGTAAATATTTCTTATTATAACAGAATAATCTAACCAACAGTTAGGTATTCTAAAAATGTAGTAACAATAAAACAAATAGATTTTTTCTTATGATATTTTCGCTAATTACGCAGTTTAGATTACCCGGGGAGGGGATAAGGGGGGCGCAGCACCTCCCTGGAAGTAAAAAACCTGACATGAGTTTTAAACCCTTACCATAAATTTGTTGACTTTCTCCATGAGCCAAAAAAAAAAAATTCTGATATGTCCCTTTCTCTTGGGTATTTTTTTTCTGATTTGACCCTTTCTTGAACAATGTTGTTTCTGATTTGCCACTCTTTAAACCAGAAGCTTTTATTCGATCATTATTACCCTGAAAAGATATACTCATAATAATTAATGATCATTTCTGTATATTAATAATCTTCTTCTGCCTGTTTAAAAAGGAATTCAACGGTGTGTCGTCTTGGATATTCCATCAACATTTAAGGAATTTGCGAATTAAAACGTGATTCCTGGGTATTTTTCTGATCTCTGATGTTATTGACGAATAAAAATTAAAATATATAATTCGCTTATAATTAAAGACTTTTTCCTATTGCGACAAGGAAAATGAACAGGACAATGAATTTTAAATCATTTTATTTTAAAAGATGTTCGAAATGTTCTCCATTCACCACAAGGCAGTGATATAATCGTGCCTCAAATTCATTGCACACATTAGAAAAAATATCTGGAGTAAGTCGGCTACAATCTTAGATGCGAATTCTGAAATCATTCGGTGACTCTGGAGAAGTAACAAAGACGCTGGTCTTTAAATGGCCCCAAAGAAAAAATCATATTATATCTGGCGATCTTGCTGGCCACTAGACGGCACCGCGTCTTCCAATCCATCTATCAGGAAATCGATTATCCAGAAACTATTATTTCAATATTAAATATCGTCTACTGAAGTTATTATTAATGCCTTAAGGATTTATATCAAATCAATATAACTTAACTATTTCTTATTTTACTTCTTGCGTAGCAATAATGAAATAATTCACATCAATACGTACATAACATTTTGTTACCGTTTCCAAAACAAATATGTATTCATTATTCAATCTTGGATTTGGAATATGAAGTAACTTGGTACATTCACGTTTCGAGCGTATGGCTAGATTATATTGCAAGCAAGCGTAGTCATAAGGCCGGGCACAGACCTACAGAAAAGAATTGTAAACGGGAGGCTAGAACGCAATGCAAAATATATCACTCGTCACATACTACAGCATCGCTGGTCAGAATGTTCAGACCGGTAAGAAAGAGGCATCAATTACATACTAGCTCCGTATATCGGCACACACAGCCCGGTTACAACCCGGCGCCGGTGACTTTACCCTAGTTCTCCTACAACTGCCGATGAAGTGATAACACAAACGCTAGATAACGACTGATTTTGGCAAGTGTGTTTATTTTCTTTTGTTCTTATAGGTACCGGTCTGGGCCCGAGCTAAGTCATAAGTCCCCATATTATGCATTGATGCCATATTTGACAATGCCCTTTTTGAATGGCTATTAAAATCTGGTAAAATTCTGTTTCGTATTTTAATTAACTAATAAACTAGACGTTAAACTGTCGATTGTGGAGTTTTCTGTAGCTTTCTTAACATTTTTTAAAATCTAATATCACATGTTTATCCAATATAGATATCGTTATCCCATAGGAGCCCATGTATAAAGTGGCGATTTTGAAAATCATTTTCTCAAAAACTATAAGATCAATCAGCCCTAAATCTTAACAGAAGATAGGTACACTATATGTATAATTGTTTATAAAGTTTATAAAGTTTTCTTAGCATTCACGCTTTGCTTTCCAAAATCCTTAAAGTTGCTAGAGTTGATTAGACTAGGAATTGTTTGTCTATCTTAAAACATTTATAGTTTAGTGAACAGAGAACTCATTGAAAAATACCTAGTGGACTCAAATTTTTATTTTCAGCTGATGATGACGAAATTTTTGAAATTACCAAAAGACAAAAAATACCTGGTGATATTCGATTCTTAAGACTAGGTAAAAAAGGAGATGAACCGCCTTCTGAGGATTACGGATACTTCAGGTATGGACGGAATGATGGAGATGATAAATAAATCTTTATTATATATAATATTTCATAATTAATAAAAATATGTGTTTACATTTAGAAGGCTGGAAATAAATAATCTTCTTTAATTATTAGGAAATTTCATTGAAAACAATCCTGCTATTTGCTTAAGAATTATTTCGTAAATTAGACGCAATGTTAATGTATTATTTTTATTAATTTTATATTTCCGGGCAGTTAATAAGGTTTAATTCGAAAGGGCCGATATTTCCATATAAACGTACGTATATCTATTATTGTGTTTAATAATTTGTAATGTATTCAATAATATTTATGAATGATTATAATGTTTTAAAATGTCATCTTTAAATAAAAAACAATTACACACAACAGTTAACGTTTTTAACCAATTTCCAAAAAGGAGAAGGCTATCAATTCGGAGTGACTTTTTTAATACTAATGATGGAATTCTTTTGTGTCTATTTTAGGGTATATACACTTCCTCCCATCATAGGTTCTGAATAATCGTTTTGTTTAGTATATCAAAATATCAAGATTAAAAAATTAAGTCTCTTTAAAATTCATATTTACAAAATATTTATTTTCACTCAGGGTACGTTCTACCAAAATATCTATTTATATACCGGGTGGGGCATTTATCTTGCGACAAAAATATATCTCGGGTGGATTCCATTATATCGAAAAGCGTTTAGGACAATTGTATGGTTCATATTACGATTTCCGGTCCTGACGGAAGTACGGTTTTTTGACAGGAAGTGGCTTTCTATTAATAATTGGGTATTTCTCTTAGCCCCTTCTTATCCCAGAACTTTTGTTAAAGTTACTATCGTTATCGTTATACAAGATGGTTCAAAAAATGTTATATGTAGCCATTAAGCGGTTGTATATTGCTTATATTAATATTTGTTGAAATAGAGGATGTCCCAAAATTAACAGAACATTTGAATTAAGTAGGAAACATAGTTTTTAGACTTTAAATTTTTATTTTCTACTGAATTATCAAGTACTTAGGATAGGGTTATTTATGAAATAAGACTTCAAGCAAATGGCCTCCACGGCTTTGCGGGCACAATAAACTCACTCTTTTGGTGCAGCGTTTAATTTCCTCCTGTAATACACGGGTAGTTGTGGGCTTTTTGACATAGAGTTTTGGCTTTAAATAACCCCATAAAAAGAAAACTCATGGTGTTAAATCACACAATCTAGGGGGCGACAAACGAGGAAGTAGACGACCAGGAAATGTCTTATGCATTAATTGGATTGCTTTACGGGCTGTCGCATCGTCTTGTTGAAACCACATATTGCCCACATCAATATCATACAATTTGGTCAGAAAGAACTATGTTATCAAGTCGCTATATCGAGCACCAGTAGCAGTCACTGCTTGACCAGGCTCATTCTCAAAAAAGTATGTTCCAATGATGCTTCCAGCCCAAAATCTGCACCAAACAGTGACACGTTGTGGATGCATTTGTTTGTCGACAATAATATGTGGGTTCTCTGGACCCCCAATAAGGCAATTTTATCGATTAACAAAGGTACCAAAGTGAAAATGTGCTTTATCGCTTAGGATGATTTTGTTCTAAAAATCAACATTCACTTGTTGATGATCAGCAATTCGTTCAGCTAGCTGTCTTCGCTGTGCATGGTCATTAGGCTTCAATTGTTGTGCTAATGGAATTTTGTAAGCATGGAGACACAGATCTTTGGCGAGTATAAGCTGTAGAGAGCATCTTGCAATTTGCAATTCTTGTCCACGATGATGAATTGATGTTCTGGAATTTTCACCAACACTCTCAAGCACTGATTCGATATTGACATTTAAACAGCTTGTTTTTAGATGACCAGTGTATTCCCAGTGAACACATGACATTCATATGACGTCATAGATAGATCATATAGAGATCATACAATTTTTACATAGATATGACATAACAGTGACTCTATTGATGACTTTTATTTGATGTTATCTAGTATGACATCATTCACAAAATCACACAAAATCTGACTTTAATATGATGTCATGATTATGATTTAAATGTTACATCACTTCAAAGTCATATATTTATATATTATTTACGTAACAAGTAAATCATACAGTTACATAAGTTACACGTCATGATGTAAGGTAAAAGTGATATAATAATGCCGTCATAACCTTTTGTAAGAAATAAGTCTGAGCTTTACGTAAAATTGATATAAGGAGGCCATCATACTCAAACGTCACTTACAAGTCATCCTTTTACGTATAACTGATATCAAATTAAAGTCATGTTTATCTAACAAATCATGTTTTTATTTTTATACTGTGTATGGAGTCGATAAGTGCAAGTTTCTACAGCATTAATGCTCCTTCCCACACAGCACAGGTCTTCCCCATGACGTCCGTTTTTGATCCTATTTAGATCCGAATGTGCTAGACCACTCCTACACCTTAATCAGACATCCTGAGGATGTCCTCTACCGTCTCAATATGGAAATTTAAGTATGGACCTCCATCAGTACGTACCAGGAACATCCATAAAGATTCTTTTTCGGAAATTTTGGGAAAAACAATTTTTAGACATTGAAGTACCTGTTCAATATTTCTTACCTAAACTTAAGTGCCTACACCTATTATATGTTAAATAAATTCAAATCAAATATTTAATCTCTATATTTCTACCACAGGTAAATAAAATAATTTGAGAGACTCATATCCTATTTAATTAGGAACGTATTTTCAATTGAAATAATTGTTACCTTAACTGTGTTATCAAACATGAATGATTTTAAACATACCGCATTTTCTAAAATCTAAACGACAGTTTACATCCCATTGCCAGATTGTAACTAATTTTGAGCAATTCACTAAAAAGGTTAACCATAAGTGACAGTTAACTAATTGTTAGGTAAGTATACCTTTACTGAATATTATTGTAAAATAGATCTTTTTGTTTATTCATCATTGTTTCACAATTATTTTAGCATCATTTAAATTTAAATATGGTACAACTGATTTGTACGTAAAAATGTAAGGAGCTTGTTAAGAATAACAATGCGACAACACTGATTAAATGATGGCGTACGAATAAAATCGATCGTTACCGATTCAGATTGTGACGATTGTGTTGTGGTTAGCCATTTTGATTCCTCACTCAATTTTGGTGTTTGTTGTTTGAAGAAAGTTATGAACGCTTAGTGAACTGAATTTTGTGGCAATAAGTGTTATTTAATTTTGAGCATTCATTGTATAATAGTAATTCGAATTAGCATTCGATGATTTGTGGATGATTTGATTAATGACTGTCTATCAAAGTTAAAATTTAACGTCAATTTCCTAAAAAAATATGTTGATGATCATTTGTTGCATACCAGCAGACAAAAAAACGTGATCTTTTACAAACTTTTAATAACTACAACTTCCATATTCAATTTACGTTAGAAGAAGAGGATACTGAATTTAGTATCCATTTCTTAGATACAAGAATAATAAGAACTTCCGATAACCATCTGAAATTAGACTGGTACAGAAAACAATCTAGCTCCGGTAGATATATCAACTATTACTCAAATCATCCAATGAAAATGCAGATCAATTTGATTGTTGGGTTAAAAAAAAAGGATCTGTAATATCAGTCACCCCACTTTAAGAGAAAAAAACTTGCATATCCTATTTCAATTGTTTACAGAGAATTCATATCCTTCAAACATGCTAAAAAGATTAATTTTTAATTCCCCACGAGATATTAATGTGAGTACACCACAATCTTTTCCCCAGAGAAGACATCTCTAACTCTAATACAGTACCAATACATGTGTCATTACCATATATACCTGAAAGTTCTTCAAAGATAGCAAAAATTTTGAACATAAATCACAATATAATTATTGGCCATAAATCAATCAAAACTGTTTCAAAATTATTTTCCAAAATAAAAGACGAAACTCCCAATGAAAAAAAGTCTAATGTAGTGTATTGTATAAATTGTAATAACTGTGAAGCTAAATATTTTTCTACAAAATACAAACCACCTCAACACCTCGTAGACTTAACAAGGCACTGTCTGATGAACACCTAATTTGTTTACGAGAACCGGCGATACAAACAAGTGGAAGGAGCTCCAATGGGATCGCCACTCTCACCAGTTATAGCGAACCTTTTTATGTAGAACTTTGAGGAGTTGGCACTAAGAACAACAACTCTTAAACCCAGTTTATGGTTGCGATATGTGGATGATACATTTGTGATTTGGCCTCATGGGAGGGAAAACCTCAATACTTTTTTAGACCACCTTTAGACCATCACAAAATAAAATTTACCCATGGAGGTTGAAGCCAACAATCAACTGCCGTTCCTTGACGTTCTCATAAATAGGAAGGAAGGTGGAACCCTTGGCCATGCGGTATATAGGAAAGCAACTTACACCAACAGATACCTTCATGCGAATTCTCATCACCACCCAGCCCAACTACAAGCCGTCGTCAAGACTTTAGTAACCAGATCACAAAGACTAGCTGACCAGGATAACATCAAACAGGAAATGGACAGTTTAAAAACAGCTCTGAGACAAAACGGATTTACAGACCGAAATATACAAAGAGCCCTAAAGTCAAAACCGAGACAAACAGACGAGGAGCATGAGACACCAATAACCAAGGCTTATTTACCTTATGTCAAGGGGACCACGGACAGTTTTGCAAGAATTCTACAATATCGATACTATTTTCAATACAGACAGAAAAATAAGCACGGTGTTGAGGACTCCGAAGACGAGGATCCCTTTAGAACAACAGGGAGCGTACGAGATTCCATGTGCAGACTGTCATAAAACTTATGTGGGGTAAACTAATAGAAGAATTTAAGCTAGACGTGATGAACACCAGAACGCTGTAAGAAAGCAGGAAAAAACAACATCCATTGCGGAACACGCCACCACGATGTCACACCGAATAGACTTTGAGAACATCAGAGTGGTGGCAAATATAGAACACCCGAAATCAAGACTCGTAAGAGAGGCAATTGAAAAAGCGAAGAGGCCTCACAGTCTAAACGAACGCAATGAAATTCAGAACTTATGGAATTGTTGGAAAATTCTATTAAACACCGTACCGGCCCGGACCCGTCCTTTAACAACTCAACCGGAAATAACAAATCAGCAGGCGGGAGGCGTGCCCAGTGAGCCCCCAGGGCCAATCACACGCAGCCGTTCACGGTGCCAACCAATAGGTGCCGAACCGCGATTATATAACAGCGCGAGCGCTTCTGAAAATCTTAGTATTCGAGTAACTAGAAGCGAAAGCAGAAGGCTACGAGAATTATACGAACCGACCTGAAGAGGGCAGATGTGACTCTGCCGAAACGTCGTCATTTTACCATCGATCCCGGCAGGGATCAGTTATCAACTACGCGGATGAATTCCCGGAAACCACATAAAACATTTAGTTCCCGCGAAAACTTAAAAACATATATATATATATATATATATATATATATATATATATTATATTATATATGGTTGATGATTTATTCCGGTGTACATCCGTTCGTCTGTATTCGTTTGAAAGATCACTTGACGTTTCGCCAAAATCATATTTGGCTTTCTCAAAACATACTAAGTAAGTATATATATATATATATATATATATATATATATACTTACTTTTTTGTAGTATGTTATGTGAAATTTTATGTAGTTTTTGACACAATATACTGTCTTTAATTATATGCGTAGTTAATTAAATTATAAGCAATGTTATACAAAAAGTCAGAGGAGCACAACTTACCCTATCAAGGGGCGAGTTGTGTCGATGATGAGGTAAGTTGTGCCACTTGTATTTATAATATGTTAAACTAAACTTTTTGGGTTTTAAAACAGTAATAAAATGTGTAATTTAGTAATAGCGTATATTTATCAAAAATTTAACAACTTGTAATTTACATAAATTTATATATGTAAAAACATTGTAGTTTTTTAATAAGATCAACACAGGAACTTTTCTATTTTAAACAAAACTTCAAAAAATAAACATAAAACTTAATATTTAGCAATTATTTTTCTAAATTAACAAAATAAACATAATTATTTTCTTGTAACACATAAAACTTAATATTTAGCAATTATTTTTCTGAATTAAGAAAATAAACATAAGTATTTTCTTGTAACACACATTTGCTAACGTAGTAATTTATATATCTCAGAAATCAGAAAAGCAATTTGGGCAAGTATATATTGTGCAATTTTCATCAGCGGTGCATTCTGAATGTGCCCAGTTTTTGCATGTAGTGCATTGTATCCACTGCTCTCCTAGCCGCGAGTTAGAATAGGAGTCACAACAAATAAGACAATAGCATTCATCGTCATCTTCTTCATCTGTTTCTTGCAATACTCTTCTTTTTACTGATTTGTTTCTTGTTTTTTTTGCGTTAGTTTTTGTTTTCTTTATGGTACTTTTTCCTTTTCCTTTCCCTTTCTGGCTTGTAACTGTTTCCACTTTCCTTTTCTTCTTTGCTTGTTCTTCGGCTATCGCATTCTTTTCTGGGGTGTCGGTAAGAATGGGACTCTTTCTGATTCTTCGTTTCCGCCCTGTTTCCACTCGAGGTGGAGCTTTGGGTAGTGGTCTAATACTTTCTGGTAAGAAAGGGGCATCTTTAGATGTTCCTGGTTGTGGTTCGTCATCGTGAGCTGCAAAGGAAGTGTCTGGTTCCGTCTCGGTATGTTCTGTGGTGTTTATATGACTGATATTGAAAATACCAGTTTAAGAATTTTGCTCCGCAGATTGTTGAAAAACATCTGGGTTAGACGCTGTAGATTCGTTAGTCGTTTGTTGCAGTCCTGATGGGCCAGGCTGATTAGCGAGATCTATGGATTCATAAGACTAAGACCGCCTCTTCTTCAGCATTGAACACCAACATATATCCAACTGTAGGAGTTTGTCCGAGTTGAAGTTTCTTGACATATCTTTGTAAGGTAGCATAACATATTTCCAGTTCACGAGCTACAGTTTTTAATTTTTGCCCGTCATTTATTACAGCTTCAGCATCTTTTTGGAGTAAGTCTTGAGAAGTGGTACCCCTATTTGTCTTCCTTTTGTAAACTCTCATCCTAAAAACAATACAAATAATAATTAGATTCATGGAGGGTTAGTTGTGCCCTAAACGGGGTTCGTTGTGCCGCGGCAAAATGTACCTCCAACCATCGGCACTTTTAACCCCCTTAGCAACACAACAACCAACAAACCGATATCAACAAGCAAGTTAAACATAGAGTTATTACACAATATCCTCACGATTCTTTAATAAACTGTCAACACTTTATCCACACACGTAAAACAATAGGTTGTAAAATGACAGAAACAGACCAAAAAACATAAATAAGAAAATATTTACTTAGGTGGCACCGGGGAAGGCATGTGGCGGCTAGCTACTGAGACCGCGGCGCTGGCGCAACTAAAATGACCGCCGAATGTGCGCGTGGGGAAAGCATTTTAGACGCAACAACATAATATGTCTATCTCTTTTCGTCTTTGTGATATTCTCATCGGCACAACCTACCCGCGGCACGTTGAACCCCGCCTTCCCCTACGCTAGTCGTCGCGGTATATCTATCACCGGCGATCGTGAAGTGCTTCTTTTATAATCCCCGTCGAATTCTCCAGTAGAAATCATCATCGTTCCTTCCTCTGCCGAGTCTTTTCGAGAATCGTATTTTTTATCTTAAAGCGTTTGTTGTCGTGCTGAAATGACACAGGGTCGGCTTTGGGTAAATTTCGTAACACTGCCCCCCCTTTAATTCTGATCGTCCCGATCAGAAACATCCCCTCCATGGTAGGGAGCGAGTCGATCTAAGTGAACCACCTTCAATTTAGCCTTGGGGTTTCGACGGATCCGGTAGACGACGTCATTCAGCCTCTTGACCACTTCGTATGGACCATCCCAGGCGGGTGTAAGCTTTGGGGGATTTACCCTTGCTCCGTTGGGGTTGTACAGACAGACTTTGTCCCTCTCCTGGAACCCGACTGAATTGGCCTTGAGGTCGTATCGCGTCTTCATCCGGTCGCTGGTGGCCAACATCTGCGTTCGGGCTAATTCGTGTATTGCCAGCATGTTATGTCGGAGCTGGTCGGCATAATCGTCGATGTATTGGGGAGGTTCTTCGGGGGAGCCAAATGCCAAGTCGCATGGTAGTCGCAGCTCCTTTCCGAATAAGACCTTGGCTGGGGTCAGGCCTGTACTATTATGTACAGCAGAGCGATATGACAACAGGAATAGGGGAATATGCTCATCCCAATCACGCTGGTTATTGCTGACGACCTTGGATAGGTGTTGTTCCAAGGTCCTGTTGAATCTTTCCACCATTCCGTCTGACTGTGGGTGTAATGGTGTTGTTCTCGTTTTCCTGATCCCCAACATCGTGCAGACCTTCTGGAATACATTCGATTCGAAGTTACGCCCCTGGTCTGAATGTAATTCCATCGGGACGCCAAACCTGCTGAATAGTTGTTCTACTAGCACCGTCGCTACCGTGGTTGCCTCTTGGTTGGGTATCGCATATGCCTCAGGCCATTTGCTGAAGTAATCCATTGCGACCAGAATGTATTTGTTCCCCCTCTCAGACTCGGGAAACGGACCGGCGACATCGATGGCAATTCTCTCAAATGGGACGCCCACATTGTACTGCTGCATTCTGCCCTTGGTTCGGGTTTTCGGGCCCTTACTGGCGGCACATGTGGCACATTTGCGGCACCAGGCTCTGACGTCTTCGAAGTAATTCACCCAGTAGTACCGCTGGCGAACTTTGTCTAGGGTTTTATTTATGCCCAGGTGGCCTCCGGTAATTCCATCATGTACTTCGGTCAGGATGGCTGGTACCTTTTTCTTCGGAACTACCAGTTGGGACTTGGTTTCTCGTCCATCAGCGCTTTCCCAAACTCGCTTGAGCATTCCATTGTCTACTCTTAGAGAGTTCCACTGAGCCCATAACGATTTCAGCACCCCGGAGTATCTAGCTACCTCGTCCCATCGTGGCCTGGGTGCCCCTCTCATTTTGAGTGACAAGATTGGTTCGATGTCTGGATCAGCCATTTGGTCCTGGATGCACTGTTCCGTTGTCCAGTCTTCATTGGCCTGTACTCGGATCTGCCTGATGGAGATACCCTCTCGCTGTTCCGTCTTCAGACAATGCTTGCATTCCGCTCTACAGGGTTTTCTGGATAGGGCATCGGCATTATTGTGCAACCGGCCGGCACGGTGTTCCACCTTGAAGTCGTATTGCTGTAATTTCTCCATCCATCTGGCCAGTTGTCCTTCCGGTGTCTTCATGTCCAGCAGCCATTTGAGTGCGGCATGATCTGTTCGGATTAAGAAATGGCGACCATACAGGTATTTGTGGAAATGGTCCACAGCCCTTATTATTACAAGAAGTTCTTTTCTGGTGACGCAATAATTTCTTTCTGGCTTCGAGAATCCACGGCTGTAGTACTCGATCACCCTCTCTTCGCCATCTTGCACCTGGGATAGGACGGCCCCCAAACCTGTGTTGCTGGCGTCGGTGTCTAAGATGAACTTGCCGGACTGTGTAAGAAAGGCTAGGATTGGGCTGGAGCATAGTGCTGCCTTCAGTCGCCTGAATGATGTTTCGCAATCCTGATTCCAATGGAAGGTCTCTTTATAAGTGGTCTACCGATGTAGAGGGGCGGCGATGGTGGCAAATCCCTCAACAAAACGCCGGTAGTATGAACAGAGGCCCAAGAAGCTTCGGAGTTCATGCTTGTCTCTTGGGACTGGCCAATCACGGATGGCTTCTATTTTGTCTTCGTTGGTGCGGATTCCTGACTCGGACACTACGTGGCCCAAAAACTCTACTTCTTTTTGAAACAAGGAATACTTCTTCGGATTGAGTCTCAGGTTGGCGGTATTAATTCTGGAGAATACTTCGCCCAGGTTCTTCAGATGGTCGTCGAATGTCTGGCCCATGACTAGAATGTCGTCGAGGTACACTAAGCACGTCCTCCATGTTAACCCGCTCAGTACATACTCCATTAGCCTCTCAAATGTAGCGGGTGCATTACATAACCCAAAGGGCATGACCGTGAACTGAAACAGCCCTTTACTGGTGGAGAACGCTGTCTTCTCTCTGTCGTTTGCGAGCAGACCAACCTGCCAATATCCACTTTTTAGGTCTAGTGTGGAGAACCAACGGGAGCCTGCTAGTGTGGTCAAAGTGTCATCGATTCGGGGTAGTGGATAGCTGTCTTTCTTCGTGACATCATTCAGCTTTCTGTAATCCACGCAAAATCGGATGGTTCCATCTTTCTTTTTAACTAGCACGACGGGAGTAGACCATGGACTGATGGATGGCTCAATAACTCCATTTTGTAACATGGACTCGATGTTTTCCTCGACTGCCTGTTGTTGCCCCAATGGTAGTCGTCGAGGTGGTATTCTGATGGGTTGAGCCTTTCCGGTATCTATTCGATGCTGGATGATGTTGGTGCGACCGGTGGTTCCATTTTTACTGTTAAAAATTTGCCAGTGTTTTGTGATAAATTGCTTGGCTTCCTTCTGGTTCTCTGGTGTCAAGTGTGTCAAATGGTCAGCAAACTGTTGTAGGAACTCTTTATCGGGCCCTGGCTCCTTCACCGACGTCTGGTACTCTTCTTCGCAATTGATGATGGTTTCTACTGGCTCGAAACAAGCTATCTCTTGACCATTGGTAATTCGGATGTCGTTGTTGGACAGATTTAGGACTCTGATTGGTATATCTCGTCCGGTTTTAACTATAGCCCGTCCAACCAAGTAGTCATGAGCTGAGTGTACGGGCTCCACCATTCCAACGCTGCTCCCAGGATTGCTGGGGAATTCTAGCTGAAGACTTTGCCACAATTTTTATGGGCGTGACTGATGTGTTGACGGGCCCTGTCAATACAAATTCCTCATTCAGGAACCGAAGAACATCATATCTCGGTTCGAACATAAATCCATGCTGGTTAATTAGGTCCATTCCCAGTATAAAATCGTCCTCAATATTCGCTACCAGGACCCTATGCCGGATCATGTTGTCCCCTATCTGTAGCACGACATCTGCCTCACCCTGTATTGACATGGACTCGCCGGTGACTGTTCTGAGCTGGAGGTTATTGGTAACTGGCCGAATTTCTGATGCTCTCAAAATCATTACTCTTCTTGACGCCACTCAGTCTTAAATTTCTTTGGACTTCCACATCTCTGATGCCGTTTATGAAACTCTGTGTGGCCAACTGGTCTTTCGTTTCCTCTGGCAGGTCTGGATAGGACAAGTGAACTAACCGTCTAATCTCTGCTTCGAACTCTTGAAGGCTTTCACCGGATTTTTGCGTTTTCCCACTGAGTTGGACTTGGTATACCTGGCTCAAGGATTGATTGTCGTATCTCTTGTCCAGAATGGCATCTCTTGTCCAGAATGGCGATGATCTTGTCGAAATTGCCTTGTTCTTCGTCTGGAATGTTTTGGAGGAGTTCTAGGGCCGGACCTCTTAACGAAATTACCAGAGAGGTAAATTTTTCTTGATTATCCCATCCATTAGCTGTAGCCACAGACTCAAATTGCCGTTTATACATGGGCCAAGATGAACTGCCATCAAATGTGGGTGGTTTGCTAACGGAACATTTGGTACTCACGGTGTGCTGGTATTTTCCTCTCTGCAAATCTTGTTGCAATTTTTTAATTGCTGTTTCCACTTTATCTTGTACTTCACTGTGTACTGCGTCTTTAATTGAACTGATTTCAGCTTTTACCTGGTTTTGGATAGCACTTATTTCAAATTTCACCTGGTTCTGGACGGAACCAATGTCATCTACTTTGATTTCAAGAGTCTCCACATTATTGTTTAGGATCTTTATGTCGTCGTTTATTTCTTTTATATTTGATTCAACTATTTGCATTCTTTTATTAACTGTTTCATTTACTTGCGATACTATTTGCATTAATTGTTCAAATTGCAATTGTCTTTTTTCTTCCGGTTTGCCGTTTTTCTTCAAATATCTTAAATTCATTTTGTCGTTTTTCTTCTAATAATTTAAATTCATTTTGTCGTTTTAATTCAGTTTGATCTTGTTTTTGTTCAAATATTTTAAAATCATTTTTGTTGTTTTTCTTCAAATTTCGAGAACAATCCTTCCAATAAATTTTGTTGTTTTTCTTCCATCGTGGAAACAAGATTTGTTGTTTTTTCATCAAAAGATTTTACTAACCTTTGTTGAATTTCGTCTTGATGTTGTTTCTCATTCTTGTCACGTTTTTCTAGAATCTGTGCTATTTTTTCGTCTAGTCCCTCGGTAACCTGCTTGACTATTCTTTTGGTAGTGTCGTCCATACTACGGGTTTCCATAAATCAAATTAGGATTTTAACAGCACTTAATCCTTTACTTCTGATCACCAAATTGCAATATACTTCGTGGGTTCAATTTTAAAATTATAACAACTAATATTTACTTTCACTTTTCTAGAACTTTATTTACATTTAAAACAGCTGATTCACAATACATTCTCATATACGCTAGTGGTCGCGGTATATCTATCACCGGCGATCGTGACGTGCTTCTTTTATAATCCCCGTCGAATTCTCCAGTAGAAATCATCATCGCTCCTTCCGCTGCCGAGTCTTTTCGAGAATCGTATTTTTTATCTTAAAGCGTTTGTTGTCGTGCTGAAATGACACAGGGTCGGCTTTGGGTATATTTCGTAACAATATATATATATATATATATATATATATATATATATATATATATATATATATATATATTGTTATAGGCGTAATTATTATGTCATCAGACTGATGTCATATATGAAAGAAATTTTACATCTCCTTTATGTCATTGTTATGTCATGTTGACATCAAATTATGGATGTCATATTTACGTCATATATATTACGTAAGAATCTTACGTCAAGAAGTTTGAAATAATGACTCATATATGACACATATATGACTTCTATATTATGTAAATCGTGACACAGCATGACGTCCTTCTGACATAACAATTATGTAAATGTGTTCACTGGGTTAGAGTCTCCAATTGATTCAGATCATATTTTGTATTAAATGTTCGAACTGTGGCTGCCAAACTTCATTATTTTGACATATTGTTCAATAATGGAAACATGTTGTAGCGTGAAATGATTTATTTGGTATCTCACAGTGTTGCATGTATATGATGGTTGAAATATAGAACGGAATAGAACTAAACCTATAGGAGGTAGTTTAAAAAATTTAGAAACAAAAGGGTTTATAAGGTGACCCATAGGCAGTAGCATATAGCGAATGGTTGGAATATAAAGTGTTATAGTTATACATATATGCTGGTTCTCAAAATTTTAGAAAAAAATGGGTGGTCCATAAGCTTATAGAGAGAGCTTGAAGTCTATTAAACTAGAATTATTATAAAGTGTCTCCATGAATGTTAAAAAATTAAAATTATTCTGATTCATTTCGTGTTGATTACTACCATTGTATACTTTTAAATTTTTGAACGTTTTGTTGAAATTTAATATCCTATTCAGATAATTTTCCAGGTTTTTAATATTTTCATCATTTTTTGCACCAAGGTATTGATACAATTTTGCCATTTTTAATATTTAATTAAATATATTATCATACATTTTGAATTTTATGGCATTTGAAACATTTGGAAATTTTAGGTCATTTTTGATTTTTCATAATTCCAACATTTTCTGGATTTGTTGAGGTTTCACTTTCCAATCATATATTTAATATTCGTAAAATAATGCATTTTTCTAAAAGTTTTTCTGCCTCCTTATGCAATAATTTGAAGGAATGTTTAAGTACTTCTTGGGAAATAACACCCCAGTTACGAAAATTGCTGAATATTCCAAACGTTTCGGGGTCTATGTCAGACCCCATTGTTAACGGTTAAGAAATTATGAATAAAAAAGGCACAATTCTAAGATGTAAAATTAAAATATTTGACAATATGTAATTATTTGATTTCTGACGTAACTAAAATAATTTTATTTGTAATATACAGGGTAGCACAGAAACTGCTAAAGATCATATAATCATAAAATTTCTTTCCAAGTTGGAAGAATTTGAAAGTGAGATCTTCAGAATTTTATGTGGCGCTCCTAGGTGTGACTTTGTGAAACGGATATAATATCAAAATATCATTTAAAACAAGAAATACACTAAAATTAATTACATCAAAAACCAAACCAAAAAACACAAATCAAAATACAAAAAATTGCATTTATAAAATCCCTTGTGAATGTAATAAATTCTATATTCTCTAAATGTTCCAATAATTACATAAAAAACGACAGTTTGAAAAATCCGAAATTTGTGAACATGCTTGGGACCTTGGTCATGAAATACAGTTATATTACATAAAGAAGAATACAACATCAAAAGAAAACTAAAAGGGTCTGCTTTAATTTTGTTAAACGAAAACGATTGTATCGCTACTACCTCCGTCGAATTTAATCGTTCCTGGTTACCGATGATTAAGGAAGAAATTGCTAATGGCCATGTTCTTGTGAACAACCCAATACCGGGATAGTTCATAAGGTTTTTCCTAGGTTTTCCCTTATGATTTTAATGGGATCACTGAATCAACAAAATTCTTTGTTCGCATTTTTGGCGAATGCATCTTATAACAAAGTCACACCTAGAAGCGCCACATAAGATCTCCCTTTAAAATTCCTCCAACTTGAAAGGAACTTTATGATTATATGATCTTTAGAAGTTTCTGTGCTACCCTTTATATTACAAATAAAATTCTCTTAGTTAAGTCAGAAATCAAATAATCCATATTGTCAAATATTTTAATTTTACATCTTAGAATTTTGCCTTTTTTATTCATTGTTTCTTAACCATTGACAACGGGGTCTGACCTAGACCCCGAAACGTTTGGAATATACAGCAATTTTCGTAACTGTGGTGTTATTTCCCAAGAAGTACTTAAACATTGAAATTTGAGGGAAGATTCCATCCCTTTATCAGAATGGTTAATTCAGTTTGTAATTGATGACGGACACTTGACACATCTGCATGTTTCAACCCTATATGACAAAAAAAACAAAAACCAAATTTTTCTCTTTCTGGCTTTGGCATCGGTTAACTTGACCTCTTCTTTATTTCCGATTCTTTCGCAGATAAGCGAATATTCTCTCTGTTTTTACGACGTGTTCCAAGGATTTGTATAAGAAACTGAATTTATCTAAGCCTAACAATTGCAGTTATTGCTAGTGGGTTCATTAACCTTAATGCTACAAATTTGACAGTTCAGAATTAAATTGTGTAAACAATACCGAGTCAGTTGGAACTATCCGTATAAGTTAGCCAACCAACAAAAAAGCAGCTAGGCCATAGACTTTACTAAGGGATATTCCATCAGCGTACTCAGGAATTAGTTTCCTTCGTTATGACCACTTATCAATAACTGTAAATGCAGATGTAGTGAATGGTTTGCTTTATTTTTACAGCTAGCTTCAATTTTCAATATACCAGACGAGTTAGTTCAAAATTCAGGAATGCATATCTATTTCTTTAAAGTGTGTATTTTAAGTCTCAAAAATGACAAATAATAATACCTTCCAATTAGAATTGGTTTGTGAAATTGTTAAAGCTATGTTGATGACATTAGTTTTTAAGCAAATATCCAGTTATCCCAACAGTGACATCACCCTCTATTAACTGATTAGCTGTTATCCGCGATTAGTTTCACAGGATGAAAAATTGGCCGAATATTTTTTTAATATAGCTCGTATTATGTGTCCAAAGCACTGAATGTTTCAAACTTTTACAAGCTTTTATTTACTTTCACCTGTCCCGATGTTTGTCTGTAATCAAATCTTGCAAGTTAATTTTTGATCCACAATTTTGCATGTATGTGTAAATCGGATGACAATGCAAAATTGTTATGACGTGAACCTGATTTGATAATCGAACCAGAAGGGGACTATAGGAACTCGAGTTAGGACTCGTTTGATCCACCTAGACGAGTATTTTGGTGCTAGATGGTAACCAGGGTCTGATGATGGAGCTGGAAAATGGCCATAGGAACTCGATAATCAAACGACATAACCCCATCAAGTTTGGGCTCTTATGATTCGTCTTAATGAGTACTTTGGTGCTAGGTGGTAACCAGAGTCTGATGATGGAACCTGGAAGATGGCCATAGCAACTCAGTAATTAAACGAAATAACCCCATCGAGTTTGGGCTCGTTTGATCCGTCGTAACGAGTTTTTTGGTGCTAGATGACAGCCAGGGTCTGATGATGGAAGGTGGCCAATGTCCAGTAATTAAGCGATACGAGTTTGATTCGACTTCATGGATGTACCGTTCTTTGATGGGATGGTTGACTCAATGCCAACGTGAGCACGTGCCGAGGGCTGAATGGTATGAGGGTCTATAAACATGTCATATCGCTAACGTTGCGCCTCAGGAAATCAGGGCGAACCCTGTTGTATTGAAGCCCTTAACCCCCTACAATGGACCTCTGGGGCTCTGGGGGAATTGACCGTTCTTGTCCTATACTTGTTGGAACGACATGAACAAAAAAGAAACTACTACACAAAGAAAGATGTTTAGAGGAGGCGAAATTGAAGAAACAGGGGAAGATTGTGTACGGAAAGCGATGTCCACAAGCGACAAGTCTTGAAAAAAAATATTTTAACAGTAGCTAGACTTAGAGAAAACGAATCGTTAGAAAAACGCACCAATAGAAAAGATATAGCTAGAATACATACACAAGAGAGAAGGGAAAATTCATCACGAACAACGTGCTTTCTGGATAGATAACGTTCGAATACGTATACAAGACAGAAGAAAAAATCAATTATAAGAAGAACACTTGGCCAGAATCGAAAGGAACAGAATGCTCAGGCAAGCAAGTCAGTTAACACCAATGGCAGTGATTGTAACAGCAGAGAATGAACGTGGTAGCGTGAAATACATTTTGCGATAAAGTGCGTAACAGTTGCACGAATAGATGTTATCCCCATCAAGTGACCAAGTGACCAAATATAAAATTAGTGCCTCATCACCAACTTATCTTGCACGAGAGTAACGCGAAAATAAGGAAGAATTGATACTGTATTACGGATGTAGCAACATGTATGGAACCTGGGCTTATATTTGACGGTTTACTATGATTGTCGCAAACTGAAAAGCGCCTTCTTTCCCGAATTAACAATTGTGAAATTTAACGGCTTATTAGGACAATATTTATTTTGTCGCCAAGCAGTACTCTTTGCCCAAGATCTTTTTCAGGCATCTGAAAAACTGCCACATATGTTGCGTAGATCTGTAGATAACTGTGGAATAGTGATTGCTACTGAGCATCTGGAGAATTTAAATATTACTCGTGAGTTTTCAGTGTCTCGCGATAATGTGTTCGAGGCTTTGAATTGGTTGGTGGCTCATAATCCCTTTTTCAAAACATAATATAGCCGTTCTCGAACATTTTGAGAAGGAAAAAATACATAAATGTTCAAAATCAATTAATAGATGGAACATAAAATAATGAACAGATTGATATTAATAATGTAATGCACTCGGACATTAACAAAACGGCTAGGGCGTTTCCAAAGGAACTAGAAATTTTTGTTGGTGCCAAATTCATGTTGAGGTCTAACGTTAACGTTGCTAAGGGATTTGTGAATGGAACGATACGCCACATTACTGAAATTGTATGGACATGTTACAGACGTGCTCTACTATACGATAGCTACACACGTTCGGTTCGCGTAGACTTTGGAAAGACGGCATTTATATCATACAGCCTAAATCAGTTCAGTACCCTGCTAAATTTAATCACGGCACAGCTGAATGAAGAATGTTTCAAGTTGACTTCGATGAAACCTTGTAATATTGATGCATTAAATGAAATGGATTGAATGAGAAATGTTACGTACAACTAACCAGTAATTACATAATTAAAAACATTGCTACGCGCTCTGATCTATCCCATCAAAAATACTAAAAAGTTAAAAATAAAATTAAAAGAAAAAACGAACTTGTTAATAAAAAGAACTAAAAAGTCAAAAATAATTTAAATGTGTAAAGAAAAATACCAATATAGGTACCGACATTGCAACCTTTAACGGTGATTAAAGTTCATTGTCTACGGACAATCCCATATCATACATACCTAATTATATATTTTTATTAACCCTAAAACTTGACACTTTGTATTAAATCCTTTTTGGCGTGTTACATTTTGATGGAACACGCTTTTATTTATAAAAAAATGGGTCTGTGATAAAAACGCAAGGATTTAATACAAGGTAAGGATCCATACATAAAATGTGTCAAGTTTTAGGGTTAATAAAAATATATAATTAGGTATGTACGATGTGGGATTATTGTGACGTAGACGAAGAAGGTTAATTACCGTTAAAGGTTGCAATGTCAGTACCTATATAATGGTATTTTTCTTATCATATTTAAATTGTTTTTAACTTTTTAGTTCTTTTTATTAACCAGTAATAAAAGCTTGTTTTTAAAAAGTATCTTTTAATTTTATTTTGTATACCCCTAGTAACAACTGGTAAAGTTTATGTAAAATATTCCACAAATAAATATGTTAGCCTTTCGAATTATTATTGGAAAAACATCTAATTCGGAATTTTTTGCAGTGGTGATATAATTTCTTTGATGTATTTACAGATGATGCACATTATGTCGAAAATTTTTTGAGATCATTAACTCAAGGGGAGAAAAGTAGCCTATAGCCTCCTTAGGTAGGCTACACATGCTCACGGCAAGCAACCACTTCTAAACTAAAAGCTTGTCTGCACACATAGCCAGAGATCGAAGCTTCTCGCTTACAACGTTTTTGCGAATAGAGACGTATATACAAAGATGTTTACTAATAAAAAACATACAATTTTGAAATTGAGTTTTTACCTTTTTGAGTATTTTTCTTATGATTTCTGGATCCAGAGAGTTTTATCTGTTCTCTACTCTATTCGCGCTCTAACAATCTTTAATTATTTAGAACTAATAGGCTGTTTTTTTTTGAAAAAAAAATCTTTTTAACACTCTCGCTGCCATGTTAGTCTGCGACACTGAACTATCAGTTAGTGCCACCGATGGAACTTGAACTTGACGTCACTCGCACGCCACAGCCATGGAGCGACATCTATGTATATCTAGGTTGTTTTTCAATGTACGTTGGGGGGTTAATAATGTTTCAATTTCCATGGTATTTCTAATTTGTGGCAACGACTTCTTTTAGGGATCCTAACAGAATGCTGACCAATGCAGAACTCGAGGCATATTCGGGTTACGAACCTAAAGCGGAGCCTTCCTTTAAAGAGGATCATGCTGATGAACCAGATTGACATGGCTGTCTATAAAAGTGTTACAAAATCAACTTGGCAGCGACAGTGTTATACAGTACGTCTCTGTTTATGGTATTATTTATTTCCAACTACAAGTATGAACGGATGAAATACAATTCAAAGTTCCGTTCCTCATTTGAGTACCTCTACCATTGCTAGCTCTCGACTGATCCGTGCTTTACCACCTGATGATAGGCCGTTAGAATGTTAGTCATTGATCCACATTATAGTGCCGGTTACAGTTACCTCCCGGTGTGTTCTCGGTCTGATCTTGGTTTGGTCCATTCACCCTATTCACAGTTGGTTCTCTGTTATACTGAAGTCTTAAACCGTCAGTAGTCGAACTTTAGTGTGTGAGCCTCGTCACTGATAATAAAATTAACTCAAGTAAAATATTTTATTACTTCTAGTATTTACTGGCGAGAAATATCATTGAATTTTTCGATTGAAGAATTATCTACTATGGCTCTTCTTCTTGAGAAGAAGATAATTGTAGCAAGCCAAGAAAAGAAAATGAACCAAAGAGAAAATTATGGGTGCATCCGGGTTTATTGCAAAGAAAAACTGAGAGAGAATACCACATTCTCAAGGTCATGTAATTAATGATTTTGATTTTTTTTACAATACTGTCGATAGGATCTCCAATACTCGAGTGACTAGATGCGAAAGCAGAAGGCTACGAGAATTATGCAAACCGACCTGAATAGGGCAGACGTGACTCTGCCGAAACGTAGTCATTTTACCATCGATCCCGGCAGGGATCAGTTTATTAACTACGCGGATGAATTCTCGGAAACCACCTAACACATTTAGTGCCCGCGTTAATGTAAGTATTTCATTTCCAGTATCTTAGTGTGCCTACACCAATGAATGCTAAGGTTGGCCTTGCGGCCGGGGGTGGTCTTGAATCTTATTGACCATAAACAAGTGTTTTTACCTAGTAAACACTGTATCATTAATTTATATCTTTAAAATGTGTGCATCATGGTACTGTCACTTTGGAGTCATGCATTCACATATTTCTTGAATTTCAAGTCACAACTGTTTTTTATTTGTGTAATTGCATAGCTGATTTATCGACTAAGCTACGATATAAAATAAACAATTTCTTGAAATAAAATGACTGTTATATATATAGCTAATAAGTATGATTGAGTAGATAAAACATTCTGAGCTCATATTGACATAACTAATATTGAAATTTACAGCTGGTTGATGGCTTATAATGTGGATATCAGGCGCTGGACCTGCTAACTTAACCTAAGACGAACACACACGTGCGGCTTCCCCGACGGCTTAAACGGGAATGCTAATAATTACCTAGTTATCATTACGTTACATTGGTCTGACATCCCTGATAAGTCACAATGACAAATTACTAAGACGATCTTCTCTCAGATGATTAGATCATTTCGTTTTACGATAAAAAATCTTTCTAAATGAACCCACAACGGCATTCCCGAAAACTCGATTCATATAAAGAACTGAGTTCAACGTGTTTCCCGAACTGAATACACATAAATTCTGGTATACCAGAAGTAACCACCAGCTTCTTGGATCTTCGACTACCTATTAAGGGCGATTGTCTTATGAGCTGAGTAGTTTACAGTGAGTGTGGAGTGAGTTTAAATCGACAGAGCGAAGCGATCAGCTGTTCCAATGTTATTATAATTATTATAAAGACATTTATTGTTCGTGTAAAAATTATATCATCGAACCCATGGAATCCACTGCAATATTATTTCTATTTTACATCAAAATGTGGCGTAAATAATGTAAAACATGAGTAACAGCTCTATAAAACATCATTTCACAATCGCCAGATTAGTTCTTAATTTAGCCAGGCAGCGGCGTAGGGTGGGTGTCGGCCGCCCGGGGCGGAAGACAATTTTGCTGCCCTCTTATGTAGGTATTTCAATTTAATGTATTCTATACATTATGCACATTAATTCTAGATAACTTTTCCGGCCAGAACAGTTGTCATTATTTTGCATTATACAGGTCAGATTTTGAATAAAAAACTTTATCTAACGGTAAGATGCCCAACTTTCTTTTGCCCTTTTCATTTTTGATGCTAAAACAAAAAAAAATACATGATAAAAGTACAAGTAAAAGGTGTAAACAAAACTCGAACTTTTCAAAATAAATACCTACTAAAAAAAAGAATAACTTGCTTTACTGAAAAATTCCGTTTTTTAGAGTTTGGTACCTCAACGGAAAATGGAACCTTTATAGGATCAATTCATTGTTCCGTATGTCTGTCTATCTGTCTGTCTGTCAAAGACCTTCTTTTGCAGGAACGAGTAGAATCTAGACATATCAAACTGAAAATGTAATTCAAAGATCCCGGTCTACGGTCCCTTTAAACGGTGAAAAAATCAAACTTGTAACTCAACGCAATCAGATATGACCATTTGTAAAATCTTTCAATTTTCTTGATATCACAAGCAGAAATTTAGCAGGAACCTATATCTTACAGCGCATTTATCTATAGTCATTCTCGCTGATACTACGGGGAATCTCCGCACGTTAGCAGTCGTTACTGTGCTCTTTTTAATCGGTCCGAATGTGTAGTTGCGATAAAAAAATGAAATGGTTGAAATATTTTTATTATTTATCGTAAAACTTTGCCGCCCTTGCCGCCCCCACTACGCTACGCCACTGTAGCCATGCATTTGGTAGAAACTCAATTTATTTGTCCCAGTCTTCCCCGTTTAATAAACCATCGGCTGTACACAGTCGTCATTTTATTCGTACACGACGGCAACTTCCGTCCATCGTGTAATGGTGTTTTTGGAAGAAGTATAACTACTTCCCAAATATGTCAATTAGACTTGAAACGAATGTCAGAATTGACGTTTTTTAAATTTAATGTGGCACTTTTATCATACTATTTTATTAGACCCAATAAAAACAAAATGCTGAACCATTTATTATGTTAATCTCATGTGTAGTAAGACATCGGGAAGGAACGAAAACAGGAACTTGCTGTAAGGTTAAATATTGGGTGTTAACACTATTTCGTTAGTATATATATACTTTATTTTATCTTTTCTAAATACACCATTATTATTCTATTGTAACAGTATATTCATTTTGTATACGAACAGTTAACAGTTTTGATTGTTGCGCGTAATAATGTATTTAAAATTATTTTTGTACTATTGATGAAACAAAAATATATTAACGATTTGATGATAAATCTATTTTGTTAATAAGCCTTAGCTACTGGGATCAGAGATTCTATGTTGTGTATTAAGAAATTATTATTACGTTTTTATACAACAAAAATAATTTACAGATAATATAGCTCCCATATTTGGTAAACGATTGTGGATTAGTAGACAAAGGTAGTTGGACCAAGTTTAGTTAAATAATACATTCACATATATATATATATATATATATATATATATATATATATATATATATATATATATATATATATATATACTTTCATAGCTACCTCATTCAACATATGGCAGACATTTTAAAGTCGGACGTTTCGTCGTTCACATTTCCCCTGAATGAAGAAATACTTCGATGTAAGTAAGTAAACATCTGTTCGACGAATATCAGTGAAATATATATATATATGGTTTTTTTCTTGATTTTATTTGAAAGATAAGATCGTATTTATATTGTATGTTTTATTGACGATTTTCGGCCAAGTTTTTGGTCTTTTTCACACTATTTAAACTCTTCTCTATGTTGCATATAATGGTGTTTCGGAGGCAGAGGTCTACTGTACAAAATACCCTGATTACTAGCATTCAATAGAATTGATAAATATTTTCCAGAAATTAGTAAATTAATACTTGTAAATGCCAAAATCAGATCAGTTTTAAAGAATGAGTTATAGATCTGGGAATCGTATAATAATGTTATATTTAGCTTTTACTGCAATACTTTAAAGCAGCGTGGATATTGTGGGTTGTTTAAGTATTTAAGTCATAGGCCTACGTAGATATTGGAAGTGAAAATCTTACTTGATTTACATATATTTTTTGTCGTTGATGGCATTATTGTTTTTATGAATATGAGATTTTAGAAATGATTCATAGTAAGAAAAAAATAACGATAAAAAAAGATTCAAACAAAGTAGCAAAAATATGTGTGAAATAATATTTGATTAATTCATAATTCATACCCTATGTTAAAGCATAATATATACGTAACAGCTCAATAAAACATCCTTGTGCAAGCCCCAGATCTGTAACTGATTCTTTAAAGTTGAAATATATTTGCCATTTACAATTTATCATTTCTCAACTCTATTGAATGCAAACAAGCAGTCTACGTAACCAAACATACAATTCCATGCAAAATTGTGAAAAAATAGGTTTATCAATAAAAAATTTAAATATGATCTTATCATCCTAATACTTCATAAAATCAAGATCAAAAACACATCACATCAGGTCCAGCAGTAGACTGTTTGAAAGAAAAGATTCGTAAATAATGCCAATATTGAAAATATCCACCAAATAAAATTCTTAATTAAGTGTTAAAATAAATGTATATACACATTTTTGAATGAAATGTAAGCATGCTCCAAATATAATTTCTTAAAATACTAATGCAGACTAGGAATTATAATTTGACTTAATAATAAAACTTTACAAACTCAAAATATGGAGTGAATTTTCAAGTAATCCGTGATGTCGAACGTTTAACTGTTGCCGATGTGGTAGCTTAAACAAAATTTGATTTAACACCACTCGATGATAGCACTTTATTTAGAAAATTAACGATTGCTGTCGCTGGCTGCTCCGGTTCAAGTTCAGCAAATAGATGACACTGGTTGTCGGGGTTGCTTACATTTGGTTTTCTTGCCACAAAACCAAATATTCGACTGAAAATAAGATAGCGATTTATTTATCATGATAACAGTAAATAGAATTAGTAATTGTTTCCACGAATGAAGTTTAAAAACTGTACAATTCATTTCCATGTTCGGTATCTCCATTAAAAACGTATTAATTATATTCTAATTAGTGATGTAACCAATATGCGTGTTCCCATTTGTGAATATATGCTTCTATTTTAGTATTCGCAATATTCGCATTTGCATTCATATTCGCAAAACATATGGAAATTTATAGCGAATGTATTTGGTAATGAAAAGCAACAATTATATATAACATGACAATGCAACTGCTTACTGATTATGTACATTACATACAGTTTAACAATCTTTTATCCTGATTTACATAAAAATCAAATCTTTACTTTATTCAAAATGGATTTCAACATTTAGGACATTCAGGGAAATCTAGCTTAAATGGAGGAGGGTCGTTCTCGTGGGCTAGTTTCCCTAAATTACTAGATGCCGATATTAATTTACAGTATAAAAGACTACGAATTAATACAATATTGCACTTAAAAATACAAGGAAATAAAATACCAGTTGCCAAATGAACGAGCGGTTAATAGAGATATAGAAGGACGAGGGCATAAGAGATACGAAACCAGATGAGAGGAAAAGCAAGCTAGTTGTTAAGAAGGAATTCAGGGGTTTGATTAAGAAGTTAGACTTAGAGGTTCATAGTTACAGAAGTCTCGCCAAATGACACAAAAGTTGTTAAGTGATACCTTCGACTCCATATGTTTTTACTAAAAATGGAAGGGTCAGTGAGTCAATGATTGTAGATTGAACTAGCTTACATTTAGTAGAGATGTTACTAAAACCTAATCTTTCAATGACAATGTCATTTCTCTGACATCGAACGCCCCTGACACCTAAAATACAAGGTTTTCCTATCGCGGCAGACTTTTTCAAAAAATATTTTTGTCTAATACACAGGGTTGCTGTATGCACGTTATTTCACTCAAGGGGTTGTGGGAAAATTATATGAATCGTGCAATTTTTCAAAAAATTTTTAATTCGCTTAGCGTTTTCGACTCCTGTGGGAGTCATCTTCAGAGCCTAGGTTAAAGTGATAATGAGTTCGCAATATAAAATGTTCGATTTTAAACAATGTAAAGAGTATTATCTGAATACACAATCAGTTCAGATGAGGTTTTTCCAATATAAAATTTGTTTTATTCACAAAAAAATTTATAAATGCACATTTTTTTGTTTAGTGTTACGTTATTTGTTTTGGTTTTTGATATAATTGATTTCAGTGTATTTCCTGTTTTTAAATGCTGCTTTAATATTAAATCTGTTGCACACTCTTGTCAGTCTTCCTGAAAGACCCTGTATGTACGGTACGGTTGTTATAGTAATATACCAATCGTATTAGTATTATTTGGAGCAACTTGGTGTTGAATGTTTGTGATTGTTCTGTGTTCAATTTGATATCTCTTTATTGATGAAAAAGTTAGATAAAAATGAATTGACAGTGTTAACTTGACAGATAATTTTGACATTTTGAGAATGTTTCTGACGTTTCAAGGCTCTTGACCATATATATATATATATATATATATATATATATATATATAATGTTTTAAGTGGTTTCCGGGAATTCATCCGCGTAGTTGAAAAGGTAACGGATCTTAGTATCCTCCCGGGATCAAAGATCCAGGTAAAATGACGACCGCGTAGGTTCGGGATCAGAGTCACATCTGCCCTCTTCAGGTCGGTTGTCATAATTCCCGTAGCCTTCTGCTTTCGCTTCTACTTACTCGAATACTTAGTATTCAAGTAACTAAAGGGCAGATGTGACTCTGCCGAAACGTCATTTTACCACCGATCCCGGCAGGGATCCGTTATCAACTACGCGGATGAATTCCCGGAAACCACCTAAAACATTTAGTGCCCGCGAAAACTTAAAAACATATATATATATATATTTGAAAATTATTTTCCTGTAATTCTAGTTTAAGAATTTCAGGTTGACAGGAATGACATTGTTTTACCAGATTAATTAACAAACTATACAATGCTTACTTACTTCGTAGTTTTAGATCCACCAGTTTCTTGGGTACTCACAACCCATCTGCTTTCGTCTGGAGCTAAACTACAGTGTGATATGGTATTAATAGGATAGTGTCGTCGGAAGAACAATTTCCTTTTGTTGTCTGTTAACGTGACACCTTGATCGCTGACTTTAAAATGAACAACTGCTGTATTTGGTTTAGGCGATTTTTTGAATAGCTGTTGTACTGCTTTTTTAATAGCTTGAGGACCAGTCAATGATTCCATGTCTATTGTAGTTAAGAACACAACATTACAAGCAGCACCTTGGGTATAAAGTGATTGTTGTTTAGTGTTGAGTTGTTCATTATATTTCAAATCAACTTCGGGTAATAACAGTTTGCAAGGTAAAGCCATTGGAGTAATTGAATGTTGGTAAATAAGGGCTGATAATGAACTGAATACGGGTTCGTTTTGGCATCCTTTTAGTTTCACGCCACGAGATGTTGGCTCTATAAGAAAGTGTCGGATAAGTTCATCACTGCTTCCAGTTTTGTTCTGGACATTAGAAGGAATCGTTGCTACTCGAAGAGCCAAGCCAAAGGCTCCAGGGAAAGAATTGGAATCTCTCACTACAAATGTACCAGCTGCTTGATCTCTTAACATGTTAATAGCTGAAATAAAAATATATTATTAGTACTTTTTGTTGACTTTAAATAAGATATTAAATTACGTAGTGCTTAAACATGGTTGTGAATCTAAAATATACAATTGAAGAACGGGATAAGTAGCAATATGTAAATATTTCAGGAGAAGGAAAATAAGTTTCAATAGTACTAAGAAAGAACTAGTACCTATATATATATATATATATATATATATATATATATATATATATTTAACAACATTCTACGCTAATAAGCAATAATGAAAACTTTTGGTGTAAGACGGGATAAGTTTCAATCAAACTATTTTCAGCAAAAATTTTATTTTTAAATGTAAACTAAAAACAAAAATTAATCAGCGAAACTTGTACCAAACTTGACAAATATGAGTCATGTTTCTCTTGACTTGAAAGATTATTAAGAGCTGATACTATCTATTGCTTCTCTATTTCCGCAAGTTTTTCAGTGCAATTTTTGTTGCATTTGCAATCATCGCCCTGTCTTCCTCCTGGCACCAGTTTTCCCGTTGACACAGATTTATAAGATTCATCTCTGGCTCGTCTTATTTTCGGCATATTTCTTTTCCAGTTCTCTGTTTTTCGTGTTTTCTTTCATACACTTTTGTTGTTAACCGACTCCTGCTCTTCATTCAAATTATTTTCAGGCGCACTAAATTAATATTCATTATCTGAAGGCACAATCTCACTCCCTGATTTTCGAAATGCTTCCTCTTCGATGCTTAAATTCATGTTAAAACTTCAAGTAACACAAGCCACACTAGTTTATTTTTTATTTCCATTGTTCGACGATTTAATATGAGGTGACAAGTACATGCCTGTCAGCTGATGTCAACAAAATGGCTGGTGCAGTAGTGGAGCATGATAGGAAGAGTTTACCGAAGTATATAGCGTTTAGTGCAAGTAAGAGATAAGTTACACAAATCTTATACCGTTATTGCACCAGACCATACCAGGGGATAAGTGGTTTGCTATCGTAATTCAGAATCTATAACCTGTACGTGTCCCAAAGTTGCACCAGACAAATAAAGCAACTTTTTAAACTTGAATAAGCAGCTAACTCACTTTGCAGACTTATGTACTTATCCTGTTCTTGCACCAGAGTCTTCAATTACCATCTTGCCCGAAAATCGACACAACATTTCCTTCGTAAACCCTCCAACTTTGTATACAGACAAATTTTGTATGTATACAGTTTCTATACTAATAGGTGAAAGCCAAAGAGTGTCTGTTTGTTTGCCTGTTGGTTTGTTATTTTTCACGTTTAAACCGCTTAATGGATTTTTGAAACTTTGTATGGAGATGCTTTTAAAACGATCAGTAGCTACTTTTTTCAAAATTTAGCCCCTATGGGGATGAAAAGGGATGTCAACATTTGTATGTCAGAACTCAAACAGCTGAAGCCATCTTGACAAAATTTGCCTGAATCTTTCAAACAAATATAGTTTAAGTAAATTCGTCCACTATAGGGAAGGAAAATTTAAATGGAACCGTAAAGTTATTTTATAGGCCATCTTAGATTTGGTAACTTTTAGTTCATAATAGCATCATAAATATATATATATATATATATATATATATATATATATTTGTTTTTAAGTTTTCGCGGGCACTAAATGTTTTAGGTGGTTTCCGGGAATTCATCCGCGTAGTTGATAACTGATCCCTGCCGGGATCGATAGTAAAATGTCACACCTGCCCTCTTCAGGTCGGTTCGCATTTTTTCTTGTAGCCTTCTGCTTTCGCTTCTAGTTACTCGAATACTAAGAATTTTCAGAAGCGCTCGCCCCTGTTATATAGTCGCGGCTCGGCGCCTATTGGTTGGCACCGTGAACGGCTGCGTGTGATTGGCCCTGGGCGCTCAGTGGGCACGCCTCCCGCCTGCTGATTTGTTATTTCCGGTTCAGTTGTTATTGGACGGGTCCGGGCCGGTACGGTGTTTAATAGAATTTTCCAACAATTCGATAAGTTCTGAATTTCATTGCGTGCGTTTAGACTGTGAGGCCTCTTCGCTAATTAAATTGCCTCTCTTACGAGTGTTGATTTCGGGTGTTCTATATTTGCCAGTACTCTGGTGTTCTCAAAGTCTATTCGGTGGGACACCGTGGTGGCGTGTTCCGCAATGGATGTTGTTTTTTCCTGCTTTCTTACAGCGTTCTGGTGTTCAATACGTCTAGCTTGATTTCTTCTATTAGTTTGCCCCACATAGGTTTTATGACAGTCTGCACATGGAATCTCGTACACTCCCTGTTGTTCTAAAGGGATCCTCGTCTTCGGAGTCCTCAACACCGTGCTTATTTTTCTGTCTGTATTAAAAATAGTATCGATATTGTGTCTCCGTAGAATTCTTGCAATACTGTCCGTGGTCCCCTTGACATACGGTAAATAAGCCTTGGTTATTGGTGTCTCATGCTCCTCGTCTGTTTGTCTCGGATTTGACTTTAGGGCTCTTTGTATATTTCGGTCTGTAAATCCGTTTTGTCTCAGAGCTGTTTTTAAACTGTCCATTTCCTGTTTGATATTATCCTGGTCAGCTAGTCTTTGTGATCTGGTTACTAAAGTCTTGACGACGGCTTGTAGTTGGGCTGGGTGGTGATGAGAATTAGCATGAAGGTATCTGTTGGTGTGAGTTGCTTTCCTATATATTGTATGGCCAAGGGTTCCGTCTTCCTTGCTATTTATGAGAACGTCAACGAACGGCAGTTGATTGTTGGCTTCAACCTCCATGGTAAATTTTATTTTGTGATGGATGCCATTAAGGTGGTCTAAAAGAGTATTGAGGTGTTCCCTCTCATGAGGTCAAATCACAAATCATCATCATCATCTACATATCGCAACCATAAACTGGGTTTAAGAGTTGTTCTTAGTGCCAACTCCTCAAAGTTCTCCATAAAAAGGTTCGTTATAACTGGTGAGAGTGGCGATCCCATTACAGCTCCTTCCACTTGTTTGTATCGTTGGTTCTCGTAAACAAAATAGGTGTTCATCAGACAGTGCCTTGTTAAGTCTACAAGGTGTTGAGATGGTTTGTATTTTTCTATTATGATATCCAAGGCTTCGTCGATAGGGATGTTGGTGAAAAGGGACACTACGTCAAAACTTACAAGAAGACACTCTGGTTGTAAGACCGTTTTTCTAAGTATTTCGATGAAATGTGTCGAATTTTTCACATATGAGTCTGCCTCTTCTGCAAACGGTTGAAGTTGTTGGGCTAGGTATTTGGCTAGGTGTTGTGTTGGGGATCCAATTGAGCTTACTATTGGCCTCAAAGGTGCACCTTCTTTATGTACTTTTGGCAACCCATAGAATTTCGGACATCTCGATGACTTTTCACGCGGAATGAGTTGCAGTTGGAGATTTTTGTCGATCCCACTTGCTTGGATTTTGGCCTTGGTTGTTTTCTCCAAATAAGTTGTTGGGTCAGTAGTAATTTGTTTATATGCTGGATCTTGTAGCAATGTTTGAATTTTATTTGAATAATCCGCTGTATCTAAAATTACAGTCGCATTTCCTTTATCAGCAGGTAGAATGACAATGTCCTTGTTGAGGCGAAGTTGTTTCAAGGCCTCATTTTCTTCTATAGATAGGTTCCTTTTGGGTGGTTTAGACTTTCTTAGAACATGTGACACATCTTGGGTAATTATTTCAGGGGGTGTTCGCATCTAATTTTGAAACTGCTGTTTCCACGCCACATATTAAGCTCTCTGTTGGTATGTGAGAGGGAGCAATAGCGTAATTGAATCCCTTAGCCAACACGCCTATCGAGAAATAGTTCAATTGGATCGAAGATAAGTTATAAACGGTTGTATTCGTTTCCAATTGCCGTGAGGTTAAGCTGTGACCGTTATTATCCGAGAAAAATTCGCTTTTGGGCTTCTGTTGGAGCTTTAATTTGTTAAATTTTGTCTGTTGTTGCATTGTTGTCAACTCTGCATTAGTTTCGGCCCTAAATTCACTAATCTCATCGAATTTATCCCATATTATTGGGTGGAGTGTATTGCTTACCTGTAGGGGATATCTAGGAGTTTAGTATTAAGAACATCCAAATCTCTTCTGACATCACGTATGGCTACCTAAGTAGGGCACAACTAGCTTTCCATAAGATATTCTGTGTTTTTCTGTTGTTCTTCCAGAAATTTACCGTCATGTTTTTCGGAATAACTCCTTCATTGCGGCATCGTTGTAAAAAATGTAGATCGCACAAAAGTTTGCTTCTTTTCGCACGTAATTTCTCAAATGTTTTACACAAATGAAAAGTATTCTCCCCGTAGAGATTCACTATATTTGTTTTTAAGTTTTCGCGGGCACTAAATGTTTTAGGTGTTTTCCGGGAATTCATCCGCGTAGTTGATAACTGATCCCTGCCGGGATCGATGGTAAAATGACGACGCAGAGTCACATCTGCCCTCTTCAGGTCGGTTCGAATAATTCTCGTAGCCTTCTGCTTTCGCTTCTAGTTACTCGAATACTAAGATTTTCAGAAGCGTTCGCGCTGTTATATAGTCGCGGCTCGGCGCCTATTGGTTGGCACCGTGAACGGCTGCGTGTGATTGGCCCTGGGCGCTTAGTGGGCACGCCTCCCGCCTGCTGATTTGTTATTTCCGGTTGAGTTGTTATTGGACGGGTCCGGGCCGGTACGGTGTTTAATGGAATTTTCCAACAATTCGATAAGTTCTGAATTTCATTGCGTGCGTTTAGACTGTGAGGCCTCTTCGCTATTTCAATTGCCTCTCTTACGAGTCTTGATTTCGGGTGTTCTATATTTGCCACCACTCTGGTGTTCTCAAAGTCTATTCGGTGTGACATCGTGGTGGCGTATTCCGCAATGGATGTTGTTTTTTCCTGCTTTCTTACAGCGTTCTGGTGGTCATCACGTCTAGCTTGAATTCTTCTATTAGTTTGCCCCACAAAGGTTTTATGACAGTCGGCACATGGAATCTCGTACACTCCCTGTTGTTCTAAAGGGATCCTCGTCTTCGGAGTCCTCAACACCGTCCTTATTTTTCTGTCTGTATTGAAAATAGTATCGATATTGTGTCTCCGTAGAATTCTTGCAATACTGTCCGTGGTCCCCTTGACATACGGTAAATAAGCCTTGGTTATTGGTGTCTCATGCTCCTCGTCTGTTTGTCTCGGTTTTGACTTTAGGGCTCTTTGTATATTTCGGTCTGTAAATCCGTTTTGTCTCAGAGCTTTGTGATGGCAAACTCATTTTGCCATAAATTGCCACCATCAACTTCATTTTTTGTTTTTTATTTTATTTTTGAATTCTGCATTGAATTCTAAGTATTTTTGATGTACACTGTCCTATACCGAAAATTAACAGTTATTAAAAAATACATTTATTTTAAAATTGAAAAAAAAAAACCTCAAAATATCAAATTAAATGTTCAAATTGTTGACTATTAACTTTCTGACAATACCGAAGACGGTTTTTAAATTCTCGTAACACTTCATTTAGCGTTTGTGGTAGGATTCGTTGTATTTCGGCCCTAATTCTATTCTTTAATTCCTGGATATTTTCCGGCTTATTGAGGTAGACTTTCGTTGTTTACTGAACCATTTAAAAAAATGTTACCTCGTCGGAAAAACTATCTTACTTGAAAAGTGCGGGTTGGCATTGCATCCATAATTATTACGCAAAATTCTACTCTCCGGTCTAAATCATCTTCAGTAAGTTCGTGAACTAAATGAACTTTGTAGGGGTGCCATTTATTTCAATACAAGCATTTTAGAACAGAAAATTTACTATATTTATTATATTTATATATATATTTAGGTTGAATAATTAACGGGATCAGCCTGAGAGTAAGCGAACTAAAACCATGTGTTGACTCTTTGACAAAAAATGGGCAATCTAGTACCTATTGGAAGCAAGTTCGTTACCAAAATTTTAAGTATAAGGTTAGATAACAATGCGATCCAGTTAAAAGATGTTTTGTATTCTGATGAGACCACATTTACCCTTCACGTAGTATACGCAATATCCTGAAAAAGTTAATGTTTGGGCAGGAATTTTTGGAAATCATATTGTAGGTGTCTTCTTCATTGATGGCAACTTGAATGGAGATACATATTTAGAACTGCTCCAAGATAATGTCGTGCCATCTTTGACAAACTTATATCCTGATCCAGTACACCCACAAGTTCCTGCCAATATAATATGGTTTCAGCAAGATGGAGCACCGCCCCATTACGAAATGAGTGTCCGGCAGTACCTGAACCAAATTTTTCCAAATCGGTGTACTGGGATGCTCCGATCGATAGGATGGCCAGCACGATCTCCTGATTTGATGCCATTGGACTACGTTTTGTTGGGATATGTCAAAAGTACTGTATACAAAACTAAAAATAAAAGCCTCAACTTAGATGACCTTTAAAGGCGAATCACGCTTGCGATTATATCAGTCACGCCTGAGATGTTGAGTAATATTAGAATACATTTCTATATTCTATACCAGATTAGCATGTTGCCAAGACATTCGCGGCGAACATTTTGAACATTTCCTACATTGACATTAATGGTTTTTTGTTTTTATTTATATTAAGAAATAATCAGTATTACTTATTAGGTTTTTAGTGTAATGTAGCGAATTTGTGAAATAAAATATATTTTTTTTAATGATAATTTGTGTAAACACTTAATATTCCCAAAACAGTTGAAGATAGGTGTAGGACATTGTACATGAATTATGTCTAGAATTTTCTGGATAATACAAAAAATAAATAATAAACAGGTGCTTGCATTTAAAATAAGAAAGTTGGTATTGGCTACTGTCGCATTTAAAAATACAAATCGACGTGTCCAAGCGTTTTTCCCAACACGCCCTCCTTTATTCGTTATCGAATTTATTCCATTTGGCTGTTCCACACTATATAGTAATGAAATGTTATTCGTTTTTTAATTTATCTAGTTTCTTAAGAAATTAATTTAATTTATTAAAGATTTAAAGGATTAATATATTATACACATCCTTAAATCATTATAATAATATATAACATATATATTCATATTTTGTTGTTACATGGATTAATTAATAGTGTTTTGTATATTTTGTGATACCTATTTTTATTTGGAAACATTTCACCACCAAATCTGGAATGGTTATCAATCACTGAGAGTTAATTGAACGCTTAGATATAAACATTTTATGACTGTGATCTAGATCAATTTTATTATTTTACTCTTGGTTTTACTAACCTTGTTCTCTTGATATTGTAGGTTTGTACCAAAACTTCGATGTGTCTCTGACGAACTTAACATTAGCTGCTGATACTTCATGTGGTGATTCATTGTTTGAGTTAATAGAGCTTCTTCTTGAAGTTCCAAAATATACAGTTGGAGAAGAAGATCCGTTGTAACTAGGGCTCTGCGGACTGTGTTGGTAGTTATCTTCTCTGAATCCAGATGTTGGTGTTGACGACACGCTGCGTTTTGTAAGTGTATGTGTGTATTCACTTGAATCATTTATTAAATCTGAGGGTGAAGTAGGTCGGTCCTTTCTGTTAGAAAAACATCATTAGTAATTTTAGCAACTTACTCTAAACTATTTTTAGCAGTGCTCTTATATGGTATGTACGGAACATCAATTTTTCATGCAAAATTTAAAACATACTTAAAGCCGTTACTGTGATCAGTGTATGTGATAGTAAGTGATTATTTTTGTAGACTACCTACTAATAGTTTGGCTAGAAGCTAGAACTGAACTAGAAATGTGAACTACATATAAAGTATGATTTGAAATTTGATATTTGAAAGCTAAAACATTGTTTATTTGAACTTTTCTTTGTTAAGATATATTACACAGAAAAAATATATCTCGATCTATACATAGGATGCCATACTTACTACCAAGAGCAAACATTATCAGGAATGGAAAATATATGTGTCAGAGATAACGAAATGATTGGTTTTTCAAGTGGAAGGGCTCCAAAACTTTAGAGCTGCCAATCAATCGGTCAATTACTTATAAAAACTTTCTTAGTTTATTTTATCTTAACAAGATGTTTCTGTTTGTAGTGTTTTGGATTTTAAAGCCATATGTGCGAAAGTTTGTGAAGATTACCTGGGGATCTTAGCCGCAAGTGAAGTCGTTTAACGTGACCTATGTGATGGGTATGGATGTTGCGATACTACTGATATCATACCAGTATCGATACTTTGTTTTCATTACCGGGTATTTTTGGTATCGATACTTTTCTTGCGATACTTGGATACTCATATGAGTATTTATGTATTTATGTTTCGATACCAGTATCGATACTTGTTAGTGATAAGTATAATAAGATATTGAGTAAAACTGCGATGCTTATTCGCGCGTCAGTTAGAATAATACTATTAATATCGTGTTACCGATTGTGATAACTTTTCGCTACTACCTAGGATTAATTGATCACTATTATTATTGTCTATTTGTAATGTTTGAGACTTTAGTGGTAAATTATTTTCGGTGCACTCGGTCAATTTAGTGTGACTATTATTGTGAAATAAAATGTCTAACTCACATCTATCTTCTGGTACCTCGGCATATATGTAGATTAGAGGCAACCCAAGAGATAATGAGTCTTTTAAAATAAAATGATAAATGTGGAGAACTACATATAGGGCTAACGACTACAAACAAACATAACTATAGGTATATATTTCAGATTAAATTTAAAAAATATATTGAGATATCTTTTGCCATATTTCTTATAGTCCATGAATATATAGTCAAGTGATTCTCAATTTTTGCTAACGATGGATAATTCAGTATTACGGGCAACAGTGTCGTCTAAGCATTGCGTTCACTAACTAACAGGAAACTTTTGATATCGAGTATGCCTTCAACCTGGAAACACCAAAAATTTGATAACAAAGCAAAATAGAAAACTAATTCAGTTGTGATGCAAGGATATATTCTGGGTATTTACCAACCAACATGTTGTAGTTGGATGTTAAGAGAGATTGTGCATTTCTTTCAGAGTACAGCATGATAGGAAAACATATCTAGTGATATTAAGTTGAGAAAGACGACATTATAACAAAGAGTGCCGTACATTTTTCTTGTATTAATTTTATGAGTAATATAGATGTTATCTGCCATATTAAAAACATTCTCAGGTTATTTTTTGAGGTAAATTTAATTACCTACAGCTTATTTTAATATGAGTTTCGGTCGTGCAGTATTTTTAGTATTTTTATACACTAATTTTCTCAAGAAAAATGCACATGCTTTGACTTTAATCAACATTTAGTAAATTGATTACTTTACCTCTCTGGGGAAAGCGACCACTTCATATTTTTATTAGCGGCTGATGGAAAACTTAGTCGGCTATAAATTATAAGTGGAGTGTTTAAAGCAAATTAAGTAAGTACAACATTATTTATGGTGGTGACATTAATGGTGTATTTTCAGCCGAATTCAAATTATGTTAAAAAGCTTTAAAAAAAAATACTATGAAATATTAGCATAACAAACAATTTCAAGCTTGATTACAATACATTTCATATAGTCATTAAATTCACTTAATGTTGGATTGTCAGATTTTGATTATCTGAATATACAGGGTGTCTCATAAGTCGATGTCAAGCAGGAACCAAGTCACAGTAGTTATCAGAAAAATATAAAGAAATCTAAGTTACGTGTTTTAAAAATATTATAAGCATTTAAAGAAAATCGAAATAATCTACAGCATCTGACGGTCTTTTCACTCCTGTTGATATAAATCTTTGTTTTTCTTAATTTTTTTTTGTTATGATGTAATATTGAGAAAAGCGTTTGTAAACTGTTGCTCAAATTCATAGCGAACTGCTTCTGCTTGGAAGAAAATGTAATTTTTTGACCAAACCAAGCATTCGAAATCAATACGTCGCCCAACTTTAAGTGACTCTATTGGGGAAAAATACTGTGCGAGATTGGCAAGTAACTTGAAAAGTTGGCGCATTTAATAATGATTCAAAAATGGTATGACACTTGCTAAATTATTTCTCAAATTGTGAACAATATTTTTTTTGCAATAAAAACCAGTTTTGATTTTTTTTTCTTGTTCATTTGTAAATAATTTCCTTAGCGCCGTAACTTCAAACTTTTACTTTGAGCGAGGCGGAGGAGTCATTTTACGAAGTGTTAGGTAGACAGAGAGCTCCGCCAGATATTCTCTATTGCAAACACAATATTAGATCAATACGACGCTCCTTCGTTTACTGCACATATCAGGGGCGGATCCAGACACGTACTTGTGGGGGTAGGGGGTGATTTCATGCTGGAGCGATCCTGTATTAAATTTACCTACAGATAATTTTAAACCCAGATTTATTGGGCTATTACATTAAAAATTGTCTTCTAAGGTTTTAACCTATAGAAGTCACCTACTACGAGGGTCTTGGAGTTAAGATTACCTCGTTTTAATGTAAAATTTACTAACTTTGAGGCTTGATCATGCACCTCATTTACGTTTACTCTAAACCAATCACAACATGGTGAAGGAAGAGCCGTACTACGTAAAGCCAGTCCAAACTATAAAACTCTGATATTATCAACACCATGGTTAATTAAATGATTCCTCCGTCTCACTAAAAATAGCATCTTGAAGTTACGGTGTTAAGGAAAGCCTTGGGTACATCAGAATTCTATTTAAGTAGATAAGCAAAAAATTTAAAATAACCCAGTTTTAATTTTTTTTTATAAAAAAATATTGTTCAAAGTAGAAATATTCTAGCATATCGGAATTCTTAGTAAATGCGCCAACTTTTTAAGTTAGTTGCTAACCTCGCGTGGTACTGTGTCCCCAATAGAGAATAGAGACACTTAAAATTGGATTTTGGATACTTGTTTTGGTTAAAAACTGTCACTTCGAAGAAACAACAGTTGGCTAGAAATTTTGGGAAAAAGTTTGCAGAAGCATTATTCAGTATTAAATCATAAGAAAAAAAATAATAAGAAAAGTAAAGATTTGCATAAGGAGTGAAAAGACCGTCACAGGTTAGTCTGAAGTTGGTAGACAATTTAACTCGTTCCTCGAAGTTTCCTTGGACTTCCATCGTCTTGAAGTGGTTGATCTCACAACGTTTCAATAGCTGTGTATCTGCTATCGTCATTAGCATTCATCCGATTGACGATAGCAGATACACAGCTATTGAAACGTTGTAAGATCAACCACTCCAAGACGATGGAAGTCCAAGGAAACTTCGAGGAGACCTTTACAGGATTTTTTTGCTGATAATTTTTAAAACACAACTATAGTCACATTTAATTTATTAATTTATACATTTTTTGAAAATTATGACTGTTTTTACTTGGGGTGGCATTCGAGATTTTTTCCCTTTAAATGAACTTATTAACTGTTCATCGTGGAAATATAAATTAGTTATGAAACGTATCTTTGAAATAACAAAACGTTAAATTCTGGTATAACTGGAATTGACCGATAGTTATTTTTATTAAAAAGGGCATTCTTGAAAACCCCCAAAAACAAATATTGAAAATTAGAAACATGTTGAACTTCTCTAAAACCACCTTATTTGCGGAATCATCCACACTAACACATATTTTTATAAAATAACGATAACTTTTCCAAAATATTCACAAGAGTATCAAATATTACATAAAATCATTTTGTCACCACCAATTTAAAATGAGTGACTGAATTTTACTTACCGCTGGGTTGTAGGACTCTTTGGAGGTAATCGTTCGGAAGGCAGATCGAATTGTACTGTCGGAGTCGATGAATTAATGTACGGGGTCCTAGAGAGTACAGGAAATGCGGGTGTCTGCGGTCGAGGAGAAGAGTTGAGAGAAGGACTGCTCTCCATTTCATTAGCAGACTGGGACCTCCACGACTGTATTGATTCTTCCCGGTACTAAAAAATGTATTATGTTTAAAATCAACTTTCTGAAATATGAAATACTTCAATAATGAATATGCTCATGTAAAATTACCTTAAATATATTTATTAAAGACAATTTTGAAAACAATGCACATTTAGAAGCAAAAGACAATCAAAATATTTACTGCTAACATCAGGTTCAGCAGATATTATCCGAAGTGCTAATACCTTTGATAACAATGTAAATATATATAGCAGTTTCAGATCATTTAATGTTTGCTGAAGTAAAAGTAATTTTGTGGAAATTTCTCGAGAACGTCAATACAAGAAAAAGATTCTCCTTTTAGTTGCTTCTTTTTTACCAAAAGAGGTTTTAAAAATATTAGGTTTTTTAGTACCTTGTCAAATATAGTTCGAAATTGCCAGTTACGTTGGTTTATTATTTTATGTTCTTGTGAATGCTTGGCTGTGTTCTGTCTGTTAATTGGGATATTCGTTTCCTAATCTTTGCCAGGATTACTAGTTATTCTTTACATAAAATTCTCACACATGTTTTGAGATATGAGCCACCATTCTTTCTCTGTACAAATAAGTGTATTGCATGTTGTGTACATACTTATCTGAATTGAAAATATTTTACCTGAAAGTCAGGAGTCATCAATCACCATGTGCATTTTTGTGTTGTTTTGTGTTGGAGAAATAAATTTGACACTTTCTACTAGTTTGATTTCTACAGTTGTTTTAGGGAAATCATGAATTATTTCTTTTTCGCTAGTTCTAGAGGTCTCCCGCTGACACATTACCAGAAACACAATGTATACTGTACACGAAATTCTTGAAATTTTGGTTGCAAAGGTGGATAAAGATTTTAATGTATTATTTGTTTTCATTGGAGAAATCCTCATTAGGGCTCGAAAGAAAGTTCAAATGCGGTATCAATTTCTATAATCAACTTTAGAGAATTAAAAAACTTAATCAAGAAACAGTTTACCATGCTTGTCAGAATGCAGAAATTAGAAGATAGTTCCAAAAGATTTGTTAGCAAAGATTCCATTTAATGACCTATGTGAGCCAGTATGTAGCAGTAAGTATTCAAATAAAAACACGTGATGTTTTAGTTAGTGATAATGTACAAAACTATCGAAAATACAAGATAAGCCTTAAAGAGCATTATATTGCCAATAAAGATCTATGCAGCTGTAAATCTCAAATAAGACACGCGGTGCCTTAGTTAGTAATAAAGTACAAAACTATTGAAAAAACATCATCCTTAAAGATCATTTTAAAAATATTCAAAGATACTATAGCAGCATTTTTAATAGTACAACGAATTCTTGTACTTTAGAATGACAAATATATAACAACAGAAATTTTAACAAATTTAAACAGTTCCTAAAAGAAAACTAAAAATTTTTTTACACCAAATAGGCATAACACCAACGTGGTTTCTAAATGTTTAAACTATGCAGTTATTCCCAAAATATTACTCAAGTAGACTTGATTATTGCAATTGAAGACGCAGCTCAAAACTACCTAGAGATACGTCTTGTGCCAATCGAATCTACATGTAGACCAAGTTAATGTTATACTTGAAAAAAAAACAATTTCAACCCGATGGAGTAGGTATACTCGAAATTTTAAAAAACGTATGTTGACGACATTTTTATGATTTGGGAGTATAGTGTAGAACCCCGGTATCATCGAGAAGAACCAACAATAATATTCACAATGGAGATGAAAAATTTACAAAAACTTGCTTCCCTTGATATACTAATAGATAGACCAGGAAACAACTCAATAAAAAGTATTTACCGAAAACCTACGTACTGATGGCATAATGTTTCTGTGACTCCTGCCTTATTAAAAGAGGTCAACGCCTAGTCAGAGGGTTTGTCAGATCTATCCTTCACCTTTTTTCCTCTACCTCTAATCACCTTATTGATGCTGGGAGGCGTGGTGATGGCCTTGACAATTGTTCCTGTATGACCAAGATTCCTTCCATTATCATCAAAAGGCTAATAAATATCCAACACTTCCTTACCAACATACCAAAAGTATTTATAACATATCGTAACGCCGATAATTTTCTGCTCTCGGGCATTGAAACGTCCTGGTCTGGTAACAGAGTGTGTCAATGATATGGCTCCTCCGCCTCCAGCAACTGGATATTGGACTAACCCTAACCCTTATCGTGGACATCCAATACGAGCAATCCAACTTCGCGGCAGACTGCTGCCATCTTGCGATCTGCCTTATAACGAAGAGGGAATCCAATTGTCAAGTCCTCCAAATCTGCTACATAACAAACAATTCTTACTCCCACGCATCATTCCCTAGTTAGCATTATTAAAACAGAGACAACCAGAGTAGGCCAGTTATAGCAAAATATCGAGTGATATTTTCAGCTTTTTCTCTGGCCATGAATAAGGAAGGCTCTGGATACAATTTTTCAACCATTTTACTGGGTAAATTAATTTGAAGACCTCAGAGGCTAGTGCCGGAGATGTGACAGTAAGGGCCATACGATGGTCAGAATGTAAGTGTCCCATTTTAAAGAATTGCAGTTGATGCCGTCTGAAGCGACCAGTAGGCGACCACGGTGGTAACGGTCCTAATGTTGTACAGAAGGTGTGATGTACCACTTCAGTTGCATTTGGGGTCAAACGCGGAACTTTACGTCTAACGTATTCTAATAGGTCTGCAATATGTTGGGCACAAAGAAAACGAGAACCACTGCTTGGATGCGTCTTCGGACAGAATGGTAGAAAGATTCAAAAGGACTTTAGAACAACTTCTATCTAAAGTCGTTAATAACGGCTAGAGTCATTGGGATGAGCATAGCCCAACTGAGTCTGGCCAGAGTACTATTCGGGAAGGAGTTAAGATCGTCTTGTGATTTGGCCTTTGACTGACTAGAAGAACTGCACTATGAAGTGAATGATTAATTGATTATGCTGATCAACAAAAGCATGCTTGCCACACATGAACTAGCCCGAACCAAGATGTTGGCAACCAGTGATCAGATGAAAATACGATACGATTTGATAGCAAATTCGGTCTGGTTCCAACAAAGAGATACGGTCTGGTTATACAACACCCAGAGGAGCAAATGCAAATCTCCACAGCTGACACCCGCTTGGAATGGTCCATGCGAAGTGGTCAAGACGATTGACGATGTTGCCTGTCACATACACCGGATTCTGAGGGCCAATATGGTGTTGGATTGTTTTGATCGACAGGTCCCCCCTATCATGGAAGGGATGATTCCGATCAGAATGATCAGAATTAAAGGGTATTATAAAATTTCATTTTTTACGTCAAATACTATAACCTGTGGTCGTGAGTTCGTTGAACTTTTACATACAATATATAACTGTGAAGCATTTCTTTGTGAATTTGGATGCGAAAATAAGAAGATTTAAGTTTTTGGCAGTAAATAACTATATTTTAGGCTAAATAATAATATCTCAATGTAGAAAACACTTAAGCAAATATCTGCACAAACTACGAAATGAAAAGCTTAATGCTTGCAGCAAAGCATACAACATAAACATTAATAAGAAAATACTGGTAAGAATAATATTACTAATACAGTGAATAGTTATTCTATTGTATTATAACCTGTGTGGTCGCCGGGTTATAAAAAAAATAGCACCAAGATATCCACCGTTAGTGGTATAAGGTACATATAGGGAGTGCACCTGTACAATGGCATGCCAGTTATCCTTCCTTCTACACAACACACAAGGATGGTTTGGTTATTAATCAATTCATCAAGAAGGAACAATCCTACGGGTCCGAGTTACCTGGGTTACCATGTCAATTAATGACATTACACATGAACTACGAGATCAGGCGCCAACTAAAAACGTGCTTATATTCAACAGAGTCGAAATGGAGAGGAATTAGAAAGGCAGTTGAGCGTGAAATATCTGGTGAAAATGGAACAGATGACCACAGCCTCAGGAATATTTAGGGTAAACAGAGGACAACACAAGTAAGGAACTGCAGCATGAATAGGCATTCAATGCTAAATTGCTTGAGAATATGAAATCAGAAATAACGAGAACTCTTTATAAAGTAGAGTGGGTAGGTTCCACAGAGTAGACCAACCCAAATTAATATATTTAAAGAAACTGGGTGTCACCTTAAAGGCAACGAATTAATTTATTTTACTTGACAATGATTAAGGGTTTAAGGTGTTAATACATTCGGATCGTTACACACATTCACCTATTGCGCCGTCATAGTCATCTGTAGAATAACAAGTTTCAATAAGAACAAAGCAAGACCCTTCCAAATTTAGGCAAAGCCCCTGAATACGACTTTAGCAAACAAGGCTGGAAGTGAAAATCCTTTCTCTTTGAAATGATCTTGCAGATTGAGTGAGTACCAATGAGGGGTTAGAAAGAACGGAATAGCGATTATCATTAACAATACACACTGTTATATTTAATTTACACATTGAAATTTTCAAAAAGATACTAAACAGTTCGTATTGCTGTATGCTAAAAAGTTAGTCTGGAAATGCTGTGTAACCATTGGTAGACACCTCACAGACAAATGAAATAACCACTCTGTTTTCTACCATAATAACAAACTTCATTATTTGTTCCTCGAAATAATGCAGTTCTACAATTAAATTGATGTCTTCTTGGTACTTATAATTTTTTGATAAAACTCACCAATAATTGGTTTCTGTGGATGTGAATTGTATTATTATTTGTATAATTGTGTAAATAACTAAATTCAAGCACGATAGAACTTACTTAAATAATATAACTTTTAGAGTAAAAATTATTTTACAAACACAGAATTGAAGGAAGAAAAAATAGTGTTAGTACCTGCCATGCAGATGTAGTGTTAGGACTGTTACTAGACTTATCAGAACCACTGGATAAGTTAGCGATAAGATCATGGAGTGCATCGAGGCGGGTGCTATCATTTGGCATATCTGAAGGTGAACTATCGCTATTCTGATTAGTATCATCAATACCCACCATCGCCTGATTGAAGCAGGCGTTGTTGTTTTTGTGTTGCTGCTGCTGTTGCTGTAATTGTTCTTGTTCGACAAGGGACAGCAAACCGCTATCCACTTGGTCTACTCCTCGAGAGGGTGGTCTGACTATCTGACCTAAGGGATTAGCTGCTAAAATTTCGGCTGGTGACTGTTTCGAGTTCTGAAAGGTATGGGTTATGTTGAGTATGATGTTAGCTACCCACCAAATATTAGGCTAAACTTATGAAGAAAGTATGTTACAAAAATTATAATGATAATTTCAAATATAAACAAAAATCACATAATAATGTTAGCGGTAATTTTAATTTCAAATTGATGTAATTTTTCTACCTGTGAACCGAATAAATTAATTCTATTTATTACAAGTACTCAAGTTTCTGAGATTGTTTAAATTTACATTTAGAGAATTGTACCGAAAAAGTTCTAATCCCCAAATGTTTATCATTGTGTCATTCTAGTTGAATGTCAGCAAATGTGCCATCAAGCTTGCTGAATGCTCCAATTATTCTAAATATACAGAGTTAGTTTTTTTTATGATCAGTATGGGGATCTCGGAAACTAGTGGAGATAGAGCAATGGTTAAATTGGGAAGGATTTGCAGTTTTACTGGCCCGATATAATGACACTTTCGAATTTTTGTCAAAAGTCATGGCTTACTAGATATTTTGAAAAAACGAAATTCTGTCGATTTAGTCAAATCCCTTTACCTCCTTTGTTAAAAAGTGTAAATATCAAAATTGAAGGGAATTGTATCCCGAATATGATTGTCATGTCCTCGTTTGCGTGACAGCTCTCGTTTTCGAGATATGACACAAACTTATCTTTTTTTGAATGGAAACCATGGTTGGCTATGACCTCAAAAAATCAGACATTTTTAGAGCTTTTCAACGATATAATACTCGATATTTTTATATTCATAAAAATAACGGAGTTATGGATGCTTTTCTCTCTTATTTTCCTTTTTAACGTAGGTATCCATGAAAAAGATTGTTTTCACTTTGACGTTTCCTCATTTGAGAGTAATTCCATTAGTAGTGCTGAACTGACAGTCGATATTGACAAGTTTTCGTGATAAAATGGAATATTCTAACGAAGAAAAACTGAATATGGTGGAATGTTATATCATATGCCATAAAAATTCAGTTCGTGCAGCTGAGGAATACTTTCATAGATATTTTAATCGTCGTCAACCTGCTCTATGTACATTTAAGAGGCTTTACGATAGTTTACGCAGATATGGATCTTTTACTAAATCACCAAAGGAACGTAATCAAATTAACGAAGCAGCACAAATAAATGTTTTGGCAATGGTAAATCAAAATCCATCTGCCTCAACTCGTGAGATTGCGGCAGAAGCTGGCACATCTCAACGAACTGTAGTTAAGGTACTGAAATCGCACAAGTTCCACCCACAGTTTCCATTAAAGGTGTTATGGTCAGATGAAACTAGATTTACTAATTTCGGTATGTTCAATAGACACAATGAGCATATCTGGGCTAAAGAAAACCCTTTCCATGTAGAACAAAGACGACCCCAGATAAAATTTGGTTTTAACGTTTGGTGTGGTATCATAGGGTCTACTATGGGCCCACCTTTTATCTATGACGAATCACTTACTGGGGAGCGCTACTTGCATTTCTTGAGTGGTTCCAACATGATGGAGCACCTGCTCATAAATCGTTATTAGTAAGACAACACTTAGATAATATCTATCCAAACTCTTGGATAGGAAGAAATGGCCCACGCGAATGGCCACCCCGGTATCCCGATTTGGCAATTATAGACTTCTATTTATGGGGTGCGCTAAAAACAAAGTATACAAAAGAAGGTATGAGACAGTTGGTGATCTCAGGGAGGCGGTATTACAAGCAATTGAAGAAATTGATAGGCGGTCTGTGAGGAAAGAGGTAATGTCAATCTTAAAAAGATGCAATTTTTGTCTAAATAACAATGGTGGACTTTTCGAACATAAATTGTAACCATTATTATGTACTTTAATTTCTTAGTTTTTAGTGAGTACCTACTTGTTTAGTTTTTTCGTTATATCTGATATACCTAATAAAAAATCGTTCAATGTTTTTTTGAATAGTTATTAATAAATCAATCTATTTCATGGCTAACTACGTTAAAAGTAAAAATAAGAGAGAAAAACATCCATAACTATATCGAGTATTATATCGTTGAAAAGCTCTAAAACTGTCCGATTTTTTGAGGTCATAGCCAACTTTGATTTCCATGCAAAAAAAGATGAGTTTGTGTCATATCTCGAAAACGAGAGCTGTCACGCAAATGAGGACATGACAATCATATTCGGAATGCAATTCCCTTCAATTTTGATATATATATATATATATATATATATATATATATATATATATATATTTGATAGTTACACTTCCTTTATAAAATCAAAAACAAAGGAGCTAGAGGGATTTGACTAAATCGACAGAATTTCGTTTTTTCAAAATATCTAGTAAGCCAAAAATCCGAAAGTGTCATTAAATTGGGCCAGTAAAACTGCAAATCTTTCCCAATTTAACCATTGCTCTATCTCCGCTAGTTTCCGAGATTCCAATACTGATCATCAAAAAATAAACTCACCCTGTATATTGTTTTATTCAATATTATAAGATCATTATAGCAAATGTTTTTTTGCTTAATTATTTTCCATAACGACATTTATTGTTTTTAGTTACCTATACAGGTGTATAAAAGTAATAGCTAGTTTTTTAATACTTCTTTTAAAATGAAAAATATAAATTTAGTCATTTTGAATATTTGAAAGGAAATTTTTAATATATATGGAAATAGTATATATTTAAAATTATTTATTTCCGATATATTGTATACTCACTTGAGCATATACAACCAATTCAAATTTCAGGAATATTCCTCTAATTTCCACGTTTGATCTTACAGATGCAAAAACGTGCAATCACTTGTTTAAAATATAAATATTATTTTTGTTCCTTCAATAAATACGTAATCAAATGCGGAATATTAGACGTATGTTAAAAGCTATATTTGTCAAACTGATAACGTCAGCGAATTTCTTTTCAAACAGTAAGCTATAGATAATAATATTTGAGAGAAACAATCTTTAGAGAAAGATACATATTTTCAGGATAAAGTTGTACAAATTATTTCAATAATTTATTTGGTACCATTTTTTCGTCTAATAAGAAGTAAGGATGTTGTTGTTATATTTCAGTAGCCGTTTTTGGCGGCTAGGGAGGGGCAAAATTAGCAAACAAATTGTCCTAGAGGGGGGGCAACTCGAAAACAAAAATCGTTCTAAACAGAGGGATAAATCAGAAATTTTTTGGTTAAAGGGGGGCAAGTCAGCAATTTTATGTGAACTTTTAATGGCTCATGACAGGTTTTTCAGGTCCGAGGGAGGCAGCTGCCCCCCATCCCCCCCCCGCTCCCGGTACGCCGATGCCTGCATGTTGTATGTTAAATGAACAATAGCACCATCTATGATTTGATTGAGTAACAATTATATAGAACGACTAACTTACGTTTTCATGTAAGTGGGGGACTAGATTTCTCAGAATCAGTCAATTTAGTATTAAGTTCATTAATAAAGGTGAGATATTAAATTTTAATTTACTAGTGATAATTTCTTAATTAACAACTATATACAAATTAATTTGTGTGTAGCATTTTCGATTAGTAGCTTTTAGGTTTAAAAATTTTATGTTGTTCCTACATCGTATCCTAATTGACATTACCTATTATTACATATAAATATGGCTCGTTATTAATCAGAGAGATAATGCAGAGATATTTTAATAATGGTGGGTTACAGAGATAAGTTACAAAGCCATGAAGAAGCATGTGCCATATTTAATGAGTTAAGATGGGGAGAGAACTGGAGATGTCAAAAAATTATCTAGATGTGGCTGACTTAAAATGCACCATGGCACTCAATTAAACGCTTTATTAATGATACGAGAAAATCCTCTCACAAGTACCATGGAGATTGCTCACAGATGATGATCTTGATGGACGATTAAAATTTTGTGAAATTTTTATGCAGCAATGTGACGAGAATCCCCAATTTGTAAATCACCATGTGTTTTTCGATTAAATTAATTTTTGTTCAAAAGGGGCATTTAATCGTCACATTTGTCGATTCAGGAAAATCGACAATCTGTACAAATCTAGGATCCACAATAATCAATTTTGGGTTGGCAAATTAAACAACAGATTCATAGAATCCTAATTTTTGGATAGCAAATTGAGAGCTATATCACACAGCTCTCAACGACAACGACATCTGCGGACATCAATTCAATTTGACTTAATTCAAGCATTTACAAATCCCAACAATGTGCATCATTTATATCCTCGATTACTTTTACAATATGGGACAACGCAGCAGCATGGGGTATAGCCGCATTATGGTGTACAAAAAAGTTTTTGGACGCCACCTTTAATGGAAGATGGATTCGTAGATGTGAACCAATTGAGTGGCTACCAAGATCTCCAGATCCCACTGACCTTCTTCTAGTGGAGTCATTTAAAGAACCCAGTTTATGTGGAAGAAACTGTGAAACTAGCAACTTTGAAGGATTTGATGGATCTCATTACACGAGAAACAGTTGTCTAATTGCAAACGATGAACAATATGAACAAATACTGAGATATACTTTATATTATTTATTTTTATTTATTGAAAATCCCTTGATTCAAGAACCTTGTCATTTGCAGAAAAAAGTCCTCTATCTAATGTGGGCAGAGAGTATTATGGCTTACTAAGTATTAACGAAATTGTGTGACGCCATTGCTTTGACAAATATCGTTTTTCCTTTATTTTGCAAATGTCATCTGAAGCGTAAAATAATTAATTGCTTAACATGTTTCGGATTTTTTCAATGTATTCAAAATTTTATCCGCATAATTGATAACTGATCCCTCCCGGAATCTATGGTAAAATGTTGACGATGAAAATGGCGTTGTTTAGTTACTCGAGTAAAAGTGTGAGCCGACGGATACGAGATTTATGCGAAACGACCTGATGAGGGTAGGTGTGACGCTGCCAAAACGTTGTCGTTTTACCATTGATACCGGGAGGGATCAGTTATCGACTACGCAGATAAATTCCCGGAAACCACCCGAGACATTTAGTACCAGCGAAAACCTTTTTTTTTTCGGTGAAAATAAAGACAATTAATTATATTTGGTGCCGAAAGTTTTTTGAATCCACGGAGTCCGTAACAATATACACGGGCATATTATGTTAAAAATGAAAATGATCTTTTTAATTTGTGCTATTATTTTACCATGAGAATGTGAAAGAGTTAACATCTCTATATAGGTTATAAAGTAGTTAACATATTTACATCATAACTAATTCCTGTTAGATAGTGAATTGGGAAGTTCTAAAATCTAAAACTACTTCTAAAAGTAAAGTTGATCATTTTATTGTTTACCTGAGCATATCTCTCATGCGCTCTCTTAACTGACATAAAAGGCCTTTCGTTCCTTGAAATCGTGCTATAGTTTGACTTCAGCGTACTGTATGTTGACGTCGATTCTGGTGTGCCCATGTTCCTATACATAGTGTTAATATGTAGAGGAATGGTGTAGTCGTCATCGTCATCAGCGAATGCTGTTGTATCACTGGTATACCCATCCAATCGGTGACTAGCTGTAGGTCTCAGATGTCTGCTGTGAACACTCCTTAACTCTGAGAGTAATCTGGTTTCGTGTGGTTGCCTTTCCTCTCTCAGTTGTATTTCCTTCCTTTCGCGGAGCTTTTGCTGCTGTCGTTGTAGCCATGTTTTATTGGTTGCAGTTGTGGCGTATCTGAAACAAACAAATAGGAATTGGGAGCGACACATAGTAAAACTTGAATTCTTAAATGCCAAAAATTAAAACTAAATTTGGCATGGTACAATATTCAAAATAAACCAATAAATTTTCAATTTCTAACAATTAATCAATCAATTTATTTGATTCCATTCAGAAGGGCTGTGTCCCACGTAAACGCGATTTGCGCGGTGCGTGCGGTGTGATACGTCAATATGACAATTAAAAACTGCAACTAAAGCTAAAACAAACCAAATGAACGTTGAGACAACACAAACTTGCTACAATCGCACGAGTTAATTGTATAGTAAAGACAAAATGTATTATTTTTATGTGTTTGATAGTTTGCAGTCAAATCGTGTTTACGTGAGACACAGCGTAAGGGTCTTTGCACTACCATTTCCTTTCTAAATAAGTTTTTTCTTTTATGTATGGACGTGGTAGCAATTTTATTTAGTCACGTGAGTAGATAGTAGCTGAATTGGTTATTAAATTTAAGTCAATCTAGTTCTTTTATTTTGCTTTTGTTTCGTGACAACATCTACGTAAACCAAAGACGAATCTACAATTTTTTTTCTGTATTTTCTGTAATTTAGTTTTTGTTCTGTGCTCAAGACAGATGTAGTAAAGAAATAATTAATAATTTGTTAATGATAAAACTAAATTTTCTGCAAGCTTTTCCCGAGTTTTAAAATTCAGTATATGGCGACTTCTATACAGTTGCTTTAGTCTGATAAATGTAGATTTTATTATGTTTATTGAAGCCGGTCTGCAGCCATCTACCGGTTATAATTGTTCCGAAATCGTTTGAACCAAACACATTCTGGCGGTTTTGGTTAATACCAATGATGGCACAAAAGGCCTTTGTTACTTTATTGTTTGAAATATTTTCAACCGATAATAACCCAAAGCAGTAGTTGTTTTTAATTGTCTGTATCCTTTTTAAATAACATTTGAGGTTATGTATTTACTATTTTAAATGTTTACGTGTACATTTAACAATAAATTTGGATAAGTTTTGCAAAAATCACTAAGGATCACTAAAGAACCACATAAATCTGAAATTTATTATGTTTTGAAGGATATTTATGAACATATTTTTCAATGTTTAAGCACTTTTTGGGAAATAACAACACAACTCAGGAAAATTGTTGTATATTTCCAAACGTTTCGGAGTCTGGTTTGTTCCTGTTCCTAACCCAATGCAAAACAGTACATGTGACGATCACCGTCAAGCGCATTCAAGAAAACCTGTTCCAACCAAGATATGATAGATGCATCACGGTGTTCCAACCAAACAACATACAGTTTCTAGTATCGTCATGTCGATCCTTGGTGAAGAGCAAGAATCGGTTGGTGATACTTATTAATCATGCGCAGTAGAACGGTTTTTTTCCCGTCAATGGCGTCAATTGAGATTTTGTTTACATTTTCAATTATTTGTGGTGTAGTTCGTGTATTTTTAGATTTATAAAATCGAAATGAGTGACGAGGGTGATAGTGATTTTCTATCAGATATTGACTTAAGTAGTGACGACGATTTGGTATTTTTGATGGAAGACCCAGCGATAAGAAACCAAAATTATTTAGATGACTGTAAGGCGCAAAGTTACAATACAAGGATGTCATAACTTTTTCTACTTTTAGAAACCATTGTACCCAGAAGAAGTCTTGTTTGAACATTTTCGATTACCTCGAGCCATTGCCAATAACATTAGTCAACGGTATGAAAACAGTCGTTACTTTAGTAAGCAAGTTGGGCAGTATGTTAATATACCAGCTTTTTCATCAAGTAATATTTATGTATATTTATACATAAAAATAACATATTTGGTAACTGTATAATCTTAACATTTTTTTCATAATTTCAGATACTTATTTACTTGTGGTATATAGGTCATCAAACAGCTAGTTTCCGTGATGTTGCTGACCGTTTTAATGTTACCTTAAGCTCTATAGAGAGGATAATAAAACGAGTGACATATTTTTGTAGTAACTTATCCTGTGAAATTATTAAACGGCCTAATAATGATGAAAAGATTGTTATTGAACAATGCGTCAAACATAAAGGTTTCCCTAATGTAATAGGAGCAATTGATGATACACACATCAAAATAGACCACCCCATGAATGATGCTGACTCTTACTTAAATCGAAAGGGTTATCACTCCATACATGTAGGTATCACATTTCAAATTTATCCACTCCATTAAAAGTTCTTATTTTCAGATGCAAGCAGTTTGTGATCATCACCGGAAATTTTTGGATGTGTTTATTGGATGTTCAGGTTCGGTCCATGATAGTAGTGTTTAGAAATTCTACTTTAGGCCAAAATTTGGTGGCAAAATGTGGTGAATTTTTCATTATTGGTGACAGTGGGAACCCTCTACAGAAAAATTTACTTACTCCTTATAAGGATAGAGGCAATTTAACATTAAAACAGCAAAATTACAATGTAAAATTATCAAAAAGCAGATATGTGATTGAACATTCTTTTGGAATATTAAAACAAAAGTTTAGACAACTGTACCATGTTAACTGAGAAACATTAGATTAATTGCCCATTTAATAAGAGCAGCATGTGTATTGCACAATATTGCAATTGATGACAACTTTGACGTTCAAGACAATGAACATAATGAAAATATTGCTAATGAACATAAAGGATTAGATTTGAATGAAGAGAATGAAGACAATATTGAAGCTACTACTACAAGAGATAGGGTTGCAAATTCACTAACATTGTAAAGTAGTTTTAGGAAAAAAATAGTGTTTTTTTTGCTACAATATGGTGTTTTTGTGCATACAAATAAAAGAAAAAATACTATTAAAAATAAAAATGATTTATTAGTTCATTTGTTTTTCATTTAATGAGTTGTTCTTTGATTGTTCAAAATATCAAGAAAATAGGGATCACTTGAGTAAATTTACAGCATCTTAATATTATGAACTTTACTGAAAACTACAAAAAATAACAACCTAATAGTATAATAAAAAATATCACATTCTAATATCATATAAACCACATTGAAAAATAAAAAATATATATTAAATCTTAAACTTTACATAGAAAAAACAAAAATATAACACATTCTTAACTTAAAAAAAAATAAACATATCACATCCAAATAATAAAATTTATAGTAACACAAAACATGAATTTATAAATAGTTCAGTATACAAATAAAATTTATATTATTGTTGTTGCTCTTAAATTGTTCAAAATATCAAGAAAATAGGGATCACTTGAGTAAATTTACAGCATCTTAATATTATGAACTTTACTGAAAAATAAAAAAATAACAACCTAATAGTATAATAAAAAATATCACATTCTAATGTCATATAAACCACACTGAAAAATAAAAAAATATATATGTTATATCTTAAACTTTACATAGAAAAAAACAAAAATATAACATATCCTAAACTTTAAAAAAATAAATATATCACATCCAAGTAAAATCTATAGTCATACAAAACACGAATTTATAAAGAGTTCAGTATTTTTAAATTTGATTAAAATTTTTTTAGCTGACATGTACAGTTTTTTTCTTTTAAAATTCCATTTCTTTCCCTCATCAACTGGTTCCTCTCTTTCATTTGCTCCAGCTTACCATTTTCAATTTTAAGTCTCTCCATATAATATTCTTTTCTATCTATTCTTAATTTTTCATTTGTGGATAATTTTTGTTTACGCTTTTGTGGGATATTTTCCTTTTGGGTCTTCATTTGTGGAATATCATTAGTGACTGTTGATGGATGATCTACAGTGTTAGCATCTAAAAGAACCTCTGGGTATATATTTGTTTTATTTTTAAATATATCTTCCAGTTCTTGCTGAAAATCAAAATGTCGGCGTCCACTACCTGAAAAGAGGTACAATAGTTGGAAATAATTCTCAAATGATATAACATACCAGTTTTGAATTGATTGTCCACAAATTTCTTGTAAGAACGTTCTACAACTCTCCATTTATTAAGGCACTGGTTCTGACATTTTTTGCCACAAAGACTTCATAGTTTTAATTTAGAAGGTACCCACTTTGTCTTTATATTTTTTATACACATCAATTAAAATTTTAGTTTGATTTGAGTTCCACTTAAATTCGTATCTTACCTTCTCCCTTGAGGTACCTTGACCTGGATACACATATTCAGGGGAACTCTGTAATATTATATATTCTTCAATGCCTGCAAAATGGATATCTGACACTGACTGCAGAGTATACATTTACATTTCATCACTGAAACCGACAGACTGTTTATAGAGTTTATTCCAAAATTTGTTTATTGTTTGTCTGGAGACAAATATCATAAAATATGTGTAAAAGCAAACTGCCAACATAGATCGTACACTCAATACACTGTTATTAAATTAAGGTTATGGAATGGAAGGCAGGTCGCAGAATTCAGAGCAGAAACCGTTCCAACTAGTATTTTTTGTGACTATACAATGGCTGTTTTCCAATTACTAGAGCACAAATTGATTTTTTGCCGCACAGTGCGGCAATTTTAGGAAGTTAATTGGAACATGTTTTTTTTTAAACCAACCGGTAGAGTACACTGATTACCATAAGGTTAAAAGTGTATTACTCATAGGTTATCAATTGAAGTTTATGTATACGTAAATTATTTACAGAATAATTCAATAATGGCGGTTTTCCAATTACTAGAGCACAAAGTGTTTTGTGCCGCCCTGTACCGTAATTTTTGGGCGTTAATTGGAACATACTTCATGTTTTATGATAAAGTTTTATGTTTACTAAGTAAACCTACATAAAACATTCCCAAGGCACAGTTATTTCTTGTGCTCATTTGTGCGAGCGAGTGCTGTAATTGGAACACTCAGTGCTTAGCACTGTGCCGCACTGTGCTCAATTGTGCGCTAATTGGAAAACAGCCCATGGTAGTACGTGACAGTTTCATGGCGGTAACGAAACTGTTGTCAATGGGTAAGAAACTATCAAAAAAAGTCACAATTATAAAATGTAAAATTAAAATGTTTGACAATATATATTGTCAATATATTTTTCTTAATGTTTAAGCACAAACATTAAGAAATTTATTGATGTGTACAAAATTTTAAATACTAAAGGTTGAACTAAATTGCAATTTATCGAATCATTTTTGGTTCTACCTTAGTGCTGGAAAATAAATGTCAAAGTACAACCACTGTTAACTAAGGGTAGAATCAAAGTTATAACAGGTCGATCGCTGCAAATCGGCTTAAGTATTCTGTGAATCGTAACTTCAATGGATTGTAACGCCCAAGATTTTGATAGTATCATTATAAGAATGAATTTGGTTTTTGTTTCTACTTTTTTTGATGGGGCAGTAATTGCGGTATCTTATAATATTTAGAAAGCATTTTAGCGATTTTCCAGTATCCAATCTTCAGTTATATATTAACATATCAAGAAATTAGTTTTTGCCATTTTTAAAATAGATATTATATGTGTCAGTAACGTTAGAGTAATTAAAATTATTAACTAATAATTAAAATTTTCCCGGTGTAATAAAATCCACTATACCTAGATCATCTAATGGTTGGAATAAAACTTGGTATTTGTTTTTTAATAGATTTAAAGTATTTCTTATTTGATGTCGTGGGGGTATAAAACTACAACGATTTTATTTGTTTGCCTCAATTTAGCAATACAATAAACTAGTTTGACTTCCTTCAGGTATAAAAAAACTTACTGCTTGTGGCGTAGACCCAGCACATGTATAATCTACTAAATTAATACATCTTACACGTTATTATTAAAATAATTTTTCGTCTAATCGGAGATTTCATCCATCTACGGATAATGGAAAATTAAGTTTAGAGGAAGGCCCCGTAAAGCGAATACGCCGTCCATTATGCAATAATAGAAATATTCGACTAAACTGACTCAGTAAGCAGCAAATATTAGGATGGAAGATAGAACACGCGACGTTCCTTGAGCAGTAAATTGTGTTTTCGGAAGATTTAGCGCGTTTAATTTGTTAATATTTTTTACCTTGGGTTAACCTCAAAATTAGTAATGACAAGCAACGCAGGGGCGGATCCAGAGGAGGGCGGTCGTACCCTCAGAAGCTTTAAAGTCACTGAGTGTAAAAGGGAAATTTTTCAAGAAAACGGATAGGGAAAAGTCCCTTCTTTGGGTTTAGGCAGCAGAACTTCTATTTTCAATGCATTAATTCAAGAAACAGAATGTGTCCAATCACAAAAAAAGTTTCCTACACGTTCGAGCACCAGATCGCCCTCCTCCTATATCCGCCCCTGGGATAAAGTGGATAATACATAATAAATTAATTCTACCAAATTTTACTTTTGATTTGTTTACAGATGCACCCTTTTCATGATGTTTGTGTTTATTTAAGTTTGTATTTTTAATGTTCACGTATATGTAACTGGTATTCTATTTACTCAATAGTTTTCACGCGATTCGACTGCACAAGGAAGAAACCCATGTTGCTCTAAACTGCTACACCGACTTTTCGTCAAGTTATAATTTACCACCTGCAAGAATTACACTCACAATTATAGATAATAAGTTTTCTCTACAATTGAGGTGTTAAACCGTGTAACATTCCACTTCTTGAATACCATTGAATCGATTTTTATGAAATTTGCAACATTCGCTAAGTTGAAAGATACTCAACGAAATAATAAAAAAGGAATTATTACAAATCTTGTTACTGAGGAATATTTGGACAAATACACATACAGAAAAAACGTACATCCTTTGATAAAATTTGGCAATAACATACGAATATGAATACTGTGGGTATTTCAAACAATATTTAAAAATCGTTTTGGACAGATATGATCTTTCATTGGCAAAATTAAAATTCGCAAGTATCATTATATAGCAATATCAAAAGGACATGCTAGTCGTAATTTAGATATTTCATGGAAAAAATACAAATATTGTGAATTTCCTTACCACCAAGCTAGTCGGACGGTAGCGACTTATATTACCTAAATCTCATTGAAATAAAAATAAAATTAGATATCAAAGAAAATCACAAAAGAGGCGTCACAGGAGCAAAATTACAAAAATAATTATTGAGGGATGAATAATGAGGCGGTATTTATGAACTCGAATAAAGGACGGAAATAATCAAAAATTTAAAATTTGTTTCAGAATAAAATTGGGTTATGCCCTGGTAATTAAATAAGTTCAATGAATTATGATAAATTAATATGATTAAAGCTGTTTTCGCGGTGTCGATTCAGGATGCATCCGGAATGGATACGTGACGAATCCCGAATCTGCTTTATGCGCAAGTGCAGTTACGAACACGTACTAGACTTCTCTGTACCATGAACAATTTCAGAACTGTAATCAAACGACACTGTAGTAGTACTTAATTCGAAAAAGCAGATTTTGTATTTATATACAACGCAACTATTACTTCAAATAAAAGAGGTTGTGAATACAAGACACAAGCTAGCTATCACATATCAAACAATCCGACAAATATGAATACAATTAGTCGAATCGTTGAATGGATTACAGATCATACAAAGAGGAATAGATTCTAAATTAAACGTTTCTGTACTTTGGTATAAAGCTTCAAAGTCACAGAAATATAAAAGTGTTTAAAAAATACTCATAATGCGTATATTCGAACTCTTCGTTCTTCCTCACGTCAGCGGATTCATTTCACTCGTCCTGAATCGATCCAAGATGCATCCTTTGAGCTGCGCGAACACTGAATTTCCCATCTGTTATTCGAAATTCAGTTACCACGAACGCCGTGAATGAGTGTGCGCAAGCCCTCAATCCTGGATCGATAACGGATCGTTACGGCGAAAACTTTTGATAAATATAAATATTCTGTCTGATCCTTTAATTAATTAATTAATATCGAATATATATATATATATATATATATATATATATATATATTATTATGAACTAAGCTATATAATTTATTGAATACTCGACGTTTCGACTAGCCATTATCAAGAGACACAGAGTCTAGATCGAACTCAATCTGCCTACTCCCCAAGAGTCACTAGGTAACTGAACTGAATTTGAGTCATATTTATAGTTAGCGCTGGGTAGAAGAAGATGTCACGTGATGAGGCTGTGTTGCGTGTCTGCTTTGTTTAATCTGGCAATTACGGAGGACCAAGCTAATGCTGTCATCGCGTCTATTTAGACAGAGAGGTCTTTTCTCTATTTCGATGGCTTCGCGAATAGTGGATGCCCTAAGAGAATTGAGAGATATGATAGTCCTACTGTCCTCGAAGTTGATAGAGTAAATGCAGAGCTGAAGTCGGAACGAACTGACAGAGAGTGTTCATATACTCGATGGTTAACACGACCGATGTAGCTTTGTGGGCAATCGCGACATGAGATTTCGTAAACTCCTCGATCCTCGTTAGGTACTTTGTCTTTGGGGTTATTAAGTTGCCTATCTCCTAACTTCTAACGAAAGACATGCACTAAAACAACTACGTAACAACGATGACATAACTATTCTTCCTGCCGACAAAGGTAACGCGACTGTTCTTCTCAATACTAAGGACTATGTTCACAAGATGAATTCCCTACTCCACACTGCAGACTACGAAATAATGAACAACTACTAGAGTAAGGAAATCATCAACAGGACACAACTTCCTCTTGACGTTGTGAAAAGTCTTCTAAACCGAAAATTTACGGACTACCCAAAATTCATAAGTTGATTGTCAGTTCGGTACAAATTAGCCCGGTACTTAGGTTTACGTAAAGAACTGATATCCTAAGTGGTTACAGAATTTCAGAAAATGATGTTAGCTTCGATGTTGTAAACTTTCAGAAACGTTAGTTTCTTATCTCTTCTGACAGTGTTCGGCACTCTGTTCAAACAAGTCCGTGAGTGCTTGCTAACATTTTCATGGAACAAATTAAACTCGTCTAATTCCAGATATGTAGATGATACTTTTGTCATATGGCAGAGATTCATTAGTGTGTCGAGTCCGATTAATATGACAGAACAGTCTATAGCGATACTTAAATGCTCAGCCCAATTGAGTTCTGTAATTCCTCTTAGATCTATTCGTTTAACAGATATTGACAATAGACAAAACGAACTTAATCAACAGTTATCATCCGGACCACATTGCGCGTATGTCAGTTAGCACTGACAAAATTCCATTCTTCAAGGCAACTTAACCGGTTACCTAACGAGGATTTCTAAACAACGGTCGTTTTCCAAAATCTTCAAGGACAAGAGGACAGCCAAAATTCTCTTAGAAATAAGTTACAAATAGACGCGATGACAGTAAAATTTTAAACAAATGCCTCATCACGTGACATCTTCTTCTACCCCAAACTCTCAAATTCAGTTCAGTTACCTAGTGAGCAGATAGAATCTAGACTCTGAGAGGCAAATATACAATACATTCTTAGCTTAGTTCATCAATCAGTTATATCAGTGTAAAAACGTTTTGCACCCTAACAAATTTAGTATCTAAGATGCAGTGTTTACTCCTTGAAGATGACAACTTAGAGTTGCTCAGTACATCTTGTTTTGTAGTTTCTCAGCGTTTGTTTTGTTTGCGATACATGTGGTTCACTGCGTACTAAACAACGGATACACATACACCAGTAAATTTTATAATAGATCAATATAAAATTGACGTCCAGTAATGTGTTGTGTGTGCTCGAATCTTGTTTTGTAGTTCCCTTTCTGTGAACAGTTGGGATTTATAATTCAATTTTGGTCTAAGTGCAATCTATTCGAATATGCATACATGGAGGCATTATAAATCGACTACTGGACATGTAATGCCTACGACCACGCAAGTTATTGGTCTAATCTAGTAAAATATAGTTCAGGTAGAAAGTTATACTATATAATTGCTATGCCATTTACAGAAACCATACATTTATTGAAACATATAAGATCCATTTTTCCTTTAATAGAGGTGGTGAATAAAGAATGCGGATTCATACCATTTATAGGATAATTGGTCCACTCGAATGTTTTATCAGAGCTAAAAGTGAAAGAGTTTTTCAAGCATCCTTATTGCCAGTTTGTTATATGAATGTATTTATGAACTGCTCGTTCTATAATTAAATTAAAGATTTAGGATCCTCAATAAAATCAATAGGAATTTAAACTAATTCTGTGTAATCAGTTTTGGTATCAAATGTTTTTTTCAGAATTTTTTTAAGCTTTGCACGTATACGAAGTTCGGCATAAATAAACGAATTTTGATTTTAAGGGTTAACTTTGGGAGGAAATGAATGAAAAATTCGTTATGATATATTTAAACCAAGAATTTCTCTAGATATCATAGTGTTTCGACAATGGTTTGTGGCGCATCGTCGCTCCAATTATGGCAGATCTACCTGTTGAAAAAAACATTTTACCAACGTGTTTCTCGAATTGATGAATTTACCGAACTGATTAATGTGCTCCAAAATAAATTTGAACAATTTGTAAATGTTGCTCCGGCTTGAGTCCATACATGATGAATTGCTAAACTAAATTGACTGCCATGGAAAAACAGTTGTCAAGGTAAAGCTCTCTACCTCATTATATAATAATATTTATTTATAATTTTAAAATTCACTGTTTAAAAGAAAAAAATATACGAAAATTCCTAGTCCCAAAATCAGTCATTCATAGCGTAATTGGAAAACTTACGCAAACATCTCAACGTCTGTAAATTTAAACGGGAAGTTAATTAATCGTATAAATATCTACATATAAACAGGCAAAGACAAAACGATTAGGTACCATTTTCTCCTCTGTCTCTCAACCGATTTTCTTCATTTTTGTTTTGTTTAGTAGCTACTGTCGACCTTCAGTGCAAAATGTTTAATTAATTTATAATATTGGTTCATTCATTAATTAAAATATAATAAAAATTCATTATTTACGTCCATACTGTTAACGCGAAACAACTGACAGTGCCGCCTATTTGATCAATTTATCTGTGCCTGTGGTGCCGCTGCCGCCAGACGGTCAAAACTCAAAACATTGAGTAATTATATATGGAGGGAGCGGAGTGATCGTTAGATATATTCTTAGAGCATGTACTTCTGGAAGTGGCATGCAAGCGTTGTTATTGTTTAGAGGTAAAATAGTCAATATAGTAGATCAGTATTGATTTTTTGGACGCCTTGCAGTAACTTTCATATTAAATATTCTGTTTTTAATGTGAATTTAATTATTTGATTAATATATTATTATCACAACCTTCCCTAAGGTGTTGTGTAAAAAATTGTCAGACAGCGGACAATAGCGAATGTATTAAATATGTAAGTTCTCCTAGGGTTGTTGGTCCCCTCTTTTGTTTAATATTCCTGAACTTGATTGAAACCGCAAATGACGAAAAATTTTAGGTTGCAAAGAACAATCTTCTAATTATTATATCGAATATTTTGCCAGTAGCGGTTCCAAAAATTTGAGGGGTCATTCGTTTGTAAAAATATTTCGAATACCGATATTTGATGACCTTTTTATTTTCTTTTTATTTCAATTGATTTGTCAATATGAGTGAACAATTTTTGTCGAATTTCGACCACTATTTCACTCTGTTTCTTATAAAAATTTACTTTTTACAATTTCATGAAATAGGGTCGAATTTCGACCACTGGGCGACCACTAGTTTATATCAAAGACGAGGAGAATATAAGATTATCCCTGTTGTAGACAACTTGTGGGTGTTGAAGACTAATTATTATCAGAAACATCATGTGTTACTTGAAAATTTTCTGATGGCAGTTGATCGAAGTTGATATTATTGAACAAATGTTGAAGCATTATGTTATAATTTACTTGTATTACTTGAAATCTGGAAGATGGGTAAAACGTATTTTTTACTATTTCTGGGGAAAGGGGAATTAAATACAAAAGTTATACATAATTAGAAACTAAATCTTTTGTTTAAACCATTTTTGACACAACCTCAAAAATATTGACAAAAAGGTTAAAAATCATTTTTTTAATTTTTAAATTTATCATTTTTCTCAAAAGTTATTCGAATTTGATGAACTTCGGCAAAATTATACATTTGTGTGTTTCAAAAAGTAATACTTCTTATTTTGTTTTTTTTGTGAATTTAATTTAAAAACGCCTAATTTTCAATACATAAAATTCATGGGAAAAATATTTTTGAAAATGTCTGGATAGACTTTATCGATGAAATCTCTACTTTACGATGGTATAATAAGTTGTACTATTACTGTGAAAAAACATCGACACAAATAATAAAAAAATAATAATGAACAATTTTTCCGTAAATTTTACTAATTCCTTATTGTTTGTTGAAATGAAGTTCCAGCTTCGGACCACAGAAAAAAAAGTTTTAGGAATTTGAGGAAACACCCTTGCCTAGAAATCGTGATTTTTATCAATGTCTTGGGTGAAGTTATTGTTGAATTTTTCGTCCGAAACTTTAATTGTTATATGTAGTATATTTCACGTTTTGCAGGACTTTCAACCTTTCATTTCAACGAACAATAACGAATTAATAAAATTTCTGAAAAAATCGATCTATAACTTTTTAATTTTTGGTGATGTTTTTTCATAGAACGTTTATAGTTGAACGTTTTTTTTAAATTAAATTAACAAAAACAAGATAATAAACATATTGCTTTTAAAATATTACAGTGTTATTGAGATGTACATGTTTGCCGGTTTCCATCAAAAACTACTCATTTTTGTGAAAGATAAAAATGAAAAATTAAAAAATTGGTTTCTAGTGTTTTTCTCAATAATTTTGAGGTTATGTGAAAAAATATTGAAACAAGGGCTTTCAACTCTTTAATTTTTAGGGTTCCATATATACAATTTACGGATACCCTTATAATATCACTCCGGATTTCTCCCTCTTTCACATCACAGCAATTTTCTTCTAAACTACTGGACGAAAAAGGTTGAAATTTGGTACCAGTGAATAGTTTGGTGACCCAACCAGGAGCGCATATCGTAAATGAAGAAATTTTGATTTTAGATAGGGGTACGTTTGGGGGAAAAAACTAAAAAAAATCAATCGCCCCCTTATCACCAAAACCAAAAGACGTAAATATTTGAAAAAATAGGTATATAGGACCTGACCTGAACTTTACTGGAAAAATAAGGAGAAACCCCCAATATTAATTTCAGGGGGCAAATTACAGTATTACATGAAAAACATAAAATTAAAATTATTTCTAACGCATCATGTAATATATTAAATCAAAGGGCTCAGTTTGACGAATACAAATATATTTTTTCATATTTTTAAAATAAATATTTTAAAATATATTAACAAAAATATACAAAAAATTTCCCATTCCCCCTTTATTCCCCAAACTATAAGACCTACATTTTTTTGTTTGCAGGAAAAATACGAAGAAATCCTTAATATTAATTTTGAGGGCCAAATTATAGAACGGAAAATGAAAAATATTTTTAACGCATCATCCAATATATCAAATAAGAGGTTATTATGAGGAATACAAATGTATTTTTTTCATATTTTTAAAATAAATTGTTTAAACAATATTGCAAAAATATAAGAAAATTTTATTTCGGATCTATAAGAAAAAAATGCTTATTTGGGCTTACTTGAACTTTACAGGAAAAATAAGGAGATACCCCTAATATTAATTTTGAGGGAAACATTATAGAACTAAACGGAAAATAAAAAAAATACTTTTTAAACGCATCATGCAATAAAGGGCTCATTATGAGGAATACAAATATATTATTCATATTTTTAAAATAACTATTTACAAGGTATTAACAAAAAAATATAAAAAATCTCCATTTGTCGCTTTTTTCCGAAACCATACTACCTAAAATTTTGAAAATAATTAGACTCACTTGAAATTTATAAAAAAATAGTATAAAACGCCAATATTACTTTTGGGGGCAAATTATAGAATTAAATGGAAAATAAAAATTAAATTTTCAAACGCATCATGTAATATATCAAATAAAAGGATCATTACGTGAATTACAAATATATCATATTTTTAAATCATTTGTTTATAAGATATTAACAAAAATGTTAAACATCGACTTAATTTCAACTTTATAAACTACACTATCAAAATTTTGAAAAATATATTTTATTTGTATTTTTAAATAATTTGTCTATAAGATTTAATAATTTATTATTTAAAACCAAACTATAGAATTAAATGGAAAATAAAAAATATATTTTAACGCATCATGCAATATATCAAATTAGAGGTTATTATGAGGAATATTAATGTATTTTTTCATAAGTTTAAAATAAATTGTTTAAACAATATTACAAAAATATAAGAACATTTTATTTCCGATCTATAAGAAAAAAAAGGCTTTTTGGGCTTACTTGAACTTTACAGGAAAAATAAGGAGATACCCCTAATATATATTATTCAAATTTTTAAAATTAACTGTTTACAAGGTATTAACAAAAAAATTAAAAAATCTATATTTGTCGCTTTTTTTCGAAACCATACTACCTAAAATTTTGAAAATAATTAGACTCACTTGAAATTTATAAAAAATAGTATAAAACCCCAATATTAATTTTGGGGGCAAATTATAGAATTAAATTGAAAATAAAAATTAAATTTTCAAACGCATCATGTAATATATCAATAAAAGGCTTATTACGTGAATTACAAATAAATCATTTGTTTAAAAGATATTAACAAAAATATTAAACATCGACTTAATTCACACTTTATAAACTACACTATCAAAGTTTTGAAAAATATATTTTATTTGTATTTTTAAATAATTTGTCTAAAAGATTTAATAATTTATTACTTAGGACTTGACCTATTTTCCCTTTATCTTCCAATCTACACAGCCTAAAATTCAGACAGTAGATTATAAAAGGCTTCCCTGAAAGTTTATTAGTAAAATACAATTTTAATGTTAATTTTAGGGGCCAAATTAGAAAATTAAATTCATATTTTTATAAAAATCAAGCGAATCATGTCCCAGATAAAATAAAAAGTCTATGTGTGGAAAATAAAAGTGTATATTTTTTATAAATTTAAAACGCTTCCTCTTAAAGGTATTGGAGTAAATATAAGAAAATGCCTGTCTAAAACTAGAATATTATAAAAAGATATGTTTTTATTCACCTACATTGTTTCAAATCTTGAATATGATACGGAACCCTTAGTATGCTAGTCCAACTCGCACTTGACCAAATTATTATAGTTTGTACAACAGTTCATTCTATAAATGTTTGAAATTGATCGTCCTCAATAAAATTAAAAGTAATTATATAGCCATTCTGCGTAATCACATTTGGTATCAAATATCTTCAGGCAACCTCGTAGAAAATATACAACATTTTATGCAATAGAAACTTTATCTAAATCTCAAAGAAAAGCAGTATCAGATTTTGTCGTTATAAGATTGAACCTGTCTATCTCCGTCCGGCTCTCACTCTCTAAGAGAATATGAAAATTGGTTAGCTAGGTATATCTCACGTCAAAATATACAACCTAACAAATATTTTACATTAAATGATTTCAATAGGAAATTGCCTTTTCCCAGAAATTGTAGAAACACGTTTTAACCCTAAAGACAAACATTTCCACAGCCCCCAGTCCGTTCAGGTTATATATTGCGGTCCAAGCGATTTTAACTCGTTTATCTACCTTTAATTCTAAATTTTTGTCACCACCCCAACCTTCTAAGATTTTTTTTCTATAAATATATTGGCACTTTTCTTTTGCATTATTACATAACTAAGGTGGTTATGTTCATCTAGATTGGGCTTAAAAACCTATATTTTTCCAATACTGAAATTATAAGGCAGTTTCAAGAAAACACAGAATAGTTAAACGAAGTAATGACAGATTAGGAATAATTAAACAAGGATGTTGTTGAATTGTTGAATTATTAGTCAAATGCGAGACGAACACATAAAAACGTATGCAAGTCTACAATAACGTAAACTATGATGCCCAGGTTTGCGATAATTAGACATTTCTTTAGAGAGAAGCAATACGTTCATTTATACAGCGAAATTCTTTTAAAAACACCTTTTTGATTTGAAGTGATAGATTAGTACTTTTCAAATGTAATAATCACTTCCGGTGTTGGTTGGCAGATTTCTTCAGCAGCTTCGAAAACAAGAATATTTTAAATGGCATCACATATTGACATAATTTAACAAATCGGTAGAAACAACTAAAGTAACAACAGGAAATTAAACAAAATCATTGTTGTTTAAAAGAGCCAACATTATTGTGCCTTCACTGCGTTACTTGAAAACTGTTATGTTGAATGTTAATAAATAACGTTTTAGTTCAGTTTCTAAGATGAATCGGTTTTAATCCAAAAGAGAAAGTTGAATTAGTTTTGCTTCGAAATCCGGAGTTCCTAAGATATAGCTTACAAAACCTATTTTAAGGTTTATTTGTGACTGAAGAAAACATTCTTCATTGTACTGTGGAAAGTCCTCACTAATCAACGTACGAAAATGTCCAACGGGTCAGCCACTTTGCAGGGGACTAATTATCATACAGACAAATTGAGAAGCATACAAGAATTATATGATGATGATTGTGACAGAAGATTCGAGTATTGTGAGTATTTTTTTAATAAGAGGCGTCAGCAATCCAATCTTGAACAGCACATTTTTAGCGACAAAACATGTTATTTAAATGGGATGACGAATAAAATAATATTTAGATATTGGTCTGACAGTAATCCTTTTGGGCTGAAAAAAAAACGATCCCAAAAGTTAATGTACAGTGTTGAATCTAAAAAAAGTAACAGGACCTAACTTCAAGATCCAAATTTAAACGAGAGAGTTATTTGATATTACTGAGAGAGGGACAAGTTGTTTAATGATGAACTAACGGTAACAGATACTTTCAACAGGAGAGAGCATCATCCCATTTTACGCAAAATTGCGCGACTATCTTCCTGAACTTCTGTCAGAAAGATGGACAGGAAAAATATACCTTTAGACTTATTCTTGTAGGGTTTCTTAAAAATCGAATTATATTATAAAAAGAGTTCATTACTGTAGATTACAAAGAGGGCACCAGTTTCAGCATTTGTTAACAAAATAATCATTGATTAGTTTCCTAAGAGTTCTTTTGTGTTTTAAACTAGTTTCCTTTAGTTTGATTGTTAGGTAATTTTTCTATAACCGTTACTCCAATAAAGAGATGTGACATAACAATTTTAATTTAGACTAATTGGATTTGTTAAATTATGTTAAAAATACGGTGTTGCTATTTAAAGCACATTGTCTTCAAAGCTACCGAAGAAATCTGACAAGCTCGGAAATATTTGCACATTTTTCTTAGGCAAATTATTTACCCAACTTTCCATTTGAAAATACTAATGTATCACTTAAAATAAAAAAGTTTGCCTACGTCTGGTTTTAAAAAATACACTGTATAATTCTAGAAAATTCTTCTAATTTATTGGTATTTTCTCAACTAACCATTTAATGAGTTCCAATTGAACAAGCTACCGTCTTTACACATGTGACCTCAACACATCATTATAATCGATTTCATGGTAAAATCTACTGGATGATAACATGCAATTTTCAATTGACTTCAATTATTGGAAATTTTGTCCAATTATGTTAGTTATTTGTAGACCGTAAAAACTCCCACATTGACAACAGACTATTTGCTACCCACAAGAAATATGTAATATTTAGATTCGCCTTTCAGCAGTGACGAATGAAACTATTTCGACGTCATTTGTTTTTATTTTGTTTACAGACAATTTATCTGCCTATAAATAGAGTGCAACATAAAGTTGATATTTATATTAGGTTAATATTTTTAAATGTGTGACATAATATGGCACAGGATTTTTAGGTAGACAACAAGCAAGTAAATAGCGACTATTATAGCCAGTTAAATGTTAGAGATTAGTTTAAATTTTAAAATTTTCTTTATAGGTAGTTTTCCTTTACGGATTTCCTCACTCGCTTTATTTTTTTTCTGTTTTTTAAATAAATTATTTATAGATCCTAGATTAGCGACAGTGCCTGTGCCTCAATAGAGATTTTTAAGTGACAAAATTCAACCGCAAACCGCTTATGACATTACGTAAATACTAAAAGTACGTTATTTGAGCATTAAAAAAAAAGTAATCATAATGTCATCAATGGAGAAGTTGTTCAGAATCCGATAATTTTCAAATTATGAGTGTTCACAAATCTTGACCGGATCTATTTTCAAAGAGATAGGCCAGAAAACGAGTAAAGATTTTTTTAAATCTTACCATTATTGTAATTAAAGCTGGAACTGTAATATTTCTCGTAATGAGCTTAAGATGTACACTGCCCGATAAGTACATATTGCAAAATTGCAAATACATTATAGAAAGATTTTACAGAACGTGCCGTATTAACCGAGATGGTTCGAAGGAGATAAACAAATATAAGTTGAAACCACATTAAATACACATCATTTTGTATATCTTCAATTTTCGTTACAGAGCTGTAAAATGTATTAATAATGCTTGTAAATAGTGACTTAAAAGGAGCGTGATTTACTTTTCCTCAAATGTCTTGACAGTGGCGTATCCAGCCAGTTGAACAAAGTATTTTGATTAATACCAGTAAACAGGTAAATAATAATAAACCAATAGAAAATGTAAATAAACTGCGGAAACATAATAATTCGTTGAGGATTTTTTTGAGAGAATCCTGAATACGACCATCTGCAATAAACCAATGGAAAAAGTAAATGAAAACATACTACACTTTGGAGAAAAATAACATAATAATACAATTCTCTTGAGATAATCCTGGATCCGACCATGGGCCTTGACAGCTATTGTTAGTGCTCCGCTGGCTGTCTGCCGAATATTCGTTATTGTTATGCTATATTTACTACCAAACAATTTGCCGGCATTATAACAAGAATCCAAAATATGAGGTTCCAAAATATATATAGTATGTCCCGGCCGGATGAGCCTAGTTAATATGGTTCGCCTTGCAAGATATCTGTCTCGGTTATTTAAATTACAATCTACAAAAAATGCTTATTCGGCAGTCTCCATCTTGAGACCATATAAATTATTTTACATCATAAACTATTATTTTGATGAAGGTTAATGTGCACTTTTGGTTACAAGAAAGTAATGATTTTTTGAAAATTCAAGTTTCATAATCATTAATAAATACATTAAAAAAACAAAAATCGATTTAAAAAATATAATTGAACTAAAAAGCATGGAATAATTTTTTACTGCAACAATTAAATAATTTTTCTAAAGTCGGTGTTAAGTTGAACAGCGAAGTTGCGAAGTACAACTTATCAATGTTGTACGTCCCAAAATATTTTCACTTTAGCTTGGCACCGACTTCAGAAAAGGAATTTAATTGTTGCAGTAAAAAAATATTTCAAGCTTTTTAGTTAAGTTATATTTTTTAAGTCAGTTTTGTTTTTTTTTTTAAATGTATTGATTCTACAATTTTTAGTAATGTAATGGCTTAATTGGTTGCAGTTTTCAAATCTAAATTACTTTTTCAATATTGCCTAAAATAAGGTATTTTACTTTTAAACATCAATTATTAGTTTGACCAACCTTGTTTACTGTTTAATAGAACAACTTTATTTCTAAATATGTATATGTATTAAGAAAAGTTTGAATATGATTCCAACTTAAGTGGATCCACAATATTGTAGACGATTTGAGTATCATCATTTGTTAGGTATGCTAATTATATTGCCATTCATTAAATAGTCTCTTCTCAGAGGAATCTTATAATAAGTCAATATGCAGTTTTAAGTGATAATATAGCATAATAGGACACAGTTTTCAATTCTAATAAACTCAGTTTGATAACAATTTAAGTCATTATTAAAATTTTGTAATTGTAATTACTCCTCTTTGATAAGAATTTTAGATATTCTCCAAAATAAAGATATTTTACTTTTAAGCAAAATTTAAGTTTGCTGACAAACCTCGTATAAAGTTAAAAAAGTGACATGTTGAGATTACAGTATACGTTTTTGACCATGCAAATCTCTTTTTATGAAGAATTGCTTTTTTTCTAAATAATATTCATACTAAGGTTTTCCGTATGAATCCAACTTACGAAGACATACTGTGTATAGAGACCATCTGAAAACTTCCATTTTAAAGATGATTAACTCACATTTATATTGATTTAATTCCAATCTACTTTCAATTTATTACAAGTTTTAGTGATACGGCCATAAATGGATGTAGTTTTCAATTCTAATAAACTTTGTTTGATTACTATTTGAGACATTTAAAAACAAAGGTGCCTCACTTTTAAACAAAATTGATATATTTTTTGAAACCTAGTATATAGTTGGAAAAGTTACAGAAATACTTATTATACAGTTTCTACTGTAAAGGCATAATTAGATGCAGTTTTTAATCTAAGTACCTCTATTTGATAACAATTTCTTTTCAATGTGTCCCAAGTTCTGAACAGAAACATTTTTATATTTTAATACCATAACCTCCACAAGCTACGCTATTGAAAAAAAGAGACCACTTCGGGATCCCCGGAACTAATCTATATATAAATAGGCAAGGACAAAACGGTTCGGTACCATTTTCTCATCTGTTCCTCAAGCGGTTTTGTTTATTTTTGTTTTGTTTAGTAGCTACGGACGACCTTCAGTGCAGAATGCCAAAATTTATTTATAATATGGGTTCATTTATTAAATAAAATATTTATAAAATATTCATTCATTCAATGTGAAAGACAAATTAAATTAAATGTAAAACTAACGGTTTTGGCCCTTCGCTAAAGTTATCCTACAGAGTCATATTATTGAAATAGAACCGACGAAAAATTATATTACATAATCGCCGTTAATTGGGCTCTCAAAAGTTTGCACTCTGCAACTTTCAGTTTGAAAAATCGTGAAATTATGTACAAATTCACAATAAATAGGTAGATCTGGCAATACATATTCATACTTATATTTTGACATTTCATTGCTTTTGTAGCGATTAGGTTGAAAGTTTTCAATTCAGTCAGAAAAGTATTTTCAAGGTTTCAATTTCAATTTACAGAAAAAAATGTCAAAAACAGGTGTATTTGCCTAAAATTAATTAACAGTAGGTGGTTCGCAGTTCGTACTTTTTTATATTTTCGATATAAAACAGAAATTTTCATGGTATACTAGGCAAGTATGTTTTAACACACATTAATGAAAGTATAGACTCTTAACATATTTGAAATTTTTTATATTGAAAATCATACTGAAATTTAATATCTTCTGAGAATGTGGGTATCATATAGTTTTATATTATTTTATTTTACATTACATGCTCCCATTGCTGCAAAGTTCTGACTTTTAATACAAGGTAACTAAATTTTACTTAAAAGAAACATATTGACATTTTAAAGATGTGTTTAAAATATAAAGAGTGCACCTACCCATTTATTTGGTTAAGTTAGGTACATTTATTTTAGAGTAAAATATATCTTTATTCGACATATTTTTCATTTGAAATCTTATTTAGCTGGCGTTAAGTTTGCAACCTAACAATTTTCAAAAAAATTAAAATTCAAATCGCTCTACCACGACAACAGAAACCACTGCTTAATTATATATTCTCAGAATGCTAACCGATTTTCTTTGTCATTCTGTTGTCTATCATTGTAGTAGCTACTGACGACCTTCAGTGCAGAATACTAATCTTAATTTATAATATTGGTTCATTCTTTAAATAAAATATAATAAAAATTCATTATTTACGTCAATAATGTCAATGCCAAACAACTGAATGTGCCGCCGCCGCCAGACTCAAAACATTGAGTAATTATATATAGACAGACCAATGCTGTTATATACTTAGAGCATGTACTGCTGGAAGTGGCATGCAAGCGTTGTTATTGTTTAGTGGGTAAAGTAATCGTTGTATATTATAATTATACAGGGCGATGCGATTCCAGATAGTTTAGAAATCATTTTTTTCGTGGGTGGCACATAACCAGTTGCATATATAGGGTGTTTAAAATATAGAGTAGAGTGCAATTATAACTAATAAAATAATTATATAGGGAAGCCTATTAGCGGTTGAATTTACAGGGTTCTTGGAATAGAAGGTACAATTATACAGGGTGGTGCAAAAAATGTTATACATAGATGCATATACAGGGTGGCGGAAATGGAAATGCAACATTTCGTAACCCATAAGCAGTTGTATATATAGTTAAGATGAAATATAGGGTGAGAGAAATTATAGATGTACAGGATGATGATAAAAAATGTTAGAAGAGGAAATGATTTATAGAGTAGACCACGAAGAGTTCCATATATATAATGATTGAAATATAGGTCGGAGTAGAATTGTAGTTACAGAAGATAATTAAAAATTGCATAAACAAAAAGAGTAAATATGGTGGGTCATAGGCAGTGGCATATACAGAATGGTTTACCCGGTGGTTCAAAAATGTTAAAAAATATTATGCGTGGTTCATGAGCAGTTGCATATACAGGGTGGTGGAAATATATAATGAGATGGAATTATTATAATGAGGATTTTAATAAATGTTAGAGAATTGAGTGCAATTATAGCTATACAGGGGGGTTAGAAAAAAATAAATATGTAGGGTAGCCCATTAGCGGTTGAATTGTTGTCATATTAAATTAAGAATTACGAATTTGAACACAAATAAAGTTCTATGAATTATATCTGAAAAAACCTTGAATTTTGTTACTTATTTGTAGAAGCGAAATGTAAGACCGACATCTAGGATTTTCGAGAAAACTATCACACAGAGGTTCCGAATCTGGATCCGTTCTGTGTAATTGCTGTTCTCCCTAAAGTCCTAAGATAGAATGTCACGATACATTTTCATGTTACTTAACCTGCCAGAGATATTGACACAATTGGTCGAATTTTGACCACTGGGCGACAGCTAGTTCAAGGTAAAGCACGTAAATATCGTATCGTAAAGAAGGCGGAGCATCGATCGTCACATTTACAGAGCGACCGTCCGTCGTCCGTCTCTTTCCTAGGGATGAAACGATACCACCAAGGTATCGATACTTTTACTCGATACCGTATCGGTCGTCAAGTATCGATACTTACTCTGTATCAATTGAAAAGTATCGATACTTACTCGTATCGAATCAGAGTGACTTTTTGAATGCTGATGCAAATTAGAAGTATTGCCACAAAACCGCAGGGTTTTAAAGCATTTTTTGCAGCTTGCGATTTTGTCATCGCTTTTAGTAAAATATAGTCACAGTCGAACATTAGAATTCGGAGGCCCCATTTTCAATCAGTCAAAAAATTAAAATGCTTTAAACATAAAACAAACTTAGAGCATTTACTTTCTACAGATAGCCTGCAGGCACAAATGTCATGGTAAGACTAAGGAGAGAGAGGGCAATAGAGAAGGCAAGAGGCTATTTCACTCAGTTGGGAGCTGCTTCCAATGAAATACGTTCAGCATGTTGTTCATTGGCTGCTTCCACCCACTAAGCGAAATAGCCTCTAACTGTCTCTATTGCCCTCTATTTCTAGCATTGCAACGATTTTATGCTTGACAGGCTATATCTAGATGGTAAATGATCTAAGTAAAACAAACACCGACTAATGTCAGTACTGTTTAGGTTAACAGTGTTAACACCGACCGAACGAAAACAATCGTGGCAACGCTAGAAAGAGATGGCAATATAGAGGGTAAGAGGCTATTTCACTCGATTGGGAACTGCATCCAATAAGCTCATTGGCTCCACTGAGTCTCTATTGCCCTCTTTTTCTATCCGTGGCATGACATTTCTTTACTGCAGGCTACCTCCAGAGGGTGTATGCCCTAAGAATTTAAGAATGCAATTTTTTATCAATGTTTAAATGAAATAGTGACATTCGCATGGGTATATGAGTACTTTTGACCAGTGAGTAAAGTATTTTGAGCAGTGAGTATAGTTACTCACTGCTTTTGACCGATACCTACTCGATACTTAATTGCAAAGTATCGATACTAAGAGTTCTTGGTATCGGAGAAAAGTATCGAGTATGTACTTGTATTTACTCGTATCGTTTCATCCCTACTCTTTCCTCGTCAGTAAGGTTATATCAACGAAGGAGTATGATTATTTACGCAAATAATACGGATTTCGGAGCATTTTTCCTTCTCATGATTTTTGCGATGAAAAATTAATTGTCCGCTATTACGCCAGAACGAAAACTTAACATTTTTTCTGTTTTAAAAATGAAATAAAATAGATACTCTTAAAAATAAAATAAATTAGTAACTGTTAAAAATTGTCAATAAGAAATTAATCATTAACCTTATAATTATTTACAACATATCGTCTGTTTTATTTTTAAGCGATTGGAATCGTCGGAATGTGGTGATAAGAAAAAAAGTATTTACCGCCCGAACTGGCGTCACACCGACTTCATTCTCCTGGTGCATATTGCGTTGATCGTTGATTGATTCAAAATCGCATGGGATTCTACCCGACCCCAGAGAACGAATTTCCACACCTGTATACCTATGCTAGATTGGTTCTCAGATCATCATTGTGATGACCATCTTTAAGTTGCCTATTTGCTGCGTGCGCGACTGTAAACTCTGAGCAGTTGTCAAATTGCTGAACCGGTTTGTTGATTAATTAGTTTAGTCGTAGCCAGACCTAATGTTTGCAATGTTCTTGTAAATAATTTAAAATAAATTATTTTCAATTCAGTGCTTATTAACACGTTGTAATTATCTTATTGCGTGATTCTTTCAACGTGAATCTCAGCTCTTGCTACACTGTACGTTTGTTTGGTTTTTGCCATGCAAATTTTGTTATCATTTTTAAGAATGGTGGCATAAATATTTGCTTTTTTTACCACTTGCATCAATTACAACAAAAACCATGTCCCCCGTTTCTAACAAATCCAACAAGCAAGCTACTTCAGATTTTAAGCAAATAAAACCACCAGGAGTAATAGCTACTTTTGTGTTTTTTTTATATTGAGAGTATGTTAAAACTCGGTTGCGAACACTCATAGGAATTTCAATGCTAAATTCTGTCCAATCAATTATAAATGTGGTAATAATCCTGAACGCAGGAAGCGTTCAAGATTATTATGTTTATCATACAATATTAGAGTTTTTATTATCATATAATTATTTTATTATCATATAATTATTTTTTTGACAATTTATTAAGTCAATTTTATCAGTGGTATTTTCAATTTGAAATATTGTTTCTGTTGCTTTAAAATGTATTTTGTGTCATTAAAATTTATATATATATAATATTTACCTGTAAACAGCTAAATATTTTTTCAATTGAGGAGATGTGTAGGTTGAAGGGAATATGGTAAGAATGTAGCTAGGACTCAACTCTAGTTCGCTTTTTTCCTCCAATAAAATGATCACGTGTTTGTCATGTCGTAATGTCAACGTTTTCCCAGCTATATTGTTAACAGATATTGGATCTTACAAAAAGTTCTTGTCTTTGAATAATACGAGTGATTAAATTTAAATTTCCAAACGATAGAAATACAACAACACAGTGCGTGAAAATGCAAAATTAAAAGAGGATCCAAGGGAACCTGCTGTTCTTTGTGAAATAATCTTCTGAATTAAACAAAATAACTATTACTTAAAAAAATTATTCACTCATTCAATGAAAGTTATTAAATGTAATTAAAATTAAATGCCATATAATGTTACAAACGAGTTATATTTAGACGGTAAAAAATTAAAACAATTTTTTAAAATAAAAGAAAGCTTATCTTTTCTCCTTATGTTGTCAACATTTTATAGTTTAGATACTTTCTACGGGTTAACAGTAATACAATTTAACTATGTAAAATTATGTAGAATACTAAGATATACTTTAAATCATGAGATCTGACAACTTCGGGACAAACACTAAATATCTGTACTCCCGTTCCTATATGAAACCGGAAATCAGTGCAATTAATCACCGAACTAATCAGCATTCAGCTTATACCTTGGCAACTCTCTTCTTATACGCACTGTGTTCATACCTGCATTCGAAAGTCAACAATACTGATTTTTCGGGGAAGACCTTAGTCATTTCCAACAATTTATTTATAAATGCATTAATTTTACAAAAAATAAAAGAGTAACTAAAAAAGTAGGTTTCATATAATTCATAAAAACATAGCTGTTTTATTAAGCCAACCGTCACACTACCGCATCATGTTATCGTTTTTCATTGAGTTGTGTTAATTGTATCCAATGATTACTACTACCGCAAATGGCATTGAATTTATTCGTCGAAACACAAAACGAAACAGCTAGCCAAGATCAATGCCGTTTAGTAGAGACAAAATGTAGGTTAAATGACAAATGTTTTAGAAATCCAAAATAATGTCCTTAAAAATAAGAATCAAGAGAGCTAATTTCACTCAGAATCATCGTCAGTGAAGAAATTTGGTGAAGCTCGCTTTTCGCCGTTAGAAACTCAACGGCATTTGTTACATTTGATCGATATTCAGAATTTTGCAAACAGATGGCAGCTGGAAGTTCAAGGTTACAGTTTTTGATGAATGCTAATACGTAATTACGTTGTACTAGGCGCGTTTGAAATGCGATATCCGTAATAGGTACTTAAATATACGAACAAGAATTACAATTATGTATTTGAATGAATTTGCCTGCTCTTGTTTAGTAATATGTTACCGCCATTAATACTACAGAACGAGCTTAATTGAAATTTAATTGTAAACTGATTATATTTTAACAATTATTATCGCCCTCGGTTATCAGTTTATTGAATTTTTATAAAAATTGTTGAAGATAAATGTGGTCTAGATTAGTAGCTGAAGTGAAAGCCCAAAGAAACTGAATGCAAAACGAATCTGACAATATCGTATTGATTGTAATTATTGTTTATTTTGTATTCATATTCTTTTAAAGAAATAGACACCTGAAGTCATGGGTGTACCGAGGGGGGGGCAGTGGGGCCTGAAAAACCTGCCATAAGCCATTAAAGCTTCTTATAAAATTGCTGGCTCCTCTCCCCCCCAGAATTTTCTGATTTGCCCCTCTCTCAAGGACAATTTTTTTCCGATTTGCCCCATTCTAGGATAATTTTTCTTCCAATTTTGCCCCTCCCTAAACCTAAAGTTGGGTACGCCCTTGCCTGCAGTAATGCAAATATTAATTTATTTGAGTTCTTCGATATTTGACCCATATAATAAAATTTGACATCTTTATGTTCTAGGGAAACGGGCCACTAGATGTTCTTATTTAATTTGCTTTTAAGTATTACATTTGTTTGAATTAAATAAAATTTAAAATTTGTTATCCTTTAGAATAGTGCAACTGATAACTGTTGGCAACCAGAAACGATATATTATATTTGAATGAGTAGTTTGTAATCTAAGAATCACAGATCACAGGGTAACAGAATTCCCTATAAGGTGGTTCGAGCGTAAGTTCGGCCACTGAACGGGAATTATATCCGACCCAGGGCATTGCTAGTATCCGGCTTCCTTCTGTGATCCCCTATTAACAATTAGATTTTTTATGAATGTTACATACCATTCTTTTGTGTAGGTTACACTTGCTCAAGGTAAAGAGTGTTTTTACAAGAAAGTATAGGAAAATTCCTAATTTTTACGTATGATAATAAAAATATTGGTTCCGATTCAAACTTCAAACACATATGGATTTTACGACAGATTTGCAAATAAAATAAAACAGAATATTATAACAAAGCCAAGATTCATACCAACAAATACAGTTTATATTACTCCAGCGGTTACCCGCGACTTCACACGCCTATGGACTGTAAATGATTATTGAATTACGGTACACCCTGTAGAACCTGTGAAGCCTTGAAAGGCTACTAACAGTTGGTTTGAAAGGGTCAGATATTGCAGTGTGTAATGTGTAATTCCTAACTAAAACTGCACAGTAACATTATTACACTAGCACAATATTATGAAATGTTGTTATTCATTTCGCGTTCAATGTCTAACGAATAAGAATATACAGCAAATATGAGCATTTAAAGAAAACATAATAATTTAATAAACACCTTTCCTTTGTCATTTCATTCGGGATGCATGTTCCTTCTACAATTTTTATTGAAAACTAGTATACCTTAAGGGCCTTTTTGTATTACAATAAAAAATAAACTCTTATCCATAAAAGTGAAAAGGGGTCTAATTGACGTCAATTGTCCATCAATCACTTATCTACTTTAACACATAAAGATCTGGAGACTATTGTTTTTGATCACAGTGAATTTAGGTTTAATTACCCTGTTCTCAATATTGTTAATGTCACAATCCAAATTACAATATCAATTAATTTTGTCTTTAAATATGTCAAAAAGGTGAAACTTGGGTATAATGTGTTATAAATTTAATAGGTCTACAATTTTATGAAAAATTTAAAAATTTAATAATATATAGGGTGTTCCATTTAGAATAAATAAGTTGACAGTTGAAAATTTGGAAAGTTTACACCTAACCTTGAAAAATCGAGTGATGCAAGCCAAGATAACGGAAAAAGGTATTAAGGAAGAACCAGTTCAATTCAATCATAATCATGGGTTCCCATTGTAAAAAAATAACCATTAGAGTGGGCGTGAAAATCATTGCTCAAGGTTATGTTCAACATCTTATATAATATAAAATTTTCCTATCAATCATTTCCTGGATCATTTTTTTAACGAAAACCCCTCATTTCGTTAAAAAAATGATGTGGGGGCAGACTGTACTTCAACGTCATGATCAAGGTCATTATCATTTCGGCCCTTAGCCGAGGTTAAGTTAAGTTAAGTTTTTTGTATGAAACAGTATTCTTTGTAATACATTCCTGAAGAGTTACGGTGCAGTTCTAGTAGTTCAGAATGTAACTAAAAATATCAGCAGGGTAAATAATATAAGGGAAGAAAGAAAGCAGCAATAAGCGAATTAAAAAAGGAAAACAAATTAAAAATGGCTACAAGATTTTATGACATTTTATTTGAAAGGTTTATATTTTATTCATGAAAAAACAGTTATTTCGAAAGAGGTAAATAAGTCTAGCTAAAGACCCAAAAATAAAAATACCAGTAAAATTCTGACAGACTCAACATTTAATAGGGTGCCCTTTTTTCACCATGCTCATTATGAATTTACATTAAATATTGTTTATAGTTTATACAGGTCTTGTAATCATAATGTTTATCGAAAGTAAAGTCCTGAATTAAATGTTTACATTTTCTGGCCGTCTAATAAGACAAATTGTGTTGCAGGCAATTTCTACTTCAAAAGATTGCTTGGAGAGAAAATCGTAAGATGGATTGACTCGAAAAACAAACTAAATTAAATAAAAAACTAATTAATCTGGATCGATTCCGAAAGTTATTCCACATTATCACGCTATACAGATCTCACGCATAAACATTTATATTAAATGATAATAACCATTTATTTGGTACCCGCTAGTTTGAATCTTTCATTTCTTTCTAAATATGGTTTGTCTACTAAAATACGAATTGTGTATTATGTGACAACTGATCAATATGTTTTCGATAATATTTTATTATTTTATCATTCTTTCTAAGGGTAATAGTTTCATATAATTTAACTAAGTTTACAAAGCCCATGATATGAATACAATTACTGAGAATAGTTGGATCTGTGATTATCGGAATAATTCTAATGTTCGCGGCCATCTTCGTTTCAGCCAATTTGATTATTTTGATTTCAGTTTGGCATATTATAACATTTTTAGCCGTTCAATGTATTTTATGAAAATTTTCAATTTTAAAATACTTACAAAAATTGACAACATTAGTATTATTTAACATAAATTAACAGCAGGTGCACTGTATTTCTTTAAATTTTTGATATAATACACTAAATAGTCATCGCTAAATTTATGTGTTAGATTGAAATTATTAAGATTATAAATTGCAGTTTAAGGTGTACTAATATGTAAGTACTCATGTATCTAAGTTATTTATTCTGCATCTTCATAGTTACTTGTGAGTTGGTTTCTTTAATTTTCTTCTTGGAATTGAAATTGCAGTTGTGAAATAGCTGAAAAACCGTTAAGCATTTTGGAAAAACTAAAGTATTAAACATTATATTTAATATTAATTTAATATTTGATATACCATTCCTGCAAAATCTTGCCTCTTAATACAGGGTTTACCTAAAATAAAACATATTGACATTTTAAATGTGTTATTTATTAAAAATTTATGCATAAATACGCAAATGCAAAAGAGTTCGGTACCATTACCATCTATTTGGGAACCAATTATCTTGAGTATTTAATTGCTAATTGACGGCTTTTATTGTTAATAATAAAAAAAATTGGATCAAGTGGCAAAATTTTCTGTTAATAACAGTTACTTCCCCATTTATTCCATAACAGCTGAACTAGCGCCGTTAAACTTTCCACCGCTAGAGAACAAAGTATTTCAGTTATTTTCTAATCAAATCAGTGCTTATATAAATTCTTGATTTTTATTGAAGTTTTGAACTCTGGAAGTGTATTTGTATTTTTAATTTATTCAATAATAGTATGATGCCATGAAAATTTGTTTTTTTTTCTTCAAGAACAGAAGATTATTTGATTTTGTTTACTGAATATGCCTTAGTGTCGTACATGTATATTAACTGGAACCGTAAGACAACAAAACTGACATTAATATCCTTTGCGAAATAATTTTTATTTAATTATAATGGTAGTAAATTATTTTTGTATAAGTACACAAAAAGTGTATAATAGTAGAAAAATATATTGTAAATGTGCCAATTCATATAGGTATGTTATCTTCAAACTTTTAACAATGATTTTGGTCGAATTTCACCACTGGGCGGCCGCTTGTTATACTAAATAAGTAATAATTATTCAGAAAATAATTGTGATATAAAGCTCCTCAATACTTTCCGATAAACTTATCTGTAAGACTAAACTATTCAAATGACCTCAACAAATTATATAAACTGATTTAGTAAATTGATTAAATATATAAACTAATTAAATAAATGAATTATCAAGAGTAATGATTGGAAGCTATGTTAGATATAAAATATAAAAGTTAACTGATTTGTTAGTTTTTTTTTTGCAGATTTGGAATCTTTATTTTTCATTGTATGTGATAGTTCTTCTTACAGAACAATACAAGTTCAAAATTACCATTTTATAATATTGAAAAATTGATTATGATAAAAATTAATATTTCGATTGCAATATTTGACTTTTATTTGAATTTACGTTCTTTAACTTTCACTTTGTTGTATATTTCGTGCTTTTTTTCGGGCTTTCTTTTGTTTTTTCGTATCGTTAGCCTTAGGTAACTCACTTTTTACATGTTAACTAACTACGCCACTGATGAATGATGGTAACACGATCAATGAGAACCACATGAGCATAACATTACCAAATATTATGTTACATGCTGATTTTCGAGGTCAATCAACTTCTTGAAAATATTGTCAAGGTAACACTTAGTTTACTTCTGACATTGGGTTAGTCTCATGGCGAATAATAATAAAACTGGTTGGATATTAAATTACAAGAAACACTGTGAGTAATTCCAATAAAATGCACAAACGTAGGTTGATTTTCCTAATTCGATTACCCCGTCATTGCTGTTTGTTGTACTCGATATAGTACCGATGTGGTGGATTCTCAGTAAATCAAGAAGAATGTTCATAAAAAAAAGAAACTGCTACCGTATAATATATACGAGTATTAGTTTTCATTTGGACTTCCTTAACAGTGTCTTGAAGTACATTAAAGGCAAACAGGGAAGTGGTCAAGAGATATTTCCAACTGGTATTTCCAGTAAATGTATTTTAAAGTAAAGAAACATGGTAGAAAATAATGAAAGTTACAGCATTATGAGTAGAGAAATTCTTCATTGTTGGAATTATTATAAAATGCAAGGGGGATATTAGTATGTAAATTGGGAGTTTTTTACATATTCATCTAATAATATAATAGGGGTCGTTCATAAATTACGTTCGCACACAGTGGGGCACGGGGGTCTCAGTTAGCGTGAAGGGATTGTGACGTTTGCAGTACACACATTTCCAAGGCCGTGGAAAGTAATTTATTTTTTTCGGGGGGTTTTGGGGGGGTTGGATAATTTTTTTGATTGGTGAAGGGTTGATTAGGACCGCTAAATGTATTTTTTTGTTTATGTATTTCCATGATATATATTGTATAAATATAAAATGTATTCTTATGAAAAACATGTTTAATTGGTTAAAATTGAATCTTGAAATCAAAAATTCCAAAATTTCCGGGGAGGAGGGTGAATCCACAGACCCCACTGCTGGCTACGTGCTTGCACATTTCTAATTTTATTTATCTCTACTCCGTTTTTGTTTAATTTCTCTGTTACGATAGAAAGTCGTACGTTTAATCTTACTAAATATATAAATATTTTTACGTATATATATCAGTCACAATAGCTTATTATTTGGTATATTCAAAAAGAGTGACCACGGGTTTTGCGTTCTCTTATTCAACAGCAAATGAAAGTAAGACTTCACACGGCCGATGAAATAAAGTTGCATATATAATCGTGTTATTATAGACACATAATTTGTCGTATACACTAGAACCTGGTTAACTCGAATTTCAATTGAAATGCTAAAAATTTCGAATAAATCGGTTAGCGTAGCGAGTTTTTCTAGATATACAAAGGTTTGTACCAGTATAATTTGATCTTCCCAAAGCACATATTTTAAAGGCTCTAGGTACTATTTTATATATCTATCTCATTCGTCACTTAATAGTAAACAAATACTCTTTAAATTTCTTAATTTTTTGCTCGTTATTACATATACTACTCATTCTACGGTAGCATTTGTTAGATTTAAAAGTTAAGATGTTTGAAAAAAATGGCTCCTGTGAGAAGTCAGTTAAGTATATTAAAAGTTATTTAAGACTTAAAAATGTTATCCCGTAAAAAGAATTAAAAATTTGATATTCAAAACAGAATAAAAGATAGGGTGGTTCTTTAACGAACTGAAGATTTGCTATGTATATTGGGGGATGAAAGCAGAATGGATAGATGCGAATGAAATAGATGGGCATATTCATCCATTCAAGGTTTCTTTTCGGTTTTCTTTGGTAACAGGACAGCTTGAATGTTGGGTAAGATGTTACTGATGGCGAGTTGTAAATGTCTCGGAATAATACCGGTCTTCTTGTTATTACGTGTATCATTACCGGCCAACTCCAAAACTTTTCAGCAGCCAAATATTCCATAACAGCTGCTAAATATACTGGTGCACCGAAGCCAACGCGTTTTTGCATAATTTTCTTTTCCTCAATAAACAATGGACACGGCCTACTGGAAACGGTAAATCGGCAGGGCCGGATCATGATTTTGTCTTTCCTTTAACTTTGCCACCTTTTCCATGGCCACACATATTGCTCACCAAGGAGTGGGGGGGGTGCCCAAGCGTGTGACGAAAGTGTAACGCAGCGTGAAGACGAGGGGGGAGGTTAAAAATTATATCGGAAATTGTATTATTCAATGAATGATGCTTCTAATTAACTGAAACTATGAGATTTTCAGGTAGGACCTAAAAAATTGGCTAAAAATAAAAATGCTATATATATATATATATATATATATATATATATATATAGTAGATTGTAGTCCTTCAGGGATGGAACAATGTGATTTTCTTTGTTGTATCAGGTGTACATCCGTTTCTCGGTAAGGTAAAATGTTCTTTTCAGAGCACAAACCGAGAAACGGATGTATACCTGATACAACAAAGAAAATCATATATATATATATATATATATATATATATATATATGGTTGAAATATATGGCGAAGCAGAATTATAGTTACAGTAATTGGAAAATTTATAGTTACAGTAATTGGAAATTTTACATCTATATATAGTATTTATTATATTTTTTTCGATCTATTATCTGTTTAGTGGCTATTAAATACCTGAAACTTTATCATAATATTTTATAAAGATTAATTTATTCAATTTATGTATATAAATCAAAGTTATTGCATAAACGATATTAATAATATCAGGTTATTATTAGTTATCCTATTCAGGGAACACCAGATGGAAACTATCCAAAATATGATACCTAAGATTCATACTAGTATAGTCAGCACAAATATAGGTATATCCTGTGTTAGTATTTCAAAAAATCGGTATGTACACATGAGTTTCCAGGTTCGATAAGTATGTAAACACTTCAGAACATGTTGCCAATTTCCAGTTCCAGTTGCATGACAGAATAAATATAATGCCTGACGCATAATTTATCTTGTAAGTGAAACTGGGGTATCTAGGTTCATAAACAAACACCATAAGTATAGCTATTTTTAAATGAAATTTATTTGAAGTAAACTCACGTTAATGGTTTTCTGCCGATGAACTTGCAAGAAATTTTGTTGACTAAGTGCTAAAAATATTATACCTATTTTTAAATTTAGATTTTATTTTTTATTCAGTTAAGACCGTCAGTGATTGAAAGCAATAAGTATAACCGGCATTCAACATTTCGATCAGTGGATAGCGTCAGTGATCATGACGTACTTAGTTTGTTGAGATTTGTCATGTTAATAACTGAAAGATAATTGTGACATTTCTGGTTTGCATTTTTCTGATTTTTACATTTTATAACAATCGTCATTTGATACAGAGTCCTCAGAAAGCCGACTCACACTAACTTATATCTCAATTTTAACTCTAGTCATCGCAATACCGTAAAAAGGGCATCATTAAATCTTTATATGATAGAGCAAAAACCAACTGTTCTAGTATCAATAAATTCAAGGAAGAGAAAACATTTATAAAAATGTATGTTCATCAATAAAGAATTAGATAAAATTGAACACAAAACAAACACTAACACCAAGTTGCTCCAGACAACCAAACAATACAAATATCCTTGATAATCACATTAGTACAAATACCATACATTCTAGGTCTTTCAGGAAGGTTGACACGAGTGGGCAACAGATTTAATATTAAAACAACACATTCAAAACAAGAAATACACTGAAATCAATTATACCAACCAACAACTAAACCAAATAATGTAATACAAAACTCAAAAAACTGCATTTATAAAATTCCTTGCAAATGTAACAAAATTTATATTGGAGAAACCTCTAGACCGATAAATGTTCGAACGAATGAACACACAAATTGTAGGAAGAAACGACAATTCGAAAAGTAAAAAAGTTGTGAACATGCCTCTTTGGTCATAGTATACAATTTCAAAATTCAACCATATTAAACAAAGAAGAATACCTTACAGAACCAAAGCTAAAAGAGTCTGCTTTAATTTTATTAAATGAAAGCGATTGTATCGCTAGTACTTCTGCAGAATTCAACCTTTCCTGGTTACCATTAATCAAGAATGAAATTAATAATGGTAATGCACTTTGGAACAAACTTGGATTGGGACAGTTCATAAGGTTTTTCATAGGTTTTCCCTTAGGACTTTAATGTGATCAGTATTTCTCAGTATTTTTGGCGAATGAACAAAGTTGCCATCTTTGAAATCAATATTGTTCATTATTACAGTTACAAAATAATGTAGTTATATATTTTTGACAAAAATGCTGAAATTAAACGAAAATTATGATGTAGTTGAATAAAAGAATATGTACATGTCTATATGTATGTTTTCTTAAATTCTCAAGGCAATAATTGCAGAAATCTACACATTTTTTATTCAACTCGAATTTCAGCGCATTTTATTTGAAATATTCCAATTTTTTATCTAATAATGATCAATAATGATTTCAAATATTATATATTAGAATGTTTACTATTATAACAGATAAACAAATTCCAATAAGATTATATATATTTCAGATAAAGAACGCTGAAATTAAAGGAAAAGCAGTTGAATAAAAGAATATATATGTACTTTTCGGCAACCATTTGTAGGGGCGCTTAAATTCTCAAGGGGTGGATAGAATATCGGTTTATAAATCGAAATCCCAAATATATCATCTCATGCATACATATTTTTTGAATTGGTTTCATCGAAAGTTGCTTCAAATATCAAAACAGTAGTTGTGAATGCCTCATGTATTTAAAATGTCAGCGGATGGTGTGTATAAGAGGAAAAAAACTTTATTTTTCATTTAATAACAAAAAGTTATTTTTTTGTAAAAAGTTCTGCTTTGCAAGAAAATTAAGTTACAATATAAAAATTTGCAATCAGATGCACAGGGTGTTAATAAATTAGGAAAAATAGAAAATGCCTCAAGAGAGAAGTACTATTATTTTATACTTTTATCAAAAATGTTATGAAACAAAGTTGTTTATGAACTAACGTAAAGTCTAAATGCAAACTTTGAAATAAAAATTCCAATATTTAAAATAATTCTACATAGCTACCTCCCACCTCCACACACGTTTCCGCTAACCTCATAAATTGCCGTTGAGATACTTAAAGCCTATCGGAGAAACATCAAATAAGCATCTTATCATGTCACAATTCTGATTTCGAAAAAAAACTTCAAAATTTTATTTAATACAGTGTTATAGTATTGGAATTCCATGAAGAATTTTCCTAATACCAAGTTTGCGAAAATTATTTATAAAATTCAGTGACACTGGGTCGGTGATGAATGTGAAGAAATATAAGAAATCATACCACGAAAATGACGTACTTAGCAACAGGGTTAGTTTTAGATAACCCAACATTATCTTTAAGGAAATGTGCACAACTATTGGATTAAGCAAAAGTGACGTGCTAATAAGTTTTAACGGAAACAAAATCAAACATTACAAGACAAAGCCAAAGAGTACACTTGAATCTGGAGATGAAGAGAAATGTTTAGAATTTTCTTCATGGATAGATATTTTTTGTTACCCATGAATCTACATTTTGCACAAACGGACAATCCTAATTACGTTATCAACAAGCGAAGTCAGCGTTACAAAAAAGTTAATGTAGTGTGTGAATTTTTTTGATTATTGCTCGATATTTTATAGACGGAAATTTACATAAACACGTGTATTTGAACATTTTGAAAACACTTGTCTTAACATTTCTTAATACATGAGAACCGGAAGTACCTACGTGATAACGTAATTTGGAAAAAAAACGGCTCATTCCACAGCATTGGTCAGACAATGATTTTGGCACAAGATGGATAAAGAGGTTTGGCCCAATCAATCATCCAGATAGGTTGCCTAACTATTCATTATTGGGATTCTTTTTGGGAAGTGCCTTAAAACAAAAGTTGGTTTTACGCAACCTTCCCCATGTCAGGCAAATATTAAAGAGTCCATACAAGTAGCAACTTATCAACTCATTGAGCCAAGAAGCATATTATGAACACATAAGTGTAGCCGAATACAGATTTGGTGGTAGGAAATAATAATAGTCCAACATGAGAGTGGAATTAACCGGGCGTGAAACAAATCACAGTTAGATAATCAACCAGTTTTCGTTTGAGAACTAATAAAATTAATGTAGTGTTTGTCATCATTAATTAATAAAAGGTAGTATTTTATAATACAACCTTTAGTGCAAGAATTCTAATTTTTTTGTTAAAGACTTCACTAAAATCAGCAATGACCGTTTTTATTTTGCGTTTTTAATGCCATTCAAAAGTTGCAGCATGATAAGTATCGATATTACTAATATTTAACATGAAAATTGAAATAATACGCTGTCTTTAAAATTATATCTGTAAATATAAATTTTGTAACCTTTGGAATTTTCATAGCATGTGGAATTTATTCATAACAAACTTTTCAGGTAAGTTAACGAGCTGGCTCAACCATCTCACCGAAAATAATCTTGAGAGTTGCAACATATTGTACTATAAATTTAACATGTTTATTTTTTCAAATACCTGGGCTACGTAATCTTCTACAGGGGCATGAACTGCGGCAACTTTAATGTTATTTAAACTCAATCAATTTTATGGGGAAATGCATAAGTCTGGAACATAAAGGTATACCATAGATGTAAACCAGAGTCTGAACTAATTACACTGTTTATAATGTAGTCTTGAAATGTGTTACAAGTTAAAAGTTGTATGCATTAACGATAACGAAATGTACCTACGTTTGTATATGAATTTGAGACCTGTTTAAGTTCGATTTTTCAGTTATCTTGAAGTTTGTATGCCACTTTTGTTTAAGTAGAAAGATAATACTGCTATGCAGTGTTGCCAACACTAGTAAAACTGAATCCCTCGGCTAAATAGAAATAGTTGCTAAAACTATTTCTAATAGTAGAAGCGAACAAAATTGATAGAAATATGTTGAAAAATAATGAAATAAACGACTAATTAGGGATTTATCATCATTTTAACAAAACATATATTATTGTACAAATCACAATTGTAAAAAAAATTACATTGTTCAGCATTCCAATTATATTAAAACCCCAGGATAACTCGATTCAATTGCCCTTGTGTTCCCTACCATTGGTACAAATAATTCAATTAAAAAACATGGTGCTGTTAGACGACATATATTTTATCATTACTACTACTATGTGCATCCTTTATCAATTAAATTACTTCATAATTTCACTTATGTTTTTTCAAGTCGACCAAAAACGAATCCATTGTCTAAACGTGATATGATTTGTACTCCAAAGTCAGATAAGTGGCTAAATCACTTTATTTTATCACAAAAAAAACTTTATTTTTTTTGCATTTAATAAATATTTATTACTACAACTACTATTTACAAATCACAACGAAAGACTAAAATATTGAACCCGGCTTTTCGCATACATTCCAAGTGTTGACAGTTTTCTTCGCCGTTTTCGATAATGTATGTATCTCTGACTTTTTTAGTTTCGGGGCAAGCACAGCATGGTTTAAGCTTTTTTGGTGCCTCCGTATTTTGTATAGGAGCTGTTGATGCAGCCTCCACTTTTTGACCCACGTTACCCATTTAAACACAGGTTTTACAAAATGATAAATTTTCTAACCAATATTACGCAAAATTTTAAAATTTCTTTTTTTGGAGATAGATAATTTTATTCTATTTATTTCAAATAAAAACGGAAAATTAAATTCTTCTAAGTCCGCACAAAATAGGTTGACGGTATGGATCCGGACGGCAATCCGTCATTTGGTGACCCTTGCCCTAGATATTTTAAAAGCCGTTTACGACTTTCAAACAATAGCTGTAAGATCGTTTTACTCTCGGTCAACTCTTGGAAAATATTGATTATAGAAATGAAGGACCATGCGTGCGGCTGTTTTAAGTAAACCCATTGAGGAAGTTCACGATATTGGTCAAAATCATTACTGGTGTTGTCCAAAGTGTGCATTAAGAGGCACGAAAATCAACCCACCAGACATCATAACAATTACAGTTCAGCCGTACTTCTGCAAGAAAAAGTTCTAGCTCCGTTCGAAACAGTTGTCCCTACTTCTTCTAAAACGAAAATGGTATTTACTGAAGAAAAACTATACACTAAAACGGAGCAAGGCCGTAGTCAGGAATTTGTTTCGGGGTGAGTTTTCGGGGAGGAGGGGGTTGGATAATTTTTTTGATTGGTGATGGGCTGATTAGGACTACAAAATGTATATTTTTGTTCATGTATTTCCAGGATATATAAAATTGTATAAATATAAAATTTATTCGTATGAAAACATGATTAATTTTCCCGGGGGGGGGGTCCCGCTAGAATTGACATGTTTCAGGATTTTTCTCACGATTTTTCATTTACACGTAGAAAATGAATTTATCCTTTACTTTAGGACGTCACTGTACATAATTATAGTTTGATATTTTAATACAGCACATAGGGTTGTCTTCACCAACATTCTAAAATTACTTCGTAAGTCTAGCGAGTAAACGTAGCAAATTTTTGTTTCGGTTAACATTTGTTAAAATTCCAGTAAAAGCAAAACCCATATGTTAGTATTTCTGTTTAATAAAACAGGTAGATATGTAAATTATGTTAAACTCTTAATATACATGGTTTTTTATCACTATCAAATATAATGAAATTATGTGTTTCTTCATTGCTGTGAGGTGATGACGAATTACCTAATAGTTTTGAAAATGCTACAAATATCACTTACGTTTCATGGAATTCAGGTGATTTTGTAGAATTTCTGAATGCCCCAGGAGGTGATAAGCTTTCGGAATCGGAGAAAGGGCTCGTCACAGTTGAGGTTGAATACTTGTAGTTATTCTCAGGCAACCTTCTGATAGTTCCCTCTGTTAAACTTCTCTTTAAAGGGTCGTACCTTTTCACATCTTCCCTATAGTATTCTTCCCTAAATTCCCGTTTAACGGGTTGGGCATTTAAAGCACTTGGGGTGAACAAATCGTCGATGGGATCTCTTTTTGGCACTGGTGACGGAGAATAGGAGTTCGGATAAGATCTATTGTAGATGTTGCCGTTAGATTTGTAAGCAGAAAAATCAGGCACAGAACTTTTCGAAGAAAAATCCGGGAACACTTGTGTTTGCACTTTATTAAGAGTACCACCCGAACTCTTGTTAACGCTGGCCTTCCTGACTAAACTGGGGCTCGATAGGCCCTTGGAATCCCCGATCATATTTGCATTTATGCCGTAACTGAAAGGTTGGCTCGATTGACGCGCGTGATAGGGGATATTTCTGTCTTCTTCTTCGTCTATATACCGCACATTCTCGAGACCGAAATTCGCGTTAACCTCCTGGTGCGGTTTCAGATCGGGAATGCTTTGTACGGTAAGCATCATATCGGAGAGTAGCTCGTCAAGTTCTCGATGTTGATCTTCGGGGGTAAGTGGGGAAGGCTGGGCGGTCAGTGGGGGACTCGTGGAGGCGTTAGTGTTGGCGTTCTGCTGGTGCCCTGCAAAAAAACACAAATTGAGTATTCAGTCGGGGAATTAATTTTTGGTCTTGATTACAGTTAATGAGATGAGAGGTTTTAATAACCATCGTTGCTGCATATTTTAATATTATTATTGATGAAAGCTGTATCTAATGAGGTTCTGACTACTAAACGGGTAAAGTGATTATTTTTTGAATAGAAGGCTTCCTATAATTTAACGAAAATTATATGAATTCAATATAATTTCGAAATATGATAAATAAATGAACAAAGCACTATAATATTTGTTTGATATTGTGAAGCATTTATGATTTTAATGAGATGAAATGCGACAGATAAAATGTAGCAATTTTAGATATGCAATGAGATTGAAATATTGAAGTGGATTAAGATAAATTTACAGGATGTTCTAAATTTCAATATAAAGTTAGATTCTAAAAAAAAAATAAAAAAATCTTTTGTTCTATGAAAATAGCAAAAAAACCATTGAAAATCAATAACCAAGAATATATTTTTTTGGTGCTGCAAGTATAATTAGCTAAATTTTGCATAGTATAGATTTGAAATGTAGTTCTAAATATCCTTATCCTTGCTATTACATCCTGTCACAACTCGTACACAATGAATGACATAGTAATATATAACTCATGAGTCTTCTTCGAAACGGCCATCGTACGTTCAACAGCATTGAAAAAGTGTTAGATTTCATTTTACGAAGACAAAATAAGAAACCTTGGAGAAATTAATCATCCTAAATAGAAACTAAACTTGCGAATAACGATAAAAATAATTAATGAAATAAATAATGCTGACAATAAAGGGATTCCTGAATATACGATGAAAGGCTTTCGAGTTCACTCCGGAATTGAAAATCATAGGTACACCTTAACGTACTTGAAGTAATAGCGAATCATCTCGAGCTGGTGAGGATATACAGACGCGATTGTTTAATGTGAACAGGAGAAGTTTAGTGGATGGCAACACAGTGAACATATATTCTACATTAGACATCGTTGTTTGTTTAAAAAAGTATTGTGAATTATTTTGTTCAAAAAAATAGTGAGTGTAAAAATTTTGTAATTGAAACCCACGCACTTGGTGACAATATATATTTATTCCGGTGTACCTCTGTTCGTCTCTTTTATTCGGTTAAAAAATCGGTTGACATTTCGCCAAAATCATATTTGGCTTTCTCAAAGTATGCTAAGTAACAGAAGAATTTCTTGTTCTTGATTTCAATTTATATCTGTCCTGTGCGCCCTTATTAGTATTTAACTCACAGGTACTTCATCTTGTTTATTAGATTGGGTTAACTGTTGATCAATTAAGTTATAATTGCGGTGATTATGTGTTTTGTCAGTAATTTGGTTAATCCAATTATTTAGGGTCATTCTTGGTTTTGGTGTATCGTTATTTTGATATGGGATTACTGCTTTCCAAAAGGGTGATAATTTTAAAGTTTCGTCTGTTTCGTTTATGGGATCTCGGGTTTCAATTTTAATAGCGTCTCTTACGATTCTGATTTTAAGTATTCGATGTTGACGATTTCTTTGCAAGTATTAAACTATATTTTATGCCCTGTTTCTTGTTCGTGTCGGAATAAAGTAGAGGTGGTCTGTTTGTTCTTTATGTATAGTTTGTGTTCATCTTGACAAGCAGATATTCGTCTGTTCGTTTGGCTGACGTATGACTCGTAAGTCTCCATATGAAATGCTGTAAACTCTGTAGTTCTCTAATGGCATTTTATCCCATTCTGTCCGTTGTACCTCTAATATATAAATAATTGCTTTTCTGATGGCGTGGTTGTTGCATCCATTCTTTCTGAGGGTGATTTTCATGAAACTAGTTCTTCTTTTCTTGTTTGTTGGTATGTAAGAAGTACCGATAGCGCTGTAAATATATATTACGGTGTGCTGGAAGTTTTTTGTTCTGTTCTGTTTCTAGGATGAATTGTATCTAGTTATGAATGGAATTCATATATGCAAGGAAATTATTGAGTTCTAATTCCCCATGAGGCCATATAATGAAAATGTTATCATCATAGCGAAATCTACGAGCGAACTTCTAAATATACCATAAACAAGTCGGTAACAACTGGTGATAGAGCATATCTCTTAGTCACCTAAATGTTTTAGGTGGTTTCCGAACACCCGGCTGGCCGGGATCGATGGTAAAATGACGACGTTTCGGCAGAGTTCTGCCCTCTTCAGGTCGGTTCGCATAATTCTCGTAGCCTTCTGCTTTCGCTTCTAGTTTCTCGAATAATATTCGAGTAACAGTCTAGGTTCTGGGTGAGAACAATTGAGAGATATTTTTTTAATTTCAGGACAAACTCTCTAGATCGAATTCGGGGCCTCAATCTGCCTACTCCGCAAGAGTCACTAGGTAACTGAACTCTTTGTTTGATTGAATCTGGCAATTACGGAGTTCCAAGCTGGAGCTGTCGGCAGAGGGGTCGGTTTGCTCTATTTCTATGGCTTTGCGAATAGTGGATGCCCTAAGAGAATTAAGAGATATGATAGTCCTACTGTCCTCGAAGTTGATAGAGTGTCGTTTGGACATGATGATGCGCGAGAGCTTGAGTTTCACTTGTCAATTACCATTAAGGGCGTCACCTTTGCAATTACCTGTATGAAAACAATTATTATTTGAGGTTAAAATTTAATCAGAAGAAGAACTCGGGGTCTGAACGGCAATCATCGTTCCGGATGAGAAACCAGTCCAATTCAGGAAGTCCCTCGTTGCTTTGGCGCCATTTTCAGGACCAAAACAGAAGAAGAACTCGGGGTCATCTATTCATTCCCCAAGCTTCATTAACCGAAAAATATTCTAGATTGAACGCGAGGTTTCTATCTGCCTACTAACTAATGCTCGAGTCCTGTCAGTGGAGTGCTATTGTTGAATCAATGTGTTGGGAAAACGACGGCTACCGTCGAACTGGTTAAGGTAGCTGCACGAATCGTACCTGCCCTAAGAGAATTATGGGATATAATATTCCTCGAAGTTGGATCATTTTTTCCGAACTGATGTGTTTACATATTTGGTGACTGATGCGTTGCTTGTTACGACCAACGTAACTTTTAGGACAAACGTGACATAGTATTTCGTAAACATTTCGCTCCTCAATAAGTCCCTTCTCGTTTGTGATCCTGATTAGTCCGGCCATTGTTTACATAGTGTTCAGAACTCTTTAAATTTGATTCCGGTTTAGAATACGTGCTATTTTGTCTGTGATGTGCATAAGAATGCAGTGAGATAAAAAAAACAGTAACGTCTGTACTATATAGAATATTATAAAGTTAGGTTCGTGAGAAAATCCATTGAGACAGAGAAACGAACGAGAAATCTCAATAAAAGAGACTATTATTTTGTCTGTTCATTAGGTTTTCTCTCCTCCAATTTTTTTTTCCTGTAACAGATAAGTATTTAAAAATTGTATATGTAGAACAAAGTGTAGTAAGGCAATTTCGTAAAATTGCCCGGATTACTGACTGTCTGTACAGAGATTCTTCCTCACAGTTATCCTGAGAGAAAGAGATGTCTACAAAATGATCAACCAGTATTCCTGTATATAAGTAATGTATTGTATATTGTGTAATACTTATCTGTGTATGGAGACGTTTCAACTCCGAGTCTGGAGTCGTTGTCAATCGTTTAGTGTTGTTTTCGAGGATTTTTCTAAAAAATCTGTAACAGATAAGTATTTAAAAGTTGTATATGTAGAACAAAGTGTAGTAAGGCAATTTCGTAAAATTGCCCGGATTACTGGCTGTCTGTACAGAGATTCTTCCTCACAGTTATCCTGAGAGAAAGAGATGTCTACAAAATGATCAACCAGTATTCCTGTATATAAGTAATGTATTGTATATTGTGTAATACTTATCTGTGTATGGAGACGTTTCAACTCCGAGTCTGGAGTCGTTGTCAATCGTTTAGTGTTGTTTTAGAGGATTTTTCTAAAAAAAAATTCACTTTGATCTTGAATTTGTTGTTTGTCAAAAAATTTGACACTGACAATTTGTCGTTTGGCGATCACTTGAGGCTGAGGTTACCGTTTTTTTTGTTCTGTTAGCAGTAAATTCCTCCAGTCCAAATGAAGGTCGGCTGAAGGTGCTCCGATTTCAGTGTTGTTTATCATCATACAGCTGGCTTCTTTAAGTTTTCTCTTTTTAAATTTTCTTCTTTCAACAAAATCTTTGTTTTATCCCAGTCTATCCTATGGCTGCCGGTGTTCGTTAATACATGATTGGCCAAATTTGATTTGTCCTCATGTCTTCTGGAAATGTTATATTGATGTTCTTTTTTCCTTACTTCTAAAGGTCTTGAAGTTTCACCGGTATAAGAATGGCCACAGTCACACAAAACACTGTACACACAATTTTTAGAAAAAACCTCGAAAACAACACTAAACGATTGACAACGACTCCAGACTCGGAGTTGAAACGTCTCCATACACAGATAAGTATTACACAATATACAATACATTACTTATATACAGGAATACTGGTTGATCATTTTGTAGACATCTCTTTCTCTCAGGATAACTGTGAGGAAGAATCTCTGTACAGACAGCCAGTAATCCGGGCAATTTTACGAAATTGCATTACTACACTTTGTTCTACATATACAATTTTTAAATACTTATCTGTTACAGGAAAAAAAAATTGGAGGAGAGAAAACCCAATGAACAGACAAAATAATTCAAGACCTCCTCAACAAACTTTTCGAAATTACTTATAAAAGAGACTATGCCCAACGACTCCCACCCAACTGGAGATTCACCCTGGCAGGATGGTATATGGCAAACATCGAGGACACATTTATGGAAACGAACAATACCGCAATGACAAGTGAACCGTTGACCCGTTAAAGAGGAACATATCACCCTCCTCAACTGACGATATATAGTCAAAGGAACGCAGTAGTAATGACGCGGTTTTCTCAACCTTTACAAAGTTAGATCAATATGCACAAAAAAATAAGTGCGATACATTGTTTCGTTGTCAGTCAGCTGCAAGCGAATCTGTCGGATTCCGTTTTCAGGTAATGTCCGCAATCTGGGCTTTGATTCTCGAAACCATTCGTATCTTTGATTTGCACATATTCATAATAGCCTCTACTTCCAAAGCACGTCATAGAACTATTCTTTATTCCACTAAGTCTCAGATTTAGTTCAACCTCGACATCTCTATTAGCAGTAATGTAACTTTGCACAGGCAATTGGTCGTTATCGTATTCTGGTAGGTCTGGGTATACTTACTGTATTAAACGGCTAATGTCTGCTTCGAATTTTTGTAGACTTTCACCAGATTTTTTGTTTTTCTAGTTAGTTGCACATGGTATATTTGACTCAGTGATTGGCTCTCAAATCTAATATCTAAGACTGCAATGATCTTGTCGAGCTTAGCTTGTGCATCCATGGGAATGCACTAAAGAAGTTCTAAAGCTAGACGTCTTAAGAAAATTACTAAAAATGTAGACTTTTCTCGGCTATTTCAACCGTTATTACGGTTATTAATTTCGAGAGAATTCCTCCATTAGTAATGATTTTTCGTATTTATTATTTAATATGTGCTGATTTTAGGTTGAAAAATCATAACTAAAGATGATATTTTTCATTTCCGGAGAAATATTAGTTAGAAAATGGTTGAATAACTTTAATTCAATTTTTTCGGAATTTGTGGACAAAAATGTTACCTTTAATATGTAACCTTAAAATCTTTCATCAGTTTGCTAAAGTTCAGTCATTCAAAAATGCAGACTTTATTTTGTTGAATAACAGTATTTTATTGTTATCCGTATACATATATTCTTTTCATGACTATATTTAAATCATCAGTTCCAAATATTTCAATAAGTTAAATGATGGTCTTAGTTGCTTCATGAGGAATACTTGTAATATAAATTCCCAAATGGGCAGAATAAACGAACAAAATCAAAACGGAAGTGAAGGTGATTGTAAAATATATGAGGGACTTTTTTATCTTGTAGGTACATATCAACGAAAGTAAACATTGATTACTAAATTTGTTCACCTCTTTTAGAACGATCGTACAGAATAACGTTGAACACACACACACTAAATATCGAAGCTATTAAAAAATATAAATAAAATGATAAATTTTTAAGTGTAGCGACGTGGGTGTCGAAAAACATTTTAGACACATTGACACATTTCATCGTAAAATGGAAACAGTCCTAAAGACCCGAATTTTATAACGCTTAATGGAAATATGAATTTAAAAATCATGGCCATAAATATGTTAAAAACGATTTGTATAATGTTTGAGAACCCACGTATAATTTGATATTGTCGTGAAATATTTGTAACTCTGCCTACGGGGTTTTTTCATTTATAAATCTATAAGAAATTGTACAAAATATTGTTTACATCAACATGTTTTTGACGAAAATTTGATAGTAGGTTGGTCCTAAAATCGACTTTTGTTTTGCATATATTATAAGGCACTTATATTTACATTCACAAATGTATGATAATATACCAAGGACTATAAAAATAATTGTTTTTATGAACTTTTTTTGACTTACAAGGGAGACAAGGGAGTTGTATAGATGCAAAGAAATTAACTGCGACATAATAAATTTATTTTATTTATGTAATTATAACCTGTGCAAAATTAGAACGCTACAAAAAAATAAATTTTAGTGAAGTTGGTATTGTTGGTAGTCTTCTATTTATCGGTTCTGCTTATTTGATATTAACGGATCATAATCGTCGTCACAAGTGTCAGTATTCTTTGTATTTGGTTCACTATGTTAATGATCTCAGCATCAACAGTGTTGTATATAGTACTTGTTGATCAGCAGATCTTCGGATTACTTTTCAGCACATTTATAAGGCAAGCATTCATTAATAGAATCAAATTATATGCAGTCAAGTTATCAATATAAAGCAATATATTTTCGTTTTTTGTGTATTATTTTTTATCACTTTCTGATCGAGGCTCCTTTTAAATATATCAGCAATCAGAAGAGTTTGCTTACTTATAACACAAGGTATTTCCTTGCCTTTCACACATTGCGCCTAGCAATATGGTTACTCGCTCTTTACTGTAGAGTTCTTTATGACTTTTTTCATAGTAAATTAAAAAAGACTTCAAATAAATAAAAAATATTTACAGTCACCTTGCGCGATAAATATTATTATTTTGTGATAAATTGAGGAGTCCACGAAAATTCGAAACAATTGATGGCAGAAGTCGGAATTCCTATTCACTTACTATGAATATGATACTTATTAATAAAAGTGCGATAGAAGAAATATTTAAGGGTTAGCGACAAAACTGATGAGAAGTCAAATAAAATACTGGAAAACGGGTAAAAATAAGAAAGGTAAAATTGTATTATCAAACTGCAGTGTTAAATAAAGTAACGAAAAACATCGTGAAATCAGATAAAAAGGCGACAAACCATGAAAAAATTTTAGTGGATACTTTCGAAAATATGATATCGATTTTCTTCATAAGAAAGTACAAGTTGAAATCATTGCTTTCCAAATCAATATGGAAATAGAAAGTAAATAAATGCAATAACACAAAGATAAAAATATCAGAACACCCTAGTTACAAAGGTTCTTTTATAAAATCACTCAGATTTGAGGGTCACCAACGACAATCTGAAGCAGTGGCCGCAGGTAATGGATGGAACTACTACTACGTCTTTTGTAATTTCTTCAAGAGTTCCAGCATTAGAACTGCTCCAGAGTATTCCAGTGGACGAACAAGATAATTTTGAGAAGATGATTTCAGTGTTAAATAACAAATCACTGAGTCAACTTATTGGGAAAACTCAAAAATATGGAGAGAGTCTGCAATAATTTGTAGCATACATTAGTCATTTGACACATTTAGGGTATCCAAGGACATCAAAGATTAATTGGCTACACAAAGTTTCATAAATGGTATAACAGATGTCGATGATCAAATAAATATGAGACTTGGTAGTAACGAAGCTCTACGCTATGCGTTGGCAGTAAAGGCTACCATGAACATGTGCAGACCGAAGCTATGAGCAGTTATCGTCAGTCAGGAACAACCAGTATCGTCCATTCAGGCGCGTAGCCAGGAATAAACAAAATAATTTGACAGAAACAAGGAACCAGGGGATTATGTTATCGCTGCGGAAGTGCAGAGCATTTCCAACTTTATTGCATAGTGAGGCTACCAGACAAATCAGCAATTAATGTTGGCCTTTGTAACTATACAATCACCAGAAACAGTCAGTGAGTCAGTATAAGGGGGCAGTGCCGATGAACCGTCTCCTTAGTCCCTAGGACAGTATCCATCCGGAGATTTTGCAAAGATAGCAGCAGCTCATAAAAGGCACAGACAATAGGCCAGCAATTAACATTACACTTCGTCTGTATTGTCAGTTTCGAGGTCGTCAGGTCCATTGAAATCCATTCAATTAACGACAACATGCAGTTTAGAAGACTGACAGACGGCCGATCTTGGTGAGTTTTTTCTGTTTGAAGATGAAATGATCGAGAGGGTTCTTAGCTATAATTTTTGAAGATTTGCTAAGGAGTTTGAAGATTATCAGCTCATTTCCTACTAGAAAAAGGATCTGACAATCAATTTTGAACAGTTTCTATAGGTCTGGATGTACAATTTAGATGATTTTTTAGTGTGTTTGAGTGGGTCTACGGATAGCCTAGATTCACAGTTGGACTAGGTAGGGGGAGCAGCAATCGAATTCTAGGAAATCATTCCTACAAAGCTGGACCGATTTGTTGATTTTCTTGTGAGTTTTTAAGGGGGGGGTCTCTGGATGGTTTAGATTTACAATTGAGATCGGTAGGTGGCGCTACAATAAGATTCTAGCAATATATATTTTCTAACCATCTAAAGGGCTGCACCGATTTTGATGAATTTTTTTGCGTTGTTTTTAGGTGATTCCGTGGTAAAGGTGCCACCTAAAGAGGAATTAATATTACTATCTAAACAAAAAACGTAATATCTTTTGTACTCAATCCCCACCAATCACGTACTTACAAACAAAATTTCAAGAAGAGATAACCTTAACAACGTGTTTACAAACAAATTATCAAAGAAAAGAAAGGAAGTCCATATAATAAATTAAATAGAGATTGAATCACAATTTTGTTTTGTTACACTATCAAATTCTTTAATAATAATTTTGTAAATGTATTTCACCGATCTCTAAAATGTAAAAAAATAAAATGAATTTCTTTGCCTTTTGATGATGGCAGTTATCACGTCCGGGGATCGGTAAGTAAATTGCAATAAAATAAAATCAGAATACAAATAAAATCAAGCTTGGTAATGATAATCAACGAATGAAATTAATAATGGTAATATCCTTTTGAATAACCTTGTATCGGGATAGTTCATAAGGTTTTTCCTAGGTTTTCCCTTAAGACTTTAATGAGATCTCTGGAACTTCAGAATTTCTTTGGTCTCATTTTTGGCGATCTTATAACAAAGTCGTACCCACATGAAATTCTAAAAATAACTCTTTCAAATTCTTCCAATTTGACAGAAGCTTTGTTATTTCACATAATCTTTAAAAAAATTTGTGCTATCCTGTATATATCAAATGCAGTAAATTATCTTAGTTTCATCAGTTTTATTATCAAACAATAATGTCAAATTGTGATTACGATATTTGTCATTGCGAATCCTTTTAATTTTTTAATTTCTTGTTCATTTTGTGTAATATCATTGAAAACGGGGTCTGATTTAGACCTTGAAACGTTTGGACTTTTGAAATATACAGACTTTCAAGTATATGTGGTATTATTCCCAAATAAAAAATAAAAACGAGAGATGCCGCAATTATCATTCAGAAAATTTCCAGGGAATGATCAGATAATGGTAATTGATTATACATGAGAAATACTATTGTTTCCTCACACGAACCTGAAACATGGAGCATATTTTCTCTGGGGAATATAGTGTAGCAAGAAATTATATTGAATAATTTCATTTGGAAAAGGCTAAGAGGGTTACACATTTTTTATGAATATTCTATATCTCAAAATCTGAAAATATGACTGTGGTGTAGAGTTCTTTGCTTAATTCAGGGTATACATTTTCCGAAATTTAGTTTCATTTATTCGATGGAGCGTAGAGGAAATTATTTTTGGAAATCTTCTCCATTTAAAAGCATTCAAAGTTGACTGACGAATTCACGAAGGGCAACAGATAATACAAAATAATAATAAAAATTATTAGAGTTGGGCTATACGAATTTCTTCAATGCCAACTCAAATCATTTTTCAAATTTTGAGTGTTCAGTTTAATATTTCAACTTACGCTTTAAAACACATTTTGAAGCATTAAATTTACAGGAAGCAACAATTTATTGGTAACAGTCTCTAATGGGTTTAGAGGAGTATATGAAATGTATTTCGAAAAGATTGCTAAGAAGATCCTTGATTATTTTGACCGCTCAGATTCTCTATCTCACAGATAAGTATTAAAAAGGTATAATGGTCAAAGTTTAGTAGGGAAAATTGCTCTGATTAATAGTCGTCTTACTCACACATTTTCTGGGAAAAAGGAATCACAACAATTTGAACAACCAATCTTGTGCAAATATGTGTATTGTATATTGTGTATTCTTATCTGCTATGGATACGTTTTATAAGGTACGAAAAACTTTAGCCCGAAATTCCAAGAATTGCGTGTACAGTGTACCTTGTGTGTGGGACATACATATACGGGTGAGAATTCGAGACCTCTAAACCAATACAACATTTCTCGGGATCACGTGGACAAATCAACGTTAGCCAAGCACTATTTAGGCAACATTTTTATTGAAAATTTTGGGGAGCATACAATTTTCTATAAGAGTGATAATACCTTTAGTTTGATGGTTTATGTAAGCTACTTACATGAACGCGACGTTAGGCATTCGGGTTGTCACAAAATACAAAATAACGCACGTTACTTGACTCTTTTTCAATCAAGATGTGTGAAGAAACAGAAAGATTAATCCGGCACGTGAGGAAGTTTGTTTATTTGTATGATACCTCCCATAATTTATATAAAAATATCATCGGAGGCATAGAATGTGATTGCTGAAGAGGTATTTCAAGTTAGTAAAAGTTTTATTACTATTATTACGTATCATAACCTTATTAATAATAACAAATGGGTTTACGACTGCATGCTTGTATTTAGCCAGTGTGTTTCTCTGAATTTGATTAGGCGAATTTTCGATTTACCCTAGGAAGCAAATATTTTTAAAAATTACAGAATGGGCTGATTTTATATAATGCGTTTTAACTCATACAATTATAAGCTACTGTTAAAATAACAAGCAAAATTTTCGCGGACTTCAATCGCAGCATTTGTTGATCTTCGATTGGTGGCATTTGTTGATACGAGTGCTTGCATAGGCTCTGTGGCATCATCTTCGCCTAAATCATTGGCTGAAAATTCTAGCTGAACATTATTCTTGGTTATAATGTAGTTATGTAAACAGGTAACAGTTTTAACCTTGCTATCTGTATTTGTGGCACCTGATTCTATTGGTCTCAAAAACACACGCCATTTCATAGCCTAAATACCGAAAGTATTTTCCACGACACGGCTGGCTCGACTGAATTAGGATACGACCTCATTAGGCACGTTTGAAGTGCGAAGCCTTCATCCCTGATGATGACATGATGCATGGGAGGAGTTGTGCCAGCGTGTCAGATAGTGGCTTTGGAGGAAGAATATTAATAGGGTCTACCCAACACCGTCTTTGCCTTTCACAACTAAAAGCTAGAAGAAGCACAGCTTCCTCCTGAACCGAACTACTCATTGCTTTCTATTCAGATATGTACTTGCAATAGAAACACACACGCAGTACTGAATCGTTTTCCCAGATAATGCTGTGTATGTATCATAGCCATATCGCTGAACACCGAGGAGAACGCGAGTTCCTTGAGCGTCGCGTTATAATGCATTCTGTGTGGCGAAGGCTTAATAGAGTAAATATTAACTAAAAGCCTCTTCTCAACATCACTGACACCCAAGATACTACTTCAATAACAATTTCACACATACAGTAACTTTCAGAAAGACTAAACGGAGTAGGCAGTTCAGTTAGTATTAAAACCTCATTCAAAACCAGATACACTAAAATCAATTATATCAAAAACAAAACAACAATTCACCTCAAAAAATCAATTTTACCTTGGAGAAAACTCTAGATCTCTAAATGTACGAATAAATGAATACCAAAATTACATAAAGCAAAAAAAGTCCAAAATTTGTGGAAATGTCTGAAACCTTGGTCATAAAATACAATTTCAAAATTACAAAACCATATTACACAAAGAAGTACACAACACAAGACGAAAGACAAAAGAGTTTGCATTAATTTTATTAAATAAAAGTGATTACGTCGCTATTATCTCCCCAGAATTCAATTGCTCCTAGTTAGCGATACTTAAGGAAGAATTTACTAATGGCCATGTCATAGGCTTTCTCTTATGACTGAATTCTCTACAGTGCCGTGTTCTGCCACAAGTATTATTTAGGAAATAACTATATCAAAGTTTATGCTTTATTGCGATATTTCGTGTCAATGTTACTTATCTACGTTCAATATTCTTACTGAAGTAGTTTCGGAAAAAATGTTGTGGAGGTCTTTGGTTTCCTTTCCTGTACAAAATAATTTTCTCTCCACTTTTTTTTTCTGCGATAGATATCTAGTGTTTGAAATTTGGAAAAAGAAGTGTAATAAGGCAATTTCGAAAAATTGCTCGGGTTACAGCAAAAACACATAGCGATTGATAACGACTCCAGATTTGGAATAAAAGCGTCTCTAAACAAAGATAAATATCAGTGTACACAAAACACTATTTATGTACAAAAGTACTGCAGACATGTCTTTCTTTGAGAATGTCTGTGAGAAACAATGTACAGACAACCAGTAATCCGGGAAATTTTTTGAAATTTTTGTACTACACTTTGTTCCCCATTTACAAATTTCATACTTATTTTTTTTTGCAGGAAAATTGAGAAGAGAAAAAAACAGTACAGGAAACATTTTCTTATTGAAAATAAGCATTTATTATGTGAGTTCAGAAATAATTTTAAATTGTAAAGCCCTTTTCTGGCATTAGTTTAAGCCTTTAATTAATAAGTAAGTGTACCTAAATTCGTAATAGTTGTTATATATCGGGCGTACGAATTAAAATTGAAGTGAAACTTGATTTCAATCAACATAAAGTTAGTAATGAGTACGTGTTAAAAAGTGAGCGATTTGCTTCAGCATTTACTAACCTGCAGAAGAAATACCGCTGTCCATCGACACAGTCAATGGACTTGAGACAGCACCCGGTGATAGTTCAGGTTTTTTGGCGATGGTGGCGTATATACTTCCGTCCAATGGTCCAAAGGTATGATTTACGTCTTCTGAAATCAAAAACAAACCATTAGTACTTTGAAGATCCTAAGAACTTTCCTTAATTTTAAAGAAAATATCAGGAATTTATGATCTGTATTGTAAAACAAGAATGATTTCTCTGCGCCTGTAGATGAGAATAAATTTGATTTACTATTCGATAAATTGCTAGTGAAATAAATCCTGTTAAGTATGCAATTTTACTCAATATTCGAGATTTTTATTAGAGTTTAAAGTGGCAGCAAATTCTTATGAACAGAAAAAAGGTAAGCAACTCTATGTCTGCATATTCTATAGACTTTATACATTCAAAGATAGTTAATTTTTTTGATTACAAGATTGGTGAAGAAGTAGAAAAAGAAAATAGTCACTGGAACAGATTTCTGTGGGCAAGTTATTAACCTTACATTTGTTAACATATTTTATGTCATGAAAAATAATTTCATTTGGTTACTCGATCGAGGAAGGTCGCCACCTATTATGGATCTGAGACTACTTGACAGAATATACATTTATCCATCGTACAATAAAGATTATGTCTGAGTTATTAATAAGTAACATTCAGTTTGATTTCAGTAAAACACATATAACATATTATTTCAGAATACATTTATCTACATCAAAAAAGCCAGGCAGTTACTGGCCAACGAAAATAAATCTATTTGCCCTTGATTTATCTCAGTTATACAAACATCGACATAACGACACATATTGCCATTAATATATATTTTGACCTTCAGCGAAATTAAACTCGAAAGTTTACTGCCAATTCGTTATAAGTATCGAAGGCAAAATAGTTGACGTCATTTCAAGCGCGAATTGTTCAATTGCAATCAAGGGAGTTGAAGTTATCTCTATAAGTAAATGTACATAGAAAGTTGGCATTTTGGGGTTTCTTATACGGAATTTGAGAAAACTTGGTCCTGACTAGGATTATCACATAAAAACTAGACATTTGATGACCATATTAGATTTTTAATTAAATATCCTAATGTTGTATGATGATGTTTTATTTGTAACGTCCATACTTAAATAAAATATAACGCATAAATAAGTGTCCTTTATCATAAAGAATTATAATAGTCACTTTACATACTTCTGGTTGTATTGTATTTAAAGTAGGAACTAAAATTCGAAATTGATATATTGAAGACTGATGAAAATTGCTTATTGACAAGAAATCGTTCAACTTTAACGACATTTCGCAGAGTTACTTCTGGTCGCTTCAGAACAGTTCGCATAGTTCTTTTATCGGTCTGGGTACACTTCTAGTTACTCGAATATTAAAATTTATGGTCGCGGTTCGGCGGTTTTCGGTTGGTCCCGTGAGTGGCTCCCGGTTATGAATTTGTCGCCAATAATTTGAAATCATGACAAAGAGAAACAGAAACCAACAAATATTTTCTGAATGTTCCTCTAGCGGAAATGTAAGTTTTAAGTGCTAGGTTCTCGTTTATACAACTTATAAGCAAAGTACAGTTTTGTTCACGCGGTTGATACAACAATTATTGAATGGACGCTTAAGTTTTAATATCGCGTAACTTCAAAATATGGTTACCTTGAGTTATGTCGTACATTCGAATGATCAATATCACCTGAAATATGAATTATTTTTCAGTGTCAGAAATTATGCATGTTTAAACTTGAAATATATCATGGTCTTGGTCACTGATTCCAGATTAATTGATACTTATATATATTGGGCTAAGATTAACTGATCCTTTAGAATTAGCCTATTAGCTCAAACCTTGAAAAACAATGATATAACTGTTATTGTAACAATGGAGAAGAACAAGTGCCAAATTCCAAACGAATTTCTCCCTTGAGAATCAGGTTAATGCTCTATTTGCTCTATTTGCAGTTCAATGTGGGACCACCTTAGTGAGATTATGTATCCAACAAGAAAAAGTGACATTGACATAGAAACATGAAAACCGGAAATAATCGCACATACAAATATGTTAAGAATGTGGACTTAATGTGCGGTATGGTAGGTGTGTATACAGTTTCTAAACGAACTTAACGAACCAAAAGATGGTCCACACATTACATTTAGCCCTCTGTTGAATTTAGCTCGAATGAACATACAGTGCTTTAATTTCAAAACAAGGCCCCCAAAATAACTTTTAATATATTCTTAAAAGAAAAAGATAAAAAAAGAAGTTAATTTATATTTACGGAGGGACACATATTACACGTATCGGTCACCCTGCAGTTCCAACCCTTAAGCGGTGGTGAATATCACTTCTAAAAGTTTAAATACAAAGGTGTATCATGTGATACCTCTTTTAACGTTCTCTTTTTTGCCACTCTTTCAAAACCTCCATTTTTTAAAACAGATTATTTTTTACAGACTAATGCCATTTTAAACTTTTAAATTAAAATTATTATTTAAATTGTTTTTACATTATTAACATTGTAGTAGCGTTAGAATGACATTGTACTTAAATCAGATGTTCAAAATATCCGCCATTGTTGTTGGTAAGACAATGGTAAAGTCGCAGCTCGAATTCTTCCCACACTTTCTGAAGGGTCTCTGGTGTAATCCGCTCACACTCCTCCACTATTCTATGTCTAAATTCAGGAATATCGCGAGGTTGAGTTTTGCACGACACAGTGTTTAGATGTCCCCATAAAAAAAGTCAGGGAGCGTTAGGTCGGGTGATCTTGCTGGGCATTCTCTAGCGCCTCTTCCAATCCATTTATCTGAAAATGTCTCATTAAGTCAATTTCGTAGAGGCAAGGCATAATGTGGAGGTGCTCCGTCTTGTTGAAAAAATAGGTTTTCTTCTTTTAGCAACAAAGTTCCATCTTAATCTATTTGGTTTTCTAAAGATTCGTTATAAGGAGATTTATCACATTTTGTAAGTTCAAATACAATTCCCCAGTTAAATTTTCTTCCACGAATAAAGGACCAATAATTTTATTTCCGAGAAATTCGGCCCATACGTTGATTTTCTGAGGATGTTGGTTGTGCTCTTCCCGAAAAACTTGTGAATTGATATTGTCCGAGGATGTAAAACTATGTTTATTGGCAAATCCATTTTAAAAAATCATGCTTCGCCCGAAAAACAATTTTTTTAATATAATTAGGGATTGTATTTGCCCTTTGTGTCATTAATTCGCAGAATCCTAACTTTCTGTTACAATCATGTCCAGCAAGCTGTTGTAAAAGCTGTTTTGTAGAGAAAAACTTTATTTAGGCCTAACGTTAAGCGTAACGTTTTATGTACAGAGCCGACGGAAACATTTGTTAACCTTGAGACTTTTGATATTGATGTTTGAGGATCCATGGCAAAATTACTTAAAATCTCAACCTGTGCAGCTTCAAATAAAACTCTACGATTCTTGACAATTTTATTGCACACACTTCCAGTTTCTTGAAATTTATGAACTAAATCTAACACATACTGATGCCCAATACTTTTATCGGGATGTCTCTGATGAAAAACATGAGGAGGTCTGCGTGTACAGCATTGTTCTTCCCCATAAATAAATATTATTTTAATTCTTTTTGGCACAGAATAAACTATTGTCGAAATTTAATGGTCAATTTGATGGTCAGTATACTACGAAACCACTACGAATAATAACTTGTTCACATTTACACTCACGAATATCTTTTGCAAAAACATTTGAGGAATTTTTTCTCACTTGTTTGCCTCGGTATTTATATTCATGCTTTTTTTCAATTACAATTAAATTTTTTTTATTTTTTAAGGTTTTTAGGTCATTACCTGTAAAAAATAATCTGTTATTAAAAAATGATGTGCCTTCTTCTTTCTCCAAGGGCTTTTATGTAGAAAAATAAAATCTAATTCTAAATTCTCGGATTACTTTTATGTTTTTTTTTGGACAATAATACCACAATAGAAATAAAACGACGTATATTGCAGGAATACCAAACGTTTCAAAGTCTATTCTGACTTCGTTGTCAATGGCTTTATATTTATTGATGTAGATAAAAGTAATCAAGAATATGCTACAAACAACGTTTAGAAGACAAATCTAAATTCTCTATTTCACTAAAAATATTGTAAATAAATTCACTATTTCTAACACATACATTTCACGTTCAGTGCGCCTTTGTCACTTTATATAAGCGTCTGATGGACATCTTAGATGTAATCAAAACGTCTAAGAGAATTGGTTATCACTGCAGGGATTTTGATTCACTACATCAAAAACTTAACTCTAAGACGCGCACACACATGCGGTTGCCTCGCAATCTCATCCGGAAGTACAAAATGATGTGTCAAAAATGGTAAAAAGGGACCTTTGTATTTAAACTTTTAGAAGTGATATTCACCCCCGCTTATAGGGGTAGGAACTGCAGGGAAATATAAATTAAGGTGTTTTTGTCTTTTTCTTTTAAAGATATTTTAAAAGTTATTTTGGGTAGCTAGTTTTGAAATGAAAGCCCTGTATATTACATACTACAGCCTTGATGACGGGCAATAAGCAGATGATTAATTCTAAAAAATGTATCACCCTATTACGGAAACCTTATCCAGAAAATGACCAAGAGTGTAAATTTAGCCTAAAACGAAAAATCTGTGAGAAATGAACAAGTATGTATGCAACGCAAATGAGATCATAAATTTTATACGCAAAATATGTTTTGAATATGAGAAATCAGAATTAAAATGTCGGATTTGTTATTTCAGTGACTTTCAAACAAAATGTTTTTTTTTCTTTCCATCCTCAATACTTTTAATATTAATATTTCTTATCAACAGTCTATATATATTTACACGTAGGAGATATAGATATAGATAAAACATGTTCATAAATCATTACGAAGTAAACATTAATTTGCCTAATATCTGGTGTGGCAAAAAATTTCCATCCTAGTTAGGAATTATGAGCGAATGTCGCGGGCATTTTAAGGTTATATAAACCAATGATCATTTGATGCTGATAATTAAAATGAATTATAGGTGCTTAAGCAAACATAAAAGGTATATACACAAATTCTACTTTTCTGTTTCTCGGTATAACCTTTATTTTCCAATCACTAATTATGTATTTTTGTAGCAGTATTAAAGCCAGTTCCAATCGAAGCAATAAGTTTCAAACCGTTATGTGTGATTGGACACACCACATACTAGGAGGTAGAAATCCAAACGTGATATATTTTTTATGAACGAAATCTTATTCAAATTAACTTGTTTAACTCGTCAATTAAACGAATGCTCGCCATGTAATCCATTTGTTGGGACCTATTCAGACGACTGATCTATCGTTGCTTAGAATCTTACGCAAGTAGATTATCTCTTAAGTGGTATGCTTTGCAATATTCGTCATCCATTCAGAAGAGCTACTTAACAATGTTATGTCAGTCGTTGAAAAATGATTAATATTCCTGGTTGATTTTCAATATTGTTGAATACCAAAAGAATATATAAAGATTAATGATTCGAAAAATTAAAGAACATGTATTTAAGCTATTAATTAGGATCATTATGAAATAAAACTAATAATTATTAATGATCATTCAACTATATAGATACTAATAGATGTCTATATCAGCTGAGTGAATTTTCATAATTTTTTAATAACGACAGGTTTCTTTGTCACTTTGGTTTCACTGAAGTCTAAACAATTGCACATTACATCCTTATCACTATGAAATACCAAAAACATACCAATATCTATAAAACGACTGCACTCACACTATCTTATATTTGCCAGAGAAAAATCTCGGGTTCACTTAGTATCCAAAAATTATACGCAATCACAAGGTTAAACAGGCATTCATAACACAGCGCCATAAAAACGAATTGACAAAACGTCTCCTCGGCCAAACCCACTGTTTTTTGGGTGGCTGAAACCGAATCTGTAATTCATTTCGTCATATCAAGCTCAAAAATAGCTGAAAATTGTAGAATTCAACAAAATCAACCTTGCAACCTCCACATCCTTATGATGCCGAACGAGCTCGACAAACCCAAAAATGATAACTACCAACGGTAAAAACATAACCTCAAAATTGGTTGACTTCAAAACCCAAGAACCCAAAATAAACAACGAATAAACTTACACATACCCTGTGTCCAGGGTAAGTGGGGTTGGGATTTTGGGTTTAGAGACCCTAGGGTATGTGGATTCGGGTGCTCAAGTTTATGAGTTTCTTTGTTAGAAGTGTGTATCTCGGTGCTCATGTATGACGCTCGAAGTGATCATCACCCTGACCCTTATTAATGCCCCTGGTTTTGGGGTTTTAGTGTTATGCTGCTTGGGGGTTTTGAGGTTTCAGATTGAGGCCTTGTCTGGTATTAGTAAAAAATGAAGGTTTGTATCCCATGTGTAAATTATAAGGATGTAGAGGTTGCAGGATTGATCTCGTTAAATTCTACCATTTGTCAATTGAAGAATCGATACCTACATAAGATCGAAGGATACAAGCACAAATTTATACACAAATTACATCTACTTCAATTGCGTTGTATAAGAATACAACGCAACAACAATACATATTAACAAGAGTTAATATGTGGCAGATTTTTCAGTCTAGCTAAATTTACATTCTTGGAAATTTTCTGGATAAGGTTTTCATTATACACTGAAACACTTTTTGAGAATTGTCCAACATCAAGGTTATAGTATATAATATATGTTTATACGGAGACCTAAATGTAACTTGTTAACCATATTCCAGTTTGTTTAGGAACTGTTTACATACCGCACAGTAGGTCCACATTCTCAACATATCTCTTTGTGCATTAATAATTATCTAGTGACAAATAATCAATCCAAGTCTACCTTATTTGATCTTTGAGAAAGTTTCGTTGTAATATCGATATATACAGTGTGTAACATAAAGCAGGAGACTCAGATTCGAGAAGAAATTCAACAAAGGTTAGTGTAATATTTTGAGGAGAAATTTGCAAGAGACGTTAAACTCTTTGGACCTCTGGAGCTGCAAGTAAACACATGTTCAAATTGGAAACAAGAATACACAGAAGTGTTTCAGATGAACCAACAGAAAAAAAAACGAGGACATATAGCTAATACGAATAACGAAAAAAAAAACAACTTAAGAAAGCACTACCGATTGTCCAATGTCATGGCAACGTCAAACAGAAAGGAAAAAATATACAGGAATAGGGTACGCTCAGTGCCATCAGTTTTGACTTAGGGGTTTCTTACGGTCGTGATGTTGAAAACACAATGACTGTGGAGACGTTTACTAGAAATGCTATTCTTCAGCTGCAGAAAAGCTACTTCCTAGCTTATAGCTGAACATTGCAGGCAGTTCGTTTAAAAAAATATATAACGCATTTGCAGCGATAGGTTTCAGTGGTCTGAAAATTTGAATTTGCACTATCGCTAAAAGAGCAGGAGGGCAAGTTGGTGGAACTAAACGACTAGTAGATACATGTGTAGGAAACAAGTATACAACTTTATAATAATATAGTGCTTGACACAAGAGATTCATATTCAGTGATTAAACACACACACACAGAAGCTGAAATCAATTATCCAATACTCATATGTTTACTTAGCCTCAAAACTGTATAATACATTACAAGCGTCACTTAAGTCTTGTATCCTCTTATTTTAAAATAAATTAAAACAGAACTCAAGACATTTAGTACATACTTACGTTGAATTAAGGTGTAGTGTTAAAATTTATTTACTTTAATTATAAAATCTTTACTTGAAAGATCCAGATTACAGTCTTCTAACAAAGATTCAGCGAGACAGCCCACAATATAGCAGAATCGTTGTTAAATATATTCCTTTGAAAACTATTGCAGTCAGTAATCATATACTAAAACCTTAATGTATAACTGTGCTCCAAAACTGAAGTAGTCTAAATCATGGACAATTTATTTTCAACACAGATAATTAACTATTTTACGCTAAACAAACATCCTGCTAATGTAAATCATTCTATAGAAACAAGTAGCTTCTCTGATTTATTAACCATTAATTCTGACAAAAAAAAGATCAATTCGTAAATTGGTGCCGAAATGTGATGAAATTGTTTATGACAAAACATATAAGCCGAAATATTAGATAATGTGCACTGCTTTAATAATGAAATTCGTGTTTATGTTAATACCGTAGGAACATAAATTTGTTATTCTTGCGAACATGTAAGCCTGATGAAATGATAAATTTAGACAAATAATATTCAGTAAGAAGCATTTTCACAATAAGGATGACTACACTTTTGAAAATAAAAGTATTAAGTAAAGCCAAATAGGGTATAATTCTGAGTAAATTGTAATTATGTAAAATATTCCACCTCGATCGTTAAGGTTATATAATATATATATATATATATATATATATATATATATATATATATATATATATTGAAATGAAAATAGGCACATATAATAATTAAAGTTAATAGAGTTCAGTATATAATAAAAATAATACCAGTATTAATAAGCAGTGGAAAATTATGTTACGGTGGTTCTTAGATGTAAAAAACACAATGCTAACATCAAATGGAGATGTAGACGCAGTAATCGTATTGAAATCATTAAATACTAACTCCAGGTCATGAACTGGTAACTGCTACTGCAAGTAATAGTAAATCGAACTAGTAAAACATAATTTTTGGAATCTAACCAGTTTGACAGGTTTAGCAAAATTTCTTAAAAAACGAATAGTAGTTTAAATAAGCATAAAGAAAGATTCTAATAATTGAAAATATCATATTGGGAATGTTTACGCAATAAAAAGATTGAAATTTTTCCTTGATTCTGATAAAGAACTTAGGGAGTGACGTTTACTAAATTCATTTGTCCAGATTTTCAATAACTTCAGATTTTTGGTAGAGCAATGGCCATAATTTATTTCTTTGAGGTCTTATTAGAGCATTTCGGGGAAAATAGCGTTTGAAAATTCAATATTTCCATCTATAAAAGCCAAATTATAATTGACATGACATATAACTCTGGATCAAAGTTATGACATAACCGAACGGATCTATTTGAAACTTATACAGGACGACAATGACATAGCTGAGTCGACTGAACGCATTGTTCGTAGTAAACAATGGGAAATTTTTGAAATTTAGAAGCAGGTTATGCTTTTGAAGTACATGTGGCAATTAATTCAAGGAACAAGAAGAAAGAAAATTGCAGATTTTATGGAAATGGGAGGGTATTTTGAAAAATTAAGCATTTGGGAAGTAAAATTTGAACAAGCGGATCAATATATGGAGGGATGAAGATTGGAAAGTTCGTAATTAAAAAGTTAGATGAAATTGGTGCCAATATAAAAACTATAAATACGGCATGTCATACGAGATATTCAAATTTTAGCTGCATTAAAGTAAAGTTTATTCGGGCTTAGAAAGTGACGTTTAACCTGTCAGAAAGTTTGACATAGAAAATTGGTTTTTCGCTATAATGCCGCGAAATTGGTTTCAAATAATAATTTGCCAGCGGTGCATGGATATAGCTGACAAGGCACATGGACGGATCGAGGATTTTCTTGAGTTGGGAGCACGAGATGATAATTATGTTAAGAAGTTTTTTAGGTTTGTATTTATATAACTATTACCTGACCATATTTTCCTATTTTTTTATTGGTTTATTAAGTTAGTGGTTACCTGTATACTGTTTAGTGTTATTATTTAAATTATTTATTTCCACTGACTGGATCCGCCACTATCAAGACATCGGAGGAGAAGAAAGGATGGGTTGTTTAATCCAAAGTTCGCAAGCAGTATTAATACCGTTTACGGGACTATAACAAACATCCAAGATATACAAAGTGAAGTGTATTTTATGAGCTTTGAAAATATATTTTGCATATTATTATCCAAATATTATGTTTAATATTATACTTATACTTTCTGCAAAATATTTCTACAAATAATTTAAATTGCAAATAGGCAAAATCTACTTAACAGACAATATGGAGCTTCAGTCTTATTAGTCTCAATGTTATAAGGTATCATTAGGAGCCAGATTAAGATTCCTGCTGGTTTTTTAACCAAGTTATGAATTTTTTACAAACACTTACTTTATGTCGGGTTTTCCAGCGTTTTGATATGAAAAATGCTGTGATCTAAATTTATTAACACACATTTTAAAGGTTTTCTAATTCTCTACATATTTTCTATTAACAGGATTATGAACACATTACTTTTCACACTAAGTTTAAGGAAAAAAAAATCATGTCAGTTATGGCTGATAAACCATTTACGTTATGGCGTATGCGGTTTGCTGTTGAATTTTATGTCACTTTAAAATCTCTATTTCGTTTTATGTTGTGTTGTTCTTTATGTGATTAGGTTTGATTAGTGAACTGAGACTAACAATTGCTGATACAATCAAATTATATACATATAAATACAATATATCCAAAAGCACATGACACTATGATTATCCGTGTACAGGCTGTCACTTTTTTGCCTCGGTATGAAGTCGACCTTCTACTATTAAAATTCTAACCATACGGGAAACCACCAGAAATATCCTGGATTTTCTGGTGAGGGGTGTAATTTGAATTCCCCTAGTTCTGTGATCATTTGCGTTTTGGCATTTTACATCTTAGAGAAATTTATATAAATAATAGACGCAGATTTTTATAAAATGTTTATTTCTATTTAAATTGAGAAAAAGAAATTGGAAATAAAATTATTCATCTCCTTCGGTAGAAAAATAAAAAGAAAAATAGAAATTGTAGCCAATTGCATGCAATCTTAACACATTAGTCAATTTTGAAGTTCAAATGCTTGATTTTAACGTTAACCATATTTATTAAGTGAACAAATTTAGTTAAGGTTGACAACTTAATATTTCAAATTGGAATTTTAAAACTATGCTGCAAACAGCTGTTTCTAATAATGGCGAAGTAAAATCTTTAATTAAGATGTTCTCTTTATCTATATGAAATAAATATCAATGTCGTGTATACTTGTTGAAATGTAATAATGCTAATTGGAATTACGTCTCATAAACACCTGCCACCTGTTTTCATAAAAAATATTTACGATATTAATCAAATCTGGCAATTATCCTTGAGATGAAATAAATTGTCACCTTGGAGAAGATAAACTGGCATTCCTTAAACACCGCGAATCACTGATTAAGTCTCAACAGTATTACATAAAGAACACCTACATGTTTGGCCGTGTATCCGAACTCACTCACTAAACTTTAAAGAGATCTTATAACGAGAAGACGCGAAATTATCTCTTTAAGTGGGAGGCTGCCAATGGACACCGCGGGCCTCGGTGCCCCCTACTGAATACACACATATATCATAAAGTAATCAGATTTAGAAGATTGGGATTTTAGGATTCGTCATCGTTAGCGTATATTTTTTTTGAGATTGTAATGATATTTTTATAATTTGGATTATAACTGTTTCCTATTCAAATATAAATATCATACAAGTAATTAATTGTTCTTTTCATTATATAAATAATTTACTCCCATACCTGTTTATGGATTCTATTAATTTTTTTTATATTTTTGAATATTAAAGGACGCCAAATTACTTAAAATGATTAACCTACATTGTAAATTTTCACTTACCTTTGAAAGTCTCACCCTAACCAACAACTATATCTATCTTATTATGAACTACTGGATAAGCATCATAAAAAAATTATTCTAAAATAAATTTTTAAAGTATCAATGAGTAAGTATTAATTTTATTTAAAAAAATTGTGACTTTGTTTTCATTTTTATGGTCTATATTATTTTCAATAAATGATTTATAATTTCTCTATAAATAATTTTAATATAAAAATTACTGACATTCTTTAACATAAAATTTTGATTATTTATGATCTAGCTAATGTCCTTGTAGGCTCACCTAATTCTCATTCTAAAACTTAGCCTTGAATATTTATGTCGCATTCTCTTACAATAGTTATTTTCTCAATTCACCGTTTGATAATTTAACCATATCTAACAACTACTTTAAGTGCGTGTCACTGCCATGATTAACAATATATGATTATTTATTATATATTTGACTCTTCCTATTGCTTTATCAACTTTTTAACTAACGAACTATACCTTTTGTTTGACTCTTTTTTTGTGGTTATATATTTTCAAAACTCCAAAATTGTTTATCTTGATTGTTATGACAACCTCCGCTCCCTTTTGTTTTTGAAATTTCACTTCGATCTTTTCAAAACGCTGGCTAGAAAATAACACCACCTCTTGATTTCATTGTTGACTTAAGATAAGATTTTAGTAATTCTTCTGAAAAAGTCTGTATATATCAATTTCCAAATCTGTCAAATAAATCGTCCTGCTCTATAAAAATCAAATTTTCTCCTAATACAAATTTTATCTCCTCTATGCTTAGTATAAAGGACCCGGACATTCCTTACGGAAAGTGCCTCCCAGTGGATTTGGCTGAAATTTTCATATTTTGTAGATCTCAATGAAGTGAACAAATGTCTTCATGGCCGCAAAGTCCGATTATTGATGGTAATTCAAGTTATAGATATGTATATGAGAAATTACTAGGAGTATTAGTCTGAAAATTAGTATACAGGGCGTTTTCAAGTAGCTGGTTTCAGTAAAATATTTTCAGTTCTCTAAGACTTCCGGTTTTACCGGAAGTGAACCCAAACTTTTTTTTTAAATGGAACACCCTGATTTTATAGTAGTTTTAGAATCTACGATGAATTTAAATATGACTTTATTCAAAACATGATATGTCTGAAGGGATCCAGTTGAAAGTTATTTCAACTTTTTGAAAATTTTCACAGATGCAGCCCTCCACAAGAAAAATGGTTAGAAACAAAGAGGGACCGATCAAAAATTACCTGAATTTGCCTGAATAAAACCGGAAGCTGTCTAAATCTTTGAAAACTATCCAAAAGAATAAACGGAGTGCTCAGAAATCTCGAAAATCGTGTATCTAATTTTCTTTTCAAATGCCAAACCAGTGGATTTTGCCCTAAAAAAAATAGGGGGAGTTTATGTTAAAAACCCCATATCTAAATTAAACGGTTTTTGTATAAACTTGGAAAAACTAAAATTTCCGAGTGGTTATTAGAGATATCTGAATTATTACTAAGCTTTTTTGAAAGAATCAAATGCTGAAGTGCCAACAAACAATATTTGCTAATAATTTGGTGTTAAAGCACAATTGTATCGAAAGCAATTCCGCTAAACGATACTCGGATAGACCAACACCTACTCATGACACGCTGACGGAGCTTTGCAAAACTTATGGGCAGTTTGTGAAAAAGCAAGAAAAATGAAACCTGTCTTGCTTCAGAGCATATCCAGAAAATTCTGCAGAAAGAGATATGGGAATACCTATGATGAGTATTCAGAAGATTCTAAAAAACATAAGTACCATCCGTACTCATTCTCAGAATTTAAAATCACCTTCAAAAACAGAATGATTTTTCGAAATCATATTAATCAAAATTCACTAACAATTTTTACACAAAATGCTTTGGAAGCATTAGGCAGAATTTATGAAAAATGGAATGTTCAACCACCATAACTCATATTACTGAAGTGAAACTAATCCACACGTATTTCGAGAAAGACAGTTTCAAGGTTACTGGTGTTTCAATGTTTTTATAAACTTATTGGAAAGCGAAGAGTGATATCAAAAAATATTTTTCGTTTATTTTTAGGTGAGAGATACCTTAAAATTTTAGAAAATGGTTTACGTCCATTATGGCTCGTTTAGATTATGCCGAAGTGAGTAGGGAATTAGGCAGGGCAGCCGGCAGTTCGAGAATGTAAACACTATACTTCTCTAGTTAGTGCCACTGCTGTTGCCACTCCCTGACACTCGTCAAAAGAGCGGTTCTTACGGAAGTCAAAAGAGTTGCAGTACGAGCGAGAGTGAGTGTTTATATTCAGCCAGTGCTCGATTTTGGATTTTAGTTATACCATAAATATCCATATTTTTATTGATCAAATCTTGAAGGAAATTTAATGCTCTACAAAAAGGTTAATAACATTAAAATTATTCGAAGTTGAAATTAAATTCAAAATTATTAGGGTTCCGTATATACAATATACGGATACCCTTATAATATCACTCAGGATTTCTGCCTCTGTCACATCACAGCCATTTTCTCCTAAACTACTGGACGGAAGAGGTTGAAATTTGGTATCAATGTATAGTTTGGTGACCCGATCAGGAGTACATATAGTAAAAGAAAAAATTTTGACTTTAGGGGTACTTTTGGGGGGAAAAACTAAAAAAATCGACCCACTGAGCCTAAAATTTTGAAAAAAATAGGAAATATAGAGCGTTGCCCGAACTTTACAGGAAAATTAAGGAGGAACCATTAATGTTAATTTTGGGGGGCAAATTATAGAATTAAATAAAAATTTAAAAATAATTTTTTTTTCAAACGCATCATGTAATATATCAAATGAAAGGTCTCATTCTGAGGAACACAAATATATTTTTTTCATATTTAAAAAAAATATTTAAAAAGATATTAACAAAAATATACCAAAATTTACCCATCCCCCCCCTGATCTTCGAAACTACTGAGGCTAAAATTTTGAAAAAAATAGGAAATATAGAGCGTTGCCCGAACTTTACAGGAAAATTAAGGAGAAACCATTAATGTTAATTTTGGGGGGCAAATTATAGAATTAAATAAAAATTTAAAAATAAAAAAATTTTCAAACGCATCATGTAATATATCAAATGAAAGGTCTCATTCTGAGGAACACAAATATATTTTTTTGATATTTAAAAAAATATATTTAAAAAGATATTAACGAAAATATACAAAAATTTACCCATCCCCCCCCTTATCTCCGAAACTATAAAACGAGAAACCTCTACTTTTAATTTTGGGGAGGCAATTACAGAATTAAATAGAAAATATAAAATTAAAATTGTTTCTAACCCTTCATGTTATATATCAAATGAAAGGGCTCATTACGACGAAAACAAATATATTTTTTTCATATTTTTAAAATAAATTAATTAAAAGATATTAACAAAAATATAAAAAAATTTACCCATTCCCCCCCCTTATCTCCGAAACCATAAGTTGGAAAATTTTGAAAAAAAATGTGTGTATAGCCCCTCACCTGAACTTTACTGGAAAATTAAGGAGAAACCCCTAATATCAATTTTGGGGGGCAAATTATAGAATTAAATGGAAAATTAAAATTAAAATAAAACTTTACTGGAAAAATAAGAAAAAAACCCTAATTTTTTTTGGGGGGCAAATTATAGAATTAAATGGAAAATATAAAATTAAAATTGTTTCTAACCCAGCATATTATATATCAAATAAAAGGGCTCATGATGAAGAAAACAAATATATTTTTTCCATATTTATAAAATAAATTAATTAACAGATATTAACAAGAATATAAAAAATTTTACCCATTCCCCCTTATCTCCGAAACCATAAGCTGAAAAATTTTGAAAAACTGGAAGTATAGCTCCTCACCTGAACTTTACTGGAAAAATAAGAAAAAACCCCTAATATTCATTTTGGGGGGCAAATTATAGAATTAAATGGAAAATAAAAAATTTTAATTGTTTCTAACGGATCACATAATATATCAAATCCCAGGGCTCATTATGACGAATAGGTACAAATATATTTTTTTAAACTGAATATTTTAAATATATTTAAAAAAAATATTTAAAAAAAATTACCCATTCTCCCCGTTATTTCCCAAACTCTAAGACCTCATTTTTTTGTTTATAGGAAAAATATGAAAAAAAATACCTAATTCTATTATTTGGCCTCCAAATAATAGAATTAAACGAAAAATAAATTACTAGAAAACCCCCATATTAATTTTAGGGACAAATTATACAATTAAATGGAAAATAAAGATTCAATTTTCAAACGCATCATGTAATATATGTATTAGATAAAAGGCTCATTATGTGAATTACAAATATATCATATTTTTAAATCATTTGTTTAAAAGATATTAAAAATATTAAACATCGACTTAATTCCCATTTTAGAAACTACACTATTTAAAATTTGAAAAATATATTTTATTTATATTTTTAAATAATCTGAATAACAGATTTAATAATTTATAATTTAAACTTTGACCTATTTTGCCGTTTTTCTTCCAATCTACAGAGCCTCAAAACTCAGACAGTAGATTATTAAAGGTATTTCTGAAAGTTTATTAGTAAAATCAAACTCTAATGTTACTTTTTGGGGGCCAAATTAGAGAATTAAATACATATGTATTGTGATAAAAATCAAGCGAATCCTAAAGCATATAAAATAAAAGTCTATGTGTGGAAAATCAAAGTGTATATTTTTTATAAATTTAAAACGCTTCCTTTAAAAGATATAAGGGTAAATATAAGAAAATGCACTCATTCCCTGCTTGTCTGAAACTGGAATATTCGAATATTGAAGGTGGTACGGAACCCTAAGTATGCGAGTCCAACTCGCACTTGACCAAATTATTTTTAATAAAGAATAACTATAAAAGTAGTGAATTAAATGAAAAATGTTAAGAAATGTCCTTTGTAGAGTATTAAATTTCCTTTAAGAGTAAGTACGTTGACCAATAAAAATATTAACGATAACGAGTACCGATACATCTCTTAATGACAATATTTTTTTGTCTCCAGGAATAATATTATCACAGTATCGTTGAAAAAATAAATGGTTGTTATTTTTTTAATATGGACCTTTCCTTTTTTGTTAAAATATCGAAAATGCATTGAAAAACCGATACATTATTATATTATATGTAAAGTTATATACAACATTTTGGGATAAAAAAATCATCCTAGTAAAAAATGTAGTACCTTCCTGCTTATTACCTAAATAATGTAATGAAAATTTTTTTCCGTGACAAGAAAAACTATAAATTTTTTACTTGTTTTTCTTGTGTGTTAAAACGGCGTATAAAGAAAAATCGACAATATTTAAAAAAATCAGGTTTTGTTTTTGTAATAAGTAGAAATTGATAAAATCTTAAAAATTAATATTTTTCCTTGAGCAATAAGTTGTCATGGCAATATGTGAATACAATAATTCTAATAATCTACACATTTTCTTTTGTTGCTTTGCACATTGCAAAAAGCATAGTTTTTGCAATAACTAATTACTTCTATGGAAAAGCAATATAAGCTTAATATATTTTTTTAATAAATAGCTCTTGACTTGCAAAATTAACGTAACCAATTCAGTGATAAAGTTCCGTATTTTAGCAATAACTCAATTTACAACAAAAATAAGTGTATTCATGAATAATTCAGTTTACAGCGGGGAAGAGTCTGGTTACTACGTGCTTGTGAATTAATTAAATTTACTATAGCACGAGCCTAGAAAATGGCGTCGAAAAATGTAATTTTTAAAATTAAAAAATTCTTAGAGACTCGCATAATTTCGCAACGCAAAAGCAGTTACCTGGTTTCAGTAGTCAAGGATTTTTTGCAATCTGCACAGCAACAAAACAATATTTTACAACTTTGATGCTGTCATTCGATAGACCTTACTTTTACCTACCTTCAACTTTCATAAGCATATGTTTTTACTGTAGCATACATTTTACAAGTGATCAACGAGATTTTCCTGATTTCACGATTTTTCACTTAATTTAGAAAAAAAAACAAAAGCTGAAAATTTGTTGATATTTTATTTTATTATTTTACCAATTACATGGCTTTAAAATAAAAATAATTTCATATTTTAATTATGCTATCTTTGGGGTTTATTTATAAAATAAGTAAATATCTGTTAATTTTAAACACTTGTCTTTGATATTTTATTTAATAGTGATAATTTTATATTATATAACCCATATATCCTAATTATAGCTGTAATCTTTGGATTCTCTTATAACATTGAAATATAAAATTAAAATTAACTTAATATTTTTAATCCAACTACTGAACCTACATCTCCCAGCGTAGATTAGGTGTGTTAAAATCTACATTATTAATATTAAAAATGTTTAAAAGTAAAATTATACAACTTAGAAGTATAAAAATTGCCTTGTTTGCCATTTGTTTAAAGTATTTTATTTAAAAATTGTGGAAATTGAACTTAGTGTAGTTTATTTTGTGGATTTTTAATTCTCTTCAACAATTATACCAAAGAAGTGGCACCAACATCATTCAGCACCGGATACCGGAAAGGCTCAACCCATCAGAATACCGCCTAGACGACTACCATTGGGGCAACAACAGGCAGTAGAGAAAAACATCGAGTCCATGTTACAAAATGGATTTATTGAGCCATCCATCAGCCCATGGCCTGCTCCCGTCGTGCTAGTTAAAAAGAAGGATGAACCACCCGATTTTGCGTGGACTACAGAAAGCTGAATATCGTCACGAAGAAAGACAACTATCCACTACCCCGAATCGATGACAGTTTGACCACACTAGCAGGCTCCCGTTGGTTCTCCACACTAGACCTAAAGAGTGGATATTAGTAGATTGGTCTACACGAAAACGACAGAGAGAAGACAGCCTTCTCCACCAGTAAAGGACTGTTTCAATCCACGGTCATGCCCTTTGGGTTATGTAATGCTTCCACTACATTTGAGAGGCTAATGGAGTATATATTGAGCGGGTTGACATGGAGAACGTACTTAGTATACCTTGACGACATTCTGGTCATGGGTCCCACATTCGACGACCACCTGAAGAACATGGGTGAAGTATTCTCCAGATATAAGAACGCCAACCTGAGACTCAACCCAAAGAAGTGTTCCATGTTCCAAAAAGAAGTAGAGTTTTTGGGCCACGTCGTTTCCGAGTCAGGAATCCGCACCAACAAGGACAAGATAGAAGCCATTCGTGATTGGCCAGTCCCATGAGACAAGCATGAACTCCGAAGCTTCTTCGGTCTCTGTTCATACTACAGGCGATTTGTGGAGGGATTTGCCACCATTGCCGCGCCTCTACATCGGCAGACCACTGAGAAAGAGGCCTTCCGTTGGAATCAGGACAGCGAAACATCATTCAGACGACTGAAGGCGGCACTCTATTCCAGCCCAATCTTAGCATTTTCTACGCAGTCCGGCAAGTTCATCTTAGACACCGATGCCAGCAACACAGGTTTGGGGGCCATCCTATCCCAGGTGCAAGATGGTGAACAGAGGGTGATAGAGTACTACAGCCGTGGATTCTCGAAACCGGAAATAAATTATTGCGTCACTAGAAAAGAACTTCTTGCAATAATAAGGGCGGCAGACCATTTCCACAAATACCTCTATGGTCGTCATTTACGAATCCGAACCGATCATGCCGCCCTCAAATGGCTGCTGGACATGAAGACACTGGAAGGACAACTGGCCAGGTGGATGGAGAAATTACAGAAACCAAGTCCCAATTGGTAGTTCCGAAGAAAAAGGTACCAGCCATCCTGACCAAAGTACATAATGGGATTATTGGAGGCCATCTGGGCATAAATAAAACCCTAGACAAAGTCCGCCAGCGGTACTACTGGGTGAATTACTTCGAAGATGTCAGAAAATGCCGAAAATGTGACACCTGTACTGCCACTAGGGGCCCGAAGACCCGGACCAAGGGCAGAATGCAGCAGGACAATGTGGGCGTCCCATTTGAGAGAATTGCCATAGATGTCGCCGGTCCGTTTCCCGAGTCTGAGAGGGAGAACAAATCCATTCTGGTCGCAATGGAGTACTTGAGCAAATGGCCTGAGGCATATGCGATACCCAATCAAGAGGCAACCACGGTAGCGACGGTGCTAGTAGAACAGCTATTCAGCAGGTTTGGCGTCCCGATGGAACTACATTCAGACCAGGGGCATAACTTTGAATCAAATGTATTCCAGAAGGTCTGCACGATGTTGGGGATCAGGAAAACGAGAAAAACACCATTGCACCCACAGTCAGACGGAGTGGTGGAAAGATTCAACAGGATCTTGGAAAAACACCTATCCAAGGTCGTCAGCAACAACCAGCGTGATTGGGATGCGCATATTCCCCTACTGCTGCGATTACCCTCTCGATTTGGCTTTTGGCTCCCCCGAAGAACCTTATCAAGACATCAACGATTATGCCGACCAGCTACGACATAACATCCTGGCAAATTAGCGAATTAGCCCGAACACAGATGTTGGCCACCAGTAACCGGATGAAGACACGATATGACCTCAAGGTCAATTCAGTCGGGTTCCAAGAGAGGGACAAAGTCTCGCTGTACAACCCCCAACGGCGCAAGGGTAAGTCTCCAAAGCTTACAGCCACCTGGGATGGTTCATACGCGGTGGTCAAGAGGATTAATGATGTTGTCTACCGTATCCGTCGAAAACGCAGGGCTAAGTTGAAGGTGCTTCATTTAGATCGACTCGCTTCCTACCATAAAGAGGATGTTTCTGACCGAAATTTACCAAGGCCGGCCCTGACTTCATTCCGATGAGACATCAATCACTGGGTTAATAAAAAGTTGGACTGGAACTTTTGAAATAGCGCCAAACAGTATTCTCGACGCTGGGCAGAAAAAGGTAGTACCATCGAGAACGACAAATTAACCTATATAAAGAGACATTAATTTCAGCAGTTTTAGTTTTAGTGCGTTGAGCTTATTTCGTTGTTATGATTTCGATGTAAATAGAATTAGAATCAGCTGTTGGAAATATTTGATGTTTTACGTGTAAATAAAAGTTTCTAGAAAAGTGAAGTGAATATTAGTTCTTTTAATTATATTGACTTTGAACCCACGGAGTTTATAACAGTATTCTTTAAAATAAAAATAGTAGAGGCAAAAATGAAAAGCGAATTTATTGCGTAAAGTAGTCGAATAGGCTCTTAAATAAGCAACTTTTTGTCCATTTAATCATGTTTATATCTCTTACCGTATCTTAGATAGGAATGTTATCCCTTCATTTGTGAAGGCACCCTATATATATATATGGGCCATTGTAATCTATGCACCCGAATTGCTTCGTTCCTAAGCATGGTGTGCACACATGTGTAGCCGTCATGGCGACAATCCGTAAATTGGCTTACGAACTGCTACCTCAACCAATGTGTTTTTGTGTAATTATAGATACTAGTGGTCACTCAGTGATCGAAATTCGACTCTATTTCATCAAATTGTGAACATTATTAAAGTTCGTTTGTCAAAAGGATATGTCTATCAGAACCTTCGGAAGATTCTGAAAATACTGTAGTAATAAAATAATTAAATTCACAACAAAAACTTACAGAATAATTAAAACAAAAGTTACTGCTACTTGTCCGAAAAATCAATAAAGATCTATTACATTGACTATTTTACTACTGAACAATAAACAAAGATTGATGCTGAACTATCAAAGATGTTTGTCGCATAATGTAAAAGCAGGTAACGCTTCCTCCATTCAATTACTCAATAGTTTCACCGTTTTCGAAGGAAAAATATGTTGAAAAAAAAAAACGTATTTCTTTGTAGAGTAGACTTATGTACCTAACTTACCATAACAAATCAGTAAATGCCTTGAATTTCTGTATATTTATATATAAATAGGCAAAGGCAAAACGATTAGGTACCATTTTCTCCTCTGTCTCTCAACCGATTTTCTTCATTTTTGTTTTGTTTAGTAGCTACTGACGACCTTCAGTGCTTCTGCACTGCTAATAATTTATAATAATGGTTCATTTATTAAATAAAATGTAATAAAAATTCATTATTTACGTCATAATGTCAACGCCAAACAACTGAATGTGCCGCGTGCCGCCGCCGCCAGACTCAAAACATTGAGTAATTATATATAGAGGGACCAATGCTGTTTATACTTAGAGCATGTACTACTGGAAGTGGCATGCAAGAGTTGTTATTGTTTAGTGGTAAGGTAATCGTTGTATATTATAATTATACAGGGAGATTCCAGATATGTTCAAAATCATTTTTTTCGTGGGTGGCACATAAGCAGTTGCATATATAAGGTGTTTAAAATACAAAGTACAGTGCAATTATAACTAATAAAATAATTATATAGGGAAGCCCATTAGCGGTTGAATTTACAGGGTTCTTGGAATAGAAGGTGCAGTAGAATTACAATTATACAGGGTGGTTCAAAGAATATTATACAGAGATGCATATACAGGGTGGCGGAAATGGAAATGCAACATTTCGTAACCCATAAGCAGTTGTATATATAGGGAAGATGAAATATAGGGTGAGAGGAATTAAAGATATACAGGATGATGATATAAAATGTTAGAAACGGAAATGATTTATGGACTAGCCCACGAAGAGTTCCATATATATGATGATTGAAATATAGGTCAGAGTAGAATTATAGTTACAGAAGATAGTAAAAAATTTCATAAACAAAAAGAGTAAATATGGTGGCTCATAGGCAGTGGCATATACAGAATGGTTTACCGGGTGGTTCAAAAATGTTAAAAAATATTATGCGTGGTCCATGAGTAGTTGCAGATACGGGTGATGGAAATACATAATGAGGTGGAATTATTATAATGAGGATTTTAATAAATGTTTGAGAATTGAGTGCAATTATAGCTATACAGGGAGGTTAGAAAAATAAATATGCAGGGTCGCCCATTAGCGGTTGCTTTGTTGTCATATTAAATTAAGAATTACGAATTTGAACACAAATAAAGTCCTATGAATTATATCTGAAAAAAAATTTGAATTTCTTTACTTATTTGTAGAAGCGAGATGTAAGACCGACATCTAGGATTTTCGAGGAAACTCTCACACAGAGGTTCCGAATCTGGATCCGTTCCGTGTAATTGCCGTTCTCCCTAAAGTCCTAGGATAGAATGTCACGATAAGATTTTCAGGTTACTTAACCTGCCAGAGATATAGACACAATTGGTCGAATTTCGACCACTGGGCGACAGCTAGTTTTAATAAATACACCTCGTTAAAATGTCAATGACATGTTTAGTTTTGGGTAAAAGTCAGTTACATTGAAATAAAACCAGGATTTTGCAGAAATGGAAACAGTTTATACAAAACTTATCCACGGCCTTTTGGTGCAATTTTGACCTTGAGCATCATTTGAAGGTCAGGGTGGTTTTTTAAATGGGAACCCTTGTTTTTAACACCGTATTCGAGAAGAGCGGGAAATTTTACGTCTGAAGTAATTACAACAATTTTTAGTGACCTTCTAAAGGTTATTTCAAAGGTCCAAATGGCTATTTTTCACATTTTTTCGACTAAATAACAATGACACCGGCACCTGAGTTATAATTATCGGATAGCAGTAATAGAAAAAAATTATTTTGTGATATTTTTTTTGTTTTCTTGATAAACATTTAAGATGGTTTTACGATATGTAATAATTACTGCTGATTTCGTTTATTTCGTTTAAGGCTTTCGCTTCTAGTTACTCGAATACTAGTAACTAGAAGCGAAAGCAGAAGGCTACGAGAATTATGCGAACCGACCTGAAGACGGCAGATGTGACTTTGCCGAAACGTCGTCATTTTACCATCGATCCCGGCAGGGATCAGTTGTCAACTACGCGGATGAGTTCCCGGAAACCACCTGAAACATTTAGTGCCCGCGGAAACTTAAAAACAAATATATATACATATATATATATATATATATATATATATATATATATATATATATATACTGTTTAAGTAAGGACTGTATTTGTGAATACATAGTTAGTAACTGCCCTCTCCGAGGGATCATTAGTAATTATACTACTGACCACCATACAAACAACACAATAAAAAAATGTGACAATTAACACTTATATCAAACAATTAATAGAAGGGTCCAGGGTTAATTAACTGTCGTGTTCAACAGACTGTATGGTTCTATATATGTATACACATTAATTGATTTAATATTCAGTAACTTTCCAACTCATAATTTTTGTTGGGAATTAAGTCTTAAGTTTTTAAAACAGTTAATTGCTAAACAATAGTACTTAGTAAATTTTAAGTGGTAATTAATTGTCAGAGTTTATAGAGCTATAGTTATAAATGACTTTATATAAGCTGTTAAATTATCAACAATGGATGAGATTATTTTGCATATATTAACGGCGCAAAATAAAAGGTCTTATGACATTGATTGCGGCTTGATGAGAATCACTTATAAAAGAAATAAATTACTTAAGAAAAGATTGGAAATCGTTGCATTGATAGGCCGATTAATAAATTAGAAATAAAGTGTAGTGTTTAACAACAGTGAGTCAGACAGTAGGAATGACTTTCATATTAAAATGTAAAATTAATCATTCACATTTGGAAAAGGACTGCGTACATAACGTACATTTTAAGAGGACTTAAAACCAACTGATTTGCCCTACTCTGGTTGAGTCAGAAGTCCTTCTTTGTTTGAGAGTGAAGCCGATTTAAATGTACAAATTCATTGTGGAAAGACCTACCATTTGTTCATATGAATGTAATTATTAATTTTAATTAATATATCTACATGATATAAGTTAGAAGGTAGAGCAGCAAACAATTATTTCGACATAATAAAAATGGACTTTTTCAAATAGTATGTCTACATAAGATATTATACAGGGTGTAACATAATGCAGTGCAGATATTTTGGCAGCTGGTAGTACTGGATAGTATGAACTAAAAACGCTTAACAGAGACATCTATGTTGTATAGTTAAGGACCTATTCCATTATTAACTTTTTGGAAAATTTAATACATCTGCCAACCTTGCCGTGCGTGAATAAGACTGTGCCGAATGGAAAGAGTACACTAGAAAGTAAATGTTTATAAGTTTTAAATTTATATATTGGTTTTCAGAAATATGTAGTGTTTTCCAATATTGATTTTACTTTCCAATAGATTCTTAATAAATTCATTGAAAAAAAGACAATATAATATGTTTGATTTACTGAAGCACTATAAAGAAATTCTTTTTAACTTAGAGTTATTTTTTAAGATTGCGTGGCCTGAGTAAGCATTTAGTAACAATAACTTGCTCATATACAGTGAAATTAAAAAAAAAGTGTTAGCACCTAAAAGGTATCATACCCTATCAACATAGCATTGAGAAATTTACAATTAACAAGAAGTTGGAATTTCATAAAAAAAACTCACCAATAAGAGCTTTTATCAAAAAGAAATAACTAAACATTTTTTTCAGCAAAATTGTCTAAAAGTTTAAATTACCAATTGTTAAATCTATTTATGTTAAAAACCGACAATTGCACATTGACCAAAATTGATTGTTTTTCCCCTAGAGGGATAAACTATTAGGATTTTGCAAAACTGTTGACTATACAAGTTATTATTTATTTCAACAATGTTTAATAATTATAAAACTGTTTTATTTCGATTGATAATAAATATATTTTTTGCAAAGTTATAATACTTACTAAAAATGTGCAGTTTTCAAGTTTGTTTGCAATAACTTTTTTATCTGTTGATTGATTTGATTTTAATTTTTCAAACATATCATGCACAAATTTCATACAGAATATTTTCTATTACCCTTAGTTTGTGCAAATATATATTTCAGTAGACGTAGTTATCCCACTTCATTATTTAAATAAACAAATAGAAAGGGAAAAATGTTGGTTACTAAAGATGAAAGTCCTTTTCTATCTATCTATCTTCGACAACAAATTTATATTTTATCATTTAAATGAATTCTCTGTTTTTTAGCTTTTCTATCTGGTTTAAAATTAATAGTTTAGTGCTTGTAATATGTTAGTTTATGATAAAGTGTTGAATTTCGTACCTGCTTGAAAAGAATATTTTATTAAATACTGAACGATAGTTACCCGCCCTAAATAAATGTTTGAAATACTTATAATTTGAAAAAGTGAGCGATTGCACAAATTGAACAGTACTTGTAAGGGGATAAACAAAGGAAAGATAGTTTTTAATGCTTTAGATCTTATTTAGTGAAGAAAGTTATCTGTTCTTATTTTCAGTAAATAAACAATGTTAGTAAATATGGTTCAGATTAACATGAAATGTTCATCATCATGTTAAAAAATCTGAAAATTTTTAAATAAAACTTTTCGAAAAGAAATAAATTGGGCTATTTTTCTGTGCAGACGTGATATAATAAAAAATACGACTTGTATTACTTTTATCTAAAGTAAATATACAGTTAATTTTGTTTTCAAGTACAGATTTGTTCGTTATAAATAGGATTACGTAATGATGGAACTCAAACCTTTTAACTAGTCTGCTGTCCTATATTGCACTTTTCACTAAAATTTTAACGTAACAAATTCGTCAAAAAAAGTTCATATAGAATTCACGGTTTCTCGGACTTTGATTTTATTTTCGGTACTAAAATAGGAACCGAACCGACTGAAACGACGTTGGACAGAAATAACATGAGCCGACTGGCGGGCTTAAATCAACACGTATAACCACCCAAAGCAAAATGTAACCGAAACGTCAAAATTATATTTAGTTGATTGCGAAGAAAATAATAAGACGTATTCGTAGGAGTTAATCGAAAACTGTAGTCACACATTATCTCTATTAAATTGTTTCGATCATCCACTTTACTTATCGATCACATACCTACCTAAAAGATAAATTCGCTAAAATATATTTTATGAAAGTGTTATCAATTTTCGATAACGTAAATACAGCTGGAGTAACATAAGTTTCTAAATTAAAAACATTTCTTGGTGTTGGTGTAACGCTGTTACATTTTGATTTCTATATTAGGAATTATATAAAACAATTCAGTTTATTACTTTTCAAAGCAATTATGTTTGCTTTTCGAGATTATAGAGGCTTTTGAATTCAAAACGATATCTTTCAGGCTTTCTTAACCATTCTGCTTTTCTTTCAGATCTTGCTCCTTTCTGGAGCTTGAAAATAGTTTTAGTTGCCTATAATATTTGATGAAAAAACTCTATTAAGATAGGTTCCCTCTGTATATAAAACTGCAACATCATATTAAAAGACGAAGTCAATTTGTTTATTAGTACATAAACTCCAAGAAAGAAACCAATCAACAACAGAAAAATAAAAATAGTAATAATTATCATAGTATATGACATGTATGTGAATAATTTTTTTGTTTGATGCTGCATTAGAACATCTCAAATTACCTACATGCTGCATGAAGATTACAGCTTGGCTGGTGAAACGGCGCCAACTGTTAAAAATAACGGTTTGGTGTTAGGATAATAAACTTCTATAGCCTTTCTTTTCATACTAACAACTAACAATAAAAATTGTAAATGTTAAAATTCTTCTCATCCAAATACCAAAGATAACAGAAGTTGGTATTTTCAGTTACAAAACAAATCCATAGGTGCTTGATTGATTTTTGTTGAAGAAGATATATAGCATAACAAATAATTTTTTTTATTCTTTAACGATTTATACGGGGTGTTTAAAGTTGCAAAAATAACAATTTTATTTAGCCGATTGAGTTATTGGAAAAAAATAGTGTAAAAATGGTCATATTCAATCGTTCATAGTTATTGCTTTAAAAACGTTAAAACGTTAAAACTAGGCAAAAAGTCTCAGAAATAACTGGTAGGAATCTGAATTTCCTGGCTTTAAAGTTTTTCTCGGAAATGTGATTTTTTCGAGGGTGTTTTATTTTACGTGAAGGTTACAATGTTCTCATTTTGCGCCAAATTAATTTTACAACCATCTGAAAGGAACATATTAATTATCAAATATGTCAGTACAATCCTTCGCAACATAAATTTCTTTGGTTTTCTTCTTGCGTGTAAATTCAGTTTGAAGGAGAAATCGCTACCCCTAATTTTACTACCGCGTACCGAACTGACATTCCAGTTAAAAACTTTTTCTCATTGACAAATATATTACCTAGTTGTTTCTTATAGATTTTTGTGTTCCCATTACTTCTAATAAGATGATAAGAAATCGATAATAACAATTCCTATACAATTATACAAATGATGAAATTCATACTGGCTTCAATCTTTACCTGACATAAATGTCACGTCAACAATTAAAACCAAAGCTGAGAGAGCTCAGAGACGAGAAGCCATGTATATCATATCTTTACAGTGTTGACCCAAGTTCGAATCTCATAAGCAGATCAGTTTTTTTTGTTTTTAGGGTTCCGTATATACAATATACGGATACCCTTATAATATCACTCCGGATTTCTGCCTCTGTCACATCACAGTAATTATCTCCAAAACTACTGGACGGAAGAGGTTGAAATTTGGTATGAGTATATAGTTTGGTGGCGCGATTAGGCGTACATACCGTAAAAGAAGAAATTTTCATTTTAGGGGTACTTCTGGGGGGAAAAACAAAAAAAATGGACCGTTCCCCCCCCTGATCTCCGAAACTACTGAGCCTAAAATTTAGAAAAAAATAGGAAATATAGAACGTTGCCCGAACTTTACAGGAAAAATAAGGAGAAAGCATTAAAATTAATTTTGGGGGGCAAATTATAGAATTAAATAAAAATTTAAAAATACAAATTTTTTCAAACGCATCATGTAATATATCAAATGAAAAGTCCCATTCTGAGGAACACAAATATATTTTTTTCATATTAAAAAAATATAGTTCAAAATATATTAACGAAAATATACCAAAATTTACCCATTCCCCTCCCCGTATCACCGAAACTATAATACGTAAAGTTTTGAAAAAAATTAGAGGTATAGGATCTGACCTGAAGTTTCCTGGAAAAATAAGGAGAAACCTCTACTATTAATTTTTGGGGGGGGGGAATTACAGAATTAAATGAAAATTATATATCAAATGAAAGGGCCCATTATGACGAAAATAAATATATTTCTTTCATATTTTTAAAATAAATTAATTAAAAGATATTAACAGCAATATAAAAATTTTACCCCCCCCCCTTATCGCCGAAACCATAAGCTGTAAAATTTAAAATAAATAGAGGTATAGCACCTCACCTGAACTTTACTGGAAAAATAAGGAGAACTCCATAATATTCATTTTGGGGGGCAAATTAGAGAATTAAATGGAAAATAAAAAAATATAATTGTTTCTAAGGGATCAAGTAATATATCAAATTAAAGGGCTCATTATGACGAATATAAATTAAATTAATTTTTTAAAATATTATTAAAATAAATTAATTAAAAGATATTAAAAAAAATATTTAAAAAAATACCCATTCCCCCTTTATTGCCCAAACTATAAGACCTACAATTTTGATAATAATTAGGGGTACTGGGGCTCACTTGAACTTTATAAGAAAAATTATTAGAAAACCCCTTTAGTAATTTTAAGGACAAATTATACAATTAAATAGAAAATTTTCAAACGCATCATGTAATATATCAGATAAAAAGCCCATTATGTGAATAACAATATATCATATTTTTAAATCATTTGTTTAAAAGATATTAACAAAAATATTAAACATCGACTTAATTCCCACTTTAGAAACTACACTATTTAAATTTTAAAAAATATATTTTATTTGTATTTTTGAATAATTTGAATAACAGATTTAATAATTTATAGTTTAAAACTTGACCTATTTTGCCATTTATCTTCCAATCTACAGAGCCTCAAAATTCAGACAGTAGATTATAAAAGGCTTCCCTGAAAGTTTATTAGTAAAATAAAACTCCAATGTTAATTTTTGGGGCCCAAATTAGAAAATTAAATACACATGTATTCTTATAAAAATCAAGCGAATCCTGAAGCAGATAAAATAAAAAGTCTATGTGTGGAAAATGAAAGTGTATATTTTTTATAAATTTAAAACGTTTCCTTTAAAAGATAGTAAGGTAAATATAAGAAAGTGCACTCATTCCCTGCTTGTCTGAAACTAGAATATTAGAATCTTGAAGGTGGTACGGAACCCTTAGTATGCGAGACCAACTCGCACTTGACCAAATTATTGTACTTTTCCTGTTATTAAATTTTTATGTAATTATGCAATTTATTTTTCTATTATATAAAAAATTAACATTTTAATTTGTTTAAGATTTGACGATGCTGTTTTCTAAAGGTTGTAATTTAGTACGGTCATATCTTCGTTTTCGCTGTAGTATTAAAGATTCATGTGTTATCAAGATTTCAAGGGGCTAGAACACTGTTTTTGAGGCAAAGCATTTTCTATTACGGCAGGTATCATTTTACAAACTTCTGTCCTCAATGCATCAAACAAAAGTATTTACAGTTTGAAAGACCCAGTAATAAATTCATTAATCATATAAGAACGTAACACATTAAAAGTACAAAAATGAAAATTAAAAGTATTAGCTTGAGTAGGTACATTTATTACATCAAAAAAGAATGAATTCATAACATGAAATCTAATACAGAAAAAATACAAAAAGAAAAATGTCCTCAAATCACGAGATTTGAACTTGGCACGACACGAATAGTATGCTTTTTGACAATTATATTAGGAAATTGTTTTCAATTTTTTTATTACAATCATCTAATTATAAATAATCTGTACACATACTATTTTAAATATGCACTATGGGCGACTGAAAAATGGACATTTTTTACAGGTTTTTGCTACTAACTCAATAACCATTTATCCAATTCGCTAGATAACCGATGATTTAACAGCTACTGAAAATACGTATAAAACTAAGTTACTTTTGATACTTTAACTCATTCAGTGGTTAAAAAGTTAAAAAAAACTGTCAAAATTGCAATTTTTGAACTTAAATGCCCCGTATAAATAATTAAACAGGTTTTATGTGTTATGTTATATACCTTCTTCAAGAAAAAACAATCAAATATCAGTAGAATTTTTTTGGCAAAAATATAAGTTCTCTAGTTTAGTAGGGTAGATAAGGTTTAGCCATCCTGACGATATTCCAGACTTATCTAAAAATTTTGGTAGACAGCATCTTCAGTGTCAACGTGCTTCTATACTGTTCCATACCGCTTTTTGCGTTTAAATGACAAATGGTTTGTTGGTAATCACCAGCTGTCAATAATTCTGACAGTTTAAAAACAATCTCGACAGTTGCCTGTGCTAACACTGGATTGGCGCAGACATTTTCAAACTTTTTGAAATATTGGCAAATGGTTTCTACGAACAAACCTATTGCGTTCCGTTCCGTTTCGACCTTTAACGATTTACAGCAAGATGTAGTGCATGAATTATACATACCTTTAGATTTAGTTCATGAAACGGACTTTTTTGTCTCAAAAAAAAACGGAAACATGTTAAGCAAATAACTACTTTTACGTTTTTGATTACATGCGTTAAAAAAGTGATAACAATCAATGAATTTCCTTCAAATACTAAGCTATAATTTTCTTTGTGCCATTAGATGAAGGACATTTTCTGTATCAGACAACGTAATTGAATATTCAAATCCTGCAAATTGTATTGCTAGTTGACATAAACTAAGTTCTTTAAATGTCCTTACAAGAAAAAAAAAACAATGGCGAGAAATCTGGAGATATTGGTGACCACTCAATTTGGTCCACGTCTACCAACCCATCTTTCATTAAAGGTGGTCTCCAGAAACCTCCTTACTTGTACATCATGATGGGACAGAACCCCATCTATCTTGTTGGTCAAATAAACGAGAATATAAATGATGGGCATCTTTGTGATTTGGGAATGCTTCCTTTTAAGTCAGGGAGAATTGATATCTGCAGAACGAGAATATATAAATATTGTTGTCAAATTGCCATTAAAAGTATTGATAATTGTGACGATTTACCGTACCATTTAAACAAAAATTAGACCAATCGGAAAATATGACGTAATTGAAAAATTGGGGATTTTCGTTAGATTGCCATATAAAAATTTCACAAAATTTTGTGAATGAAAGCACCTTGTAAGGATGAAATTTGATTTTTTGCATAAACGGCTGGCTTACATTTTCTTTGGTTACGTTTAATGGGATTTTGCGACAACTCCATTTACAATTTTGGAAAATGGAGGTCTTTTACCATGGACTTAATTAGTTAATTAAACAGTCAAATGTTTAAACTCCAAGCTACTAATCGAACATAATAGTTCAATCGTTTTGTGCACTTCCTAGAAGAAGAATAGGGTTAATGGGCCAGGACCTGAACTTGAGAGCAACCACAAGAGAGAGAATAATGATTTAAGGGCAATGAACAAAACAGAAAGGGAAAGATTTCGGAGTATGGAATGTGAAGGAAACCTTTGATACTGAAAATGCTGATATTGGAACTAAGAAGATACAAACTAGACAGGAAATAAAGCAATTAGGAATCGAGATTATTATTAAAAAACATGTAATATTCTTTAATCTAATATCAGACCGCCTATGCATCGATAGAAGACGCAGAAGAAGTAGAGAAAAACAAGGTTTATTAAATGAAAACGAGAGGATACCAAACAGATATACTCGTATGAAAGATGAGACTAGGAAACATGAATGGAAATTTCGGGAAAGAAGATGCAATAAATGATTAGAGAAATATATCGACAATATAACGTAATTCTGTCATGGATATAAAAGAAAAAGTAATGGACCAAAAGAAAAAAAAATTCTACCCCCCTACAAAGAAGAGATGTATAAAGAAAAAAACAAGGACCTACAGCAGCACCAACTGAAAATATGGACGAAATGTGAGAGGCCATATCAATTGTGGCTAGGTTCTTCCTAGCAAAATATAGATCTGCTAAGATATGTAACCACAGAACGGAAGAGAAAGAACTGGTATGACACAGAATGCGAAGAAATAACCGAAGAGCTAAGAAGACCTAGATACATACCATTAGCCGAGAATAATGAAGTGAATTTGGAAAGTTATAGAAAAATAAAAATAGCGGTTAAGTAAACAAGAGGAAAAAGAAATGGGAATTTAATGAAATTGGGATTAGGGAGATAGAAGTTAAAAAAAGTCGGAAAAGGAAACAAAAATCAATGTACGCTCATAAAAGATAAGAAAGGAGCACTGATTAGCGATCCGGGCAAAATAATAGAAAGGTGGAAGAATTATTTTAATACATTACTTAACAACGAAGGAGATAGACAAGAAAATCCAGAACAGCAGGAGGAGGAAAACGGATAACAAGCGCATCCTCTCACGACAGAAAAAACAACAAAATATTAGGGAGTTAAAAAACAAGAAAAGGCCGGGAGGAACAGAAATAACACCAGAGATGTTACGAGCAACTGAGCGATTGGATGCATGGATTTATCAAGAAAATATGGTAAAGAGGCAGATGCCTAAGGATTGGACTAAAGGAGAGAAACTGATATGTGCAAATTTTAGAGGTATAACATTACTGGAGACATGGTACAAGGTTCTGGCGCATTGTATTACAAGCAGACTACGAGAGTACGCAGGTCAAATAGGCGAGTATCAGGCCGGTTTCCGACAAAAAAGATTTGTGAGACACTAAAAGAAATGAAAAATAACTTATGTGAATAAAAAAGTGTGCTGCACGTTCCTTTTGTGGATTTCAGATAGGCTTATTACCAAATCAACCGAAAACACATGTAGGTATAACGCCATAAGTGAAAAGAAAACAAAAATAGCAAAAATTCTTAGTATCAATCACAATATAATTTATTGGCCATAAATCAATCAAAACTGTTGCCAAATTATTTTCCAGAATAAAAAGAATAAAAGACAAAACTCCCAATGACAAAAAGTCAAATGTAGTGTATTTTATAAATTGTAATGATTGTGAAACTAAATATGTTGGTCAAACATCAAGAAACCTCTAAGCAAGAATAATTTTACATAAAAGTGTCATAAGACTTGGCTTGCTTTCTAGAGATGGTTCAGATCAACAACCAATCCAACAGCATAAACAAGAGTACCGATGTTCAAAACTTAAATATTATCTATTGTGGTCTATTCGATAAAGAAACCCAAATTTTATTTATTACTTACATTTGTTACATGCTGAAGTGTGGGATAATCTATAGATCACTCGAAGACCAACGGACCAACGCTACCAATAGAATGGAGGCCATTTGTAAAATAATATCTGTACAGATTGAAAATAAAATGAAAAATTTGTTACATAGAATATAATTTTAGGTCTTCAGAGCCTGCAGAGAGGTGTAATTAAAAATAATTTGGTCAAATGCGAGTTGGACTCGCATACATGGTTCCATACCACTTTCAATATTCTAATATTCCAGTTTCAGATAAGCAGGGAATGAGTGCACTTTCTTATATTTACCTTACTATCTTTTAAAGGAAACGTTTTAAATATATAAAAAATATACACTTTCATTTTCCACACATAGACTTTTTATTTTATCTGCTTCAGGATTCGCTTTATTTTTATAAGAATACATGTGTATTTAATTTTCTAATTTGGGCCCCAAAAATTAACATTGGAGTTTTATTTTACTAATAAACTTTCAGGGAAGCCTTTTATAATCTACTGTCTGAATTTTGAGGCTCTGTAGATTGGAAGATAAATGGCAAAATAGGTCAAGTTTTAAACTATAAATTATTAAATCTGTTATTCAAATTATTCAAAAATACAAATAAAATATATTTTTCAAAATTTAAATAGTGTAGTTTCTAAAGTGGGAATTAAGTCGATGTTTAATATTTTTGTTAATATCTTGTAAACAAATGATGTAATTTGCCACCCAAAATTAATCTTAATGGTTTCTCCTTATTTTTCGTGTAAAGTTCGGGCAACGTTCTATATTTCCTATTTTTTTCAAAACTTTAGGCTCCGTAGTTTCGGAGATCAGGGGGGGCGGTCGACTTTTTTAGTATATTGTAAATACGGAACCCTAATTAAATGGAAACGTGATGGCTAAAGACCTAACATCACTTACGTCATATTAGACCAAGAAATTGATAAAAAACGATTTTTGAAATCATAAAACAGGTTATTTACAAGGTGATTATGAAAAAACTTCTAGTCTCTTTATTTCTCTTTAAAAAATTATTATTAATTCAAGTACGTTGTTATTTGCAAAATACGTAATTTTTTCAAAGGAAAAATCCATTAAAAAATGTTTCGAGATTTTTTGAAAAACAGAAAATTGTCTGATTTATCAATTTTGTTCAGAACTGTATCAAAACACTGTATAAGGATATTGAAAAACAACATTACGATGATTCCCGTCAGTTTTCCTGGGGGTGATGTATCACGTCGTGCCAAAACTGAACGATCAAACTCGACGTGATTTTTCGTAAGACTGCTGTCATCACAGACACGTTTTGACAGAGAAGTCCTGTCAAATTGGAGTATGATCAGTTTAAACCGACGATAAAAGACGATGGCTTGGCGTCTTTTGGCACGACGTGTTTCATCGCCACGATGAAAACCGACGGGAATCATCGTAATGTGCGGGCTCTTTTAAGTACCCCAAAGACTACGGTTATTTTCATCCATTTATATCGCTAAGATTCGGAAAGTCGTGAAAAATATGCTAAAAACTGATGTATGTGGTGCAAAACCGTCGTGCCGCATCGTCGGTCCAAATATCTGCCCGTGCTTGATTTGGCGAGTCAACAGGACGTTCCGAATCGCGGCGATACAAATGGACGACAATAATCGTAGTCTGTGGCGTACTTTAGAGATCATATTTAATCAGCCATTTAGAGTAGACCAGCTGCCTTGTCCTGTTTCACCATGGCTACGCCCATGCTTATGATCATTTAATTTCTGAAAAACTAAAAAGTATAGCAAATATTTTCTGTCTGTCTTTGTCTCTGTCTCTCTCTTTCTCTCTCTCTCTCTCTCTCTCTCTCTCTCTCTCTCTCTCTTTTTTCTTTCTTTCTTTCTCTCTAATTTTAATTTCTGAATGACTGCTGGGGTAAATTTTGTTTTCCTTATTACTTTCATTAATTATTAGGTTTTTGCATCTAAAGATATTTGCCCTTATTTTTAGAACGAGTTGGTAGCCATGACTACTGACATTAACAACTTTGAATTAAACATCCTGGCAGTAGTGTATCTCAGGATTAATATTTCATTACTATTACATTGCAATTTTATGTTTTAAAGTTCAAAGAATAGCTCAACATCATCGTATACGTAATATGTATATTAACATATTTATTTGAAATAATTTGCTAACTACACACAAACTAAATCCCATAGTTCGGAAATCAATACCTGGAGTATATTTCGTAATGATGGATTATTATGGAGGTAAATGTTAACGTATTCTACTTGTACATTCTTTCATTAAATAGTTCAGACCATTTCCATTGTTTATATGCAATTATGATAATTTATTTATTTCTACAATAAAGACTATTAAGTATCTGAAGGTTATATCAAATTAGGTAAACCGTCAAGTTAACTTTATTTCTTTCAGAGAAATCAGTATACGCGATTACATTATAAATTAGTATAAAACAAAGTATGTAGCTACCCGCCGGCTGTCTCTATGGACGCTTGATGTTTTAAACTATGCAGTGTATTTTAATGCGGTTTTCATCGATAGATAGACTGATTCAAGAGGAAGGTTTGTGCGTAGTATATTTCTTATTAATATTGACGATATTCAATCAACGTGTAGTGCTATACTCGGTGACAAATGATTAAGATTTGCATATATTTTTTTAAATAGTTCTTAAAGGGGGTGAAATGGGGATAACAAAGTTTATATATAAAAATTGTACTCTAAAAATCTATCTTAAAATGATTGCATTAATATTTTGCAGAAGTCTGCCAATGAAAATCATTGATGTCTTCGTTTAAATTGGCACCGACTGTAGCAAAATATTATTCAGTTATTAACTTTGAAAATTGTCGCAATTGCAAGAGTTTCCTACAGTATTATACAGTACTCCGCCCTGTAAATCAGATAAATAATTATTTCTTGCTTTATAACCATCCTGTTTACAAAAGTACTTTTGAGGTAACAACTCGATAGGTTGCTCAGAGCAACTTTTATTGTATGTATTAGCGCCATTTGAATGTATACTTTAACATAGACAAACCTTGTCTACAGTATAGCGTAGCTGTTTATGTTTAGACCTGAAAAATATGTTTGTGAAGAATTAATTAAATACACATTGAGTTCAGACACTTATTTTGATTAATTTATTTAGCAAGTGGAGTGAATGTAATAAGAAAAAAATAGGTAAAAAGTTTTGCTTCATACAAGTTCGCGGAGATGAGTAATCCAATCTTTTTTTCAATTCGTAGTTCGAACCCGGCTCCTCCACCAAGGCATAAGCATTTGAATAGGTAAAATAGTTTTTCCCCATTTTTCTAATTATTTCAGCTATATCCCACACAGGATCTACGAAATTCTCGAGCCGTTTCCGATAATCGACAAACAAAAAAAAAGCAACATAGATACAGAATTGGAACCTGGCTAAATTCAGGTCTTCGTTTACTGCGTTAAACAAAATCAACATTTTGTATTATACAGTGAAATCGATAAATACATAATGTTTACAGTACTTTTGAAACCTCGCTCAGGGTTGTATTAAGCTAGTCAGGAAATATTAATGAGTAAAATTTAAGGTGGAGTGGGAGAGGTATAATTTCTTTTTCTAATTATTTCATTGACCAACAACCAGAATTGGTGGCTAACAAAATCAACATTGGCGCCAGCGAAACCGCGGGTTAAAGCTAGTCAGGAAATCGATTGCACTGGAGAAACCAGTTGAAATCGATACTGGGATAAGTTGCTACAGAATTTTATTAGGGTAGCTGACATCTTCAAAAAGCATTTTCGTTAAAGTGAAATAATTTAAGTTAAATCGACCTAGAGAGAGAGAGGGGGATGCTAATATAGGCTCAACAACGTTTAAAAAAAGGTCACTTAGCTAACTGGACAAAGAATCTATTAAACTCTTTTAAAAACGTTTATGCGTTTCAGCTGACAAAACGATTTTTCAGCATTACAGACATTATAAATAGTTTTCATCGTTATATATTATTTTTATTTGAAAAAGTAATGATCGGTGGTTGTTTTGTTATCGGGTATATAAAACTGGACGCAAAAAGTCAAATTATATAAAAATGTTAGTTCAATAAAATTGCTATCATTATTTTAATATAATTTTCCAGAGTACCTGGTGCCCAAAACGGCTGGTATAAATCCCACACTATGTATCAAATAGCATTGTTTAAACCGAAACTAAAGATGTTGATAACAAATTGATAACAAAGAATCATGGAGAACTAGCTATAAAGCTCGCATTTCCTAAAGTAAGCAAACATAGATGATATCACCAGCAACTCCGTAGCCAGAAATATTTTGTTTGAGGGAGGGGTAAAGGTGAATACTTTTCTTTTGTTGATGATGGACTGTTTCGGTCTGTACAATTTATATTTTTGTTCGTGGTACTTCCAGTAAAATTGAATTTTCAAACTAAAAATTCTAAAATTTCGTGTGGAAGGGGGATTGAACCCCCTTAACGCCAACAACTCTAAGTTGTCATCTTCAAGGAGTAAACCAAACCAAAAAGTAACAAGGCATATCAGATCACAAAAAAGGTGAAAGATAAAGCCTGTTTGAATGTGATGCGTTTGCTTATAATAATTTTGCAATTATTTTCACCCTTAAAATAGCAGATTGTGTTAAAAGACGGAAAATTCAATAACAAAATATCGAACTAAATGTTAACTAAAAATATTAAAAATAATATAATTAACTGAAAGTTCAATAGCCGAATTCATGTTTTTCATATCTTGGCAATCACAGCCCTCGTCTCCATTGTTAAAGAGGGGTATACTAACAGTCAATGTTTTAGTTTTTTAAGGTGTATAGCTCCCAAGAAGACTCAATTTAATATTTTTAGAGGATTTTTAATATTTTCAATCTCTCACTCCTCATTCCCACCCCTAATCTAGGAAATCTTGATAAATCTACATTGATGTACATCGGAAACATCAGAAAAAAAAACACATTATTTCACCTGGACAGACTGATATAAAAAACTCAGTGTTCGGTTAACCCCTTGATGATGACAACTTAGATTTGTTGAAACGGCGTTGACTGTTTAAAATAAAGGTTTGGTGTTAGGGTAGAAAACTGTGTGTTTTTTCATTTGTGACACACCAAAGGTTCCACAGCATTTCCATTGTATGATTACAATAGATGTCGGGGTCTTTGACAAACAAACATTTGTAGTGTCTTATTTCAATCCGGCTCAGTCCATATTAGTGCGACAAACAATTAGATGGAATGACTCACGGCTTGGTGGTGCCTATGTTAACGTAAAATCTTTTAATCTTGCACATAGTATGTCAATGAAGAATATATAGTTTAGTAACAAATCACAGTGAAGTGAAAAAGGAGGAAAGAATACTTAAAGTTTTAGGTACTCTTTCTAACTTACAACATAGCGCGCATAGGGTAACTTTAAATTTTTTACGTTTCAAAAAAATAATTTAACTCACGCAATTTTTTACACAGATCCATAACCATTTTTTGATAGTAAATCACAATGTATTTACTATATAATCTCACAGGACTCTTAGGTTATTAGTATGGTTTGTATTTCCAAATGAATTTACAAGTTCTATTATTAAATCTGATCATAAAACTTATCTTTTAATTATAATTGTTATACTTGTCTTAATGATATGTGTAAACAACGAGAGAAGATTTAGAATGAGATCACAAATTTCATCATATCTCAATGATATGCAGATAAGAATATTTTATCAAACAAACCACTTGAAACAATATAAACAATAAAGCTTAACCTCAAAATCAAATTGTAAATAAACAGTATCGCCATGTTGCATGCTGGACACTAGAGTCCCGTAAAGGAGGGCTCAAAAGCATTGGCGTTCAGTCATTGCCTAGAATGCCTAGATTAACGTGCTATCAGTTACAATTGAAAGAAGTTTGGCATCGGTGAGCAATTGGTTACTATTTTCTGGCAAACATCTTTCAACTCTTTCTTAATGTAAACACCCAGACATAGATATTTAAATTTAATATTGTTTAGGTATAATATAGATGCTATAGTAAGGAGTAAATGATTAAAATTTGGTAAAGTTTAGTGAATATTTTTTGATGTAAACTTTTTTATCAATTTATATTGTAGTCTTTTTTGCATTTTTTCAAATTTACCGAGAAACAAATTGTTTGATGGGATCCAAAATCGATATTTAGTAATGTTAAGATGTCTAGAGTACGTGTACGCCAAATGTATCGTCAATTAAGTGAATGTGAAATAGGTCGATTTATTGGTTTACGGGAGGCAGGTTTTTCATTTCGAGCAAACGTTAACCGCATGAACAGAAATCCAACTCTTGTTATGAGATGTTCTCAAGAGTGTTTGATAATACCCAAATTGAAGAACAGTAGGAACCATACGTCGAAGGGGCACAAATGAAGTTCAATATTGACTTCTAAAACTTATGACCTTTAGAGACCGATTTTGTATAACTCGAAATTTGGCTGATGAGTGGTTAGGAGAACAACGCCATATTGTAAGTGAACGAACGGTTTACCGCCGTATAAGGTCTTTTGGACTGCAGCATGATCAACTCAATCTGGTGCTAACGGCTGAGCATCGACGGCAACGACTACAGTGCTACAGAGAACGACAAAATTGGATTGTGGAATGGCATCAGGTAGTCTTCTCTGATGAATTTCGATTCTGTTTGGGTGGACGTGCTGACCGAAGAAGGGTTAAAGGACGTCGAGGAGAAAGATGTCAACCTCAATTTGATGTTGAGGGACATTTACACCGAACAGGAGGCGTTATGGTATGGAGTATTGCACATGGAAGGAGGTTACCTTTAGTGTTTGATCGGGGCAACTTAACAGCACAACGTTATCTTCAGGAAGTAGTAGGGCCACGACCGAATGTACTTCCTTACTCCCACACTTCAATAGCATAATGCTCGGCCGCATGTTGTTCGAGTTAGGTTTAACTTTTTTGAAGAGACCTATGTTAACCTGAATCTATGGCCCATACAACATGTTTGGGATATGATGGAAATTTAACCCAGCTCCCAAGGACCTTAGAGGTTCTAAGACATGAAATACAGGTAGCTTGGGATAGTATTCCTCAAGAAGAAAAGACAACCTTATTGAATCAATGCCAAGACGTGTTGGGGATAACCGCCCGCGGACAAACACATTATTAACAAATTTAATTTAAAAAAATTAAACTACTTGGTATTTTTTTATTCAAATTTTATAATCATATACTCCTTACTATAGCATCTACGTTTAACCAAAACAATATTAAATTTAAATACTCATGGATGTTGCGATTTTTTTTCAGTGAGTATATATTAGTAGTCATTGGCCAGTGCCGATTGTATTTACTCTGTTTGACCTTACAAACCTTTTCGGCGTGTAGTTGAAGATAAATGATGCCATAAACAGAGACGTATGGTTTAAAGACGATATTTCAGAGAAAAAATCATATTATTTCTAAACAATTACAGATTGTTGGTTAGTGGGAATAGCGTAGAGAATAGATAAAATTGTTTGGATCACGAAAAATACTCAACAAATCAATTTAAAAAACTTACATTTTTTTATTATTAGTAAACATTTTTGGATGTACAGCTATGACAGCAGAATCGTTGGAAGCGATAGGTTTTGATCTCTGGCTGTGTGTGCAGACAAATTTATTGTTAAGAAGTGGTTGCTTGCCCTGCATGTAAACTGTGGAGCCTGCCTTACTTTGCAATAGACAAGCATGGTAATCATATGTAAATGTGGTTTGTTTTCTATCAATGACTTGTATAGATACACTAACTGACCCGTTCCGGTTTCGCAAATGCTAGACAAATGGGCGTATTTGACGTATTTAAACGTTTTTTCATTTGCTAATTTTCACAACCCATACATACAACGGCCTCTAAAAATACATTATTTTGGTATTTAAAGTGGAGAGCAACACATATTTATCGTATTCGAGATTTTTTATATTTGATATTAGAGTTTTCCCGTTTCCGATATCACTGACAATTTTAATATTTTTGGCGTTATTAATATTTTTGACATTTTCAACGTTTGGTAGTTTTATAATACCTTTGTCTTTTTGAAGCGAAAGCTTCTTAACGGAGGCCCACACTTACATATATGAAAATAGATGAGTCAGGGAATGAAATGCATAACTTTAAATTTCATTTGTTTCGACCCGACCGACCCGACCCCACCCATCGGACCCACCCACACTACACACTCCAATTCTGTGTAAGAAACAGGGACCAGGTGATAAGAGTCTCTTCTTTCATAGAAAATCAATAATAAATAGAAAAAACAAATATAACATCCAAGTAATATAGAATACCTGCACAAAATTTGCTTTTCGTTCTAATAAACACTCCAATTCTCTCTTTGTGATATATTAAATTGGAGAAATGACATACATCAGAAATTAAAAAAAAATACCACACAAAAAGGTAACTTGACATTAAATTTTCATATTATCAACGAATATGGACTCATCAAAGGATACACATTAAGCAAAGCATCGTTTTGTTGTCGTAATAAAGTACGTTTATTACTCAATAAAGGGACTGATCCGAAACTTTTATATCCTCTAAAGAATATAATTCAACGTGTTGAAAACCAAGAACAATTATACTTTTTTATTATTATGTCATTAATTAATTTTATTTACTATTTACAACTCACACAAATTGAATAAAACTCATTTTACTATTACATAGAATAAGAAAATTTTAAATTGTTGCCACCGTTGAATATAAATGTATATAATTTATTGTTTTGTATAAATGTTATGTGTTTTGTAATGATGTTAGCTAAGAACAAAACAAACTTTTCTTTTTGACATCTTGTCTTCAAATACTTATTCAGATGAACAAAATTATTTACAAACACTTACTCAATATCTAAACTTATATTTCTTTGCAGATATATTTAAATTAAGAATTAAATTAGGATTAATACTTGAGTCGTAACAAAATAGTGCCAATTATTTTAATTCACCTGATATTTATATCCATTACTAAGAGTAACACAAAGAAAGAAAAATAGTGACAGTGAGATAACAAGACAGGAGAAAATCTTTCGTAAGAAGCTTTCGCTTCCATCGTTCAATCTCAATTGACTGCCGCTCTTTTTTTGAAATTCATTTTCAATTCATAAGTTTTTGTCACTTAACATTGTTTAATATTTCGGATATTTTCTATGTTTGTAAAAATTAATCAGATATTCAACACTTTTCAGTCCCCATCCATTCCATAAATTCATCGGCAACATGACGAATAATGTCTTCATTTATTTCAAGAAAAAGTCAGTTTATCTATTCCCATCTACTGAATATCTGGTACAACTTCATAATTTTTTGTTCCCAACAATGTAATGAAACTCATCCCTATATTCAGTAATAAAATTTTTGCAAAATTTCACATCAATTCTCTATTAATTTAAAGAATTAAAATCATAATTCTCTTATTTGTATTATTTTCGGTTCTAGACAAATAGTGATGTTTTCTTAAAAAATACCCAACTTTACCCATATCGGATAACATAAAATTCGCATAATGATAAAACCCGCTAATATATTTTAGAAGACTATATATATATATATATATATATATATATATATATATATATATATATATATATCAAGATTTTCGTCGTATTTCGAAAACATTGAATTCTCCTTAAAACAATAGTCTGCCTTACAGAATATATGGTGAAGGCTCAGCTGAGTGGATTGTTACTTTCTTGAAATAAACTACTACCTTTTCTGGAATAACAGACTGTTATTCTTAATACTTATATAATTTGAGTTTTATATATGTCACAAACAAGCAGGTAAACATTTTAAAAAATATAACTGTAGTCATTATGAGATTAAACTCTAAAACGGGAGTTGTACTATAAAACCGGGTTCCTGTGATTCCTAAGATAGAAAACACACGGTAAACGAAAACATCAAAGCAATAGTTATTAGTTCCTTTGCGTATTTTATTTCCAATTTAAATGTGAAACTAATATGAAGAAGTGATAAGTTTCGACTCAAAAAGAACCACTAATAATTTCCTACTGAATTTTATGAGTAAGAGTAACTTGTAATTTAAATTATTGGTAGCTCTAAAATAACAATAATTTATTTGCAAAATATCTAGCAGTCTATCCATAAAACACACCTATGTTTATTATAAATTCTGATTTAGGGACTCCTTTAAAATTAACTTATTGTTCGCAGATGATCAGTTATGAAAAACTGAAACAATATCAGTGAGCAACTGGAATTTTTACCTTAGGGCAGTGTTGACAGATGTGTGGAATGGAAAGCAAATATTGTACCAGGGCCTTAAAATTATTGTACTTTCAGTCAAATTATTTTCCATTTTTTAATTATCATAGATAATGTGTTGGAAGTCCACCCCTAAACCAACAATAAGATGTTTAAAAAACTGAAGACGAATCCATAGGTAAAAGGGGTATGCTTTATCGATTGGATGCAAAATAAACTTCCGATTTAAATCGAACTTGGCTTAAGCAGACCGGAAGTTCATTTTTTTCAAATGGAACATGCATATTATTATTCCGGATGCGGATTAAATACGTTGAAAAATATACATCTATGTTAGACATTTTTTGAACAAATACATTTTTTGTCCTCTAAAGTACCTTAGAAAAGTAGATCCGAATAAAATAGCTTTATATGCAGAACAAACAAAACACGTTTTTAGCCAAGAGTATGAACTCTTGTCTTCTCTTGATTCGGCCTCTATGTTAAGTAGCAAGGCAGAATAGTCACCTCCGGTACTAACCGGAAATGGAAAATTGGTCTCGGGAGTTTTTTCAAACTACAAAAACATAAGACATCCCGAGACAAAATACCCCGTCTTAAGTTTTTAGTCGCCAATTAAAATCAGATTTCCTTGAAAATCGCCGGGTAGTTTGAGTTTTTGTTGTTTGAACTATAGGAGTAGTACCTAGTAGGAACATTTAGAGATATAACCTAATACAAACAAAGCCGTCATGGTGCAAATAGCCTTTTGTTAATTTTTAAAAATCGATATTAGAAACTATTAATAAAGAGGTTTTACCACCAGTTTACAGACTAACGATAGATTCATGACCCAATTTCGATTTTGACCATTAAAGAAATAAGATTAAATTGTCAATACTTTACTTATTATTTTTTGTGGCAGAATATTTTTGAAAATTAGTCTGTCTGCATTTAAACAGTTCGTTTTTAAAATCAGAGAATTTAAAATTATAAACTTGATATGGCACGGAAGTTCGAAACAATGTCAATATACTTTTCTTTTCTATATAGAGGTTTTTTCATGAAGATATCCTTTCATGAATATATACTTTCATCAAATATATGGATTTTAAAATTATTGTACTTTTAAGCATTATTTTACACCTTGGATTGTAGATTATACAAAGCACTGAATTATGGTAAATTGGAATAATTTATATTCATACAAAATACTAACATAAGATTTTCAAATCTATAACAAAAGAATAGGATATAAAGTAATTAAAGTGTTTTGGAGGACATAATTTAAAATATCTAATGTCAACTATAACACTTTATTTAAGGCTTGTGGAGCCAGAAAAATAGTGAAGTTCTTGTAATTGTACTTTGGTCTCTGGAGAAGCAGACATAACATCATTCACAATTATGTTTAAAGAGTGACATGCTAAACTTTTTTTTATAATGCCTTTCTTATTGATTTTATTTTTTTTATACAACCTAACCGTAACCAAATATGTAATTAGATATAAGACCTGGTCCTGGTGGACTGTAGATATACATTTAGTTTCAATATTAATCATGGGGAGGTTATATTTAATGGGATACCCCCCAATCAGATGGGTGTGTCGTGCAAAAATGTTAGGTATTAAATAGTTGTACTGGTCTGTCTGTACCCTAAAACCGATTTCGTGTCGATTTCGACTTCAATAAACATTATTTTTACCGACTTCGATTCAGATATAATATTTGCACAATCCTTGATGATGTCATGGTGATCACCATGGGTTATTTACAGAACGCGAACAGCTCACGCCTGCAAGTATATATCGTTTCATGACCAGAGTTTCATTGTTTGCTTTATAGAATATAAATAAATTTAGATGAAACCTTCCTATAAAATTTACGTGAGTAATACTGAAAATATGTCGAAATTATTTTGGCTAACGTTGTGCGCGATGGAATATAAATTTGATGGTCCAAACAATCATTTATTATTTTGGAAATGAAGATTTGATCGTAATCGAGATTATCTGCCAAGAAGAAATGGTTAAAGTTTATTAAACATCAGTTAGACCAGGGCTGAAGACTTTGAAAATGTTAAAAAGTGAAAAAAAAATAACAGTAGGATTGGAAAAGGAAGAGAATACAACGAGTATAAAAGGAAAAAAATTCACGGGCGATCTGAGGTCGGGAAGTGAGTTTTTAAGGGTAAAAAACGGTTTATCTCGGTTTTTGACAAACCTACAAGTCCTATGGAATAAAGTTAAATTGCAATTGTAGGTAATAAAATGGTCTACAACTTTCATATTTACAGTTTTTTCACATAACCTCAAAATTTATGTGAAAAATTTAAACAAGTTATTGGTATTTTATTTTTATCTTATACAAAAAAAATCACGAAATTTGGTGAAAACTTACATTTTTATATCTGAATACACTGTAATTTTTTTATATAAAATATTTATTTTTTCACCTTATTCTGACTTAAAATCGCAAAAGCACTCTAATTTTCGATCGAAAATTCTCTCATTAAAATATCTGGTGTTTTTAAAAGTCGATGGGCTTTTTTTCATTGAAATCTCTACTTTTTATGTTGTAATAAAAAATATACATTACTAGGGTAAATGTTCTCAGAACTTAGAAACAACTGCTTCGAAATAACAGGTAACCCTCCTAGCCCCTTATCCCACTTCGCTAGGAAATACCTTTTTGCTAGGCTAAAATTTTCCGTCACTCAGGTATATAAGCATAATCTTAAAATAGCAATAAATAGGCATCTAGGCATAAAATTTAAGGAAGATTGTATAACTTTCTGAAAATATTGTAGATGTCTTAATAAATATTAACTTTATTAACTGATTTGGTTGTTAATTTAGTAACTTTTTTTTGTTTATTAATGTAACATGGAATCCTACTTTGAGTTTTTTTCGTTTCTGTACATTTTTTGAGCACATTTACCATAGTAATGTATATATTTTTTACACCATCAGAAAGTAGAGACTTCAACGAAAAAAAACCCAACGATTTTTAAAAACAGCAGATATTTTAATTTTCGATTGAAAATTGGGGCGTTTTCGATTTTAAGTCAAAATAATGTGAAAAAATAAATATTTTATATAAAAAAAATACAGTGTGTTTGAGACAAATAAATGTATGTTTTCACCAAATTTCGTGAATTGTTTTTGTATAAGATAAAAATAAAAAACCGATAACTTCTTTGTTTCAATTTTCACATAAATTTTGAGGTTATGTGTTAAAAGTGTAAATACAAAAGTTGTAGACCATTTTATTACCTACAACTTTCCAATTTACTTTTTTTCCATCGGACTTGTAGTTTTGCGGAAAATCGAGATAAACCGTTTTTTACCCCTTCCACTTTCCCCAGCCTCAGATCGCCCCTAAATTATTTTTAGTTGATGTATTCTCTTCCTTCTTGAATGGATTTCATCCTACTATTACTTTTTTTATATTTTTTTTTTGTTGGACTAAGTGTCAATAAGGACTTATAAGTGACATAAAATTCAAAATAAAATCAAAACTAGCGGTCGCCCAGTGGTCGAAATTCGATTAAAATCATTGTCAAAAATTTTAAAATAATATACCTATATGAATTTGTATATTTCCAATATTTTTTTTCTACGAATATAGACTTTTATGGGTACAAAATAGTTCACTACCATTAAAAAAAAATTATTGTCCAAAGGATAATGATTTGAGTTTTATTGCCTTACCGTTCCAGTTGCTGTAAAGGTGTTTTTTTGTAGGTATAGAACTGTGGCCGTATGTCGGCAATAATGCGGCGAATGTTGTCCTCCAAGTGGTCAATCGTTTCGGGCTTCGACTACCGACTTCACGTATCCCCACAGAAAATAGTCAAGAGGCGTTAAATCGCACGATCTTGGAGGCCAATTCACGGTCCGAAACGTGAAACTATGCGGTTACCAAACGTTTCCTTCAATAAATCAATTGTGGCACGAGCTGTGTGACATGTTGCCCCGTCTTGTTGAAACCACAGCTCGTGTGCATCATGATTGTTCAATTGATGAACGAAAAAGATAGAAATCATGGCTCTATAGCGATCACCATTGACAGTAACGTTCTGTCCAGCATCGTTTTTAAAGAAGTACGGACCAATTATTCCACCAGTCCATAAAGCTCACCAAACAGTAAGTTTTTCTGGATGTAACGGTGTCTCAACATGAACTTGAGGATTATCATCACTCCAAATACGGCAGTTTTGTTTATTGACGTATCCATTTAACCAAAAGTGAGCTTCATCGCTAAACAAAATATTCGCTAATGAAAATCAGGATCAACGACAATCTTGTTTTGGGCCCATGCACCGAATGTACGCCTTGGTAGGTGATCTTGTGGCTGCAATTCTTGCACTAGTTGAATTTTGTAAACACGCAAATCGAGATCTTTCGCAAAATCTTCCATAAAGTGGATGCACACATATCCAATTATTGTGCACGATGGCGGAAAGACTGATTCGGGTTTTCCTCTACGCTACGCTCTACAGCAGGAATGGATTCTTCTGTACGCACTGTACGACATCTCTGTGGATGCGTATTATCAATTAGAGTAAACGTGGTGCATAGTTAATCGAATTAATTGTTCTGATGGACGATTATATTGGCCGTAAAATGGACGTAGTGATTTTCAAAATAAATTTGCGCAATTTGGAAGCGTTGTTCAGGCGTCAGTCTATTCATGATGAAATGCCAAACCAAACTAAATATAAATCACTTGAGAGCTGACAAGGTGGCCCCGGTTAAAAGAGTGTTGCCACCTTAAAGTTCTATACCTCTAAAAAAAACACCCGTTACATGAACGACGCTAAAGCATATTCAACAAGCAAAATGAAATAACGTTCTGTTCTTGAATAAAAAAAGGATATACAAATTTACCTGCCATCATATTATTATTGAATGAATTAAAATACAAATAGACGTCGAGAGTTCAAAATGTCAATAAAAATCAAGAATTTTTAAAAAGCCTGATTTGAATTACTTAAAAAGAAATTAAATAATTTTGTCCCCTAGCGGTGGAAAGTTGAAAGGCGCTAGTTCAGCTATTATGGTATAGATGGTGCCAACAACTATTATTAACGGAACATTTTAGCTGTTTGTTCCATTGTTTATTAATAACACTAAAGGTTGTCAATTAGCAATTAAAAAACTCAAAAAAATCAATAAACATCTTTAAAATGTCAATATGTTCATTTTGGGTAAAAGTCATCCACCCTGTATTAAGAGGCAGGATTTTGCAGGAATAAGGTCATGTAATGTAAAATAAAATACCTATAAGATAACATATAAGGTCAGACAGTGTCTGCGGATAGATTACTTACATTTTCCGCTTTTATATACACATAGTTATACATGTATTAATAATTATCAGTAGCATGATAATGTAGAATAACTTTGGAAACCGATCAAAATTTGTTAGTTTTTTGTTTGATTTAGTTTGTTTTTCTCATTCGAGTCAATTCATCTTTTTATTTTCTCTGCACGCAATCTGGCGGCACTGTTTGCCACAGTGTGGATGTAAATTATGAATTTTATTTTATTTAATTTAATGAATGAACCAATATTATAAATAAATTCTAGCATTCTGCACTAAAGGTCGTCAGTAGCCACTAAATAAAACAAAAGTAAAGTAAATTGGTTGGTTGAGGAAAAGAAGAGAAAATGGTACCGAACCGTTTTGTTTTTGCCTATTTATATATAGATATTAGTTTATACGCAATAACTGACATAATTTTAACAACAAACTCGTAGAAATAAATTGTTTAAGCCATAAATACTCAAAAATGTGAAGTGTTTACTTTTTTGCTTCCTTCTAGGGAAAAGTTGTAAAGAACTAGAAAAATATTCAAAATTAGTGGTCACAAATGTTGATCGGATCATTTTTTATTACGTTGAGATTGATTGGGAAGATTTATGTTATAATGTTTCCCTGAAAGCCTTAGATTTTGAAGATAAAAGCTCACATCAATATAATACGTTATACATTTATTAATGATGTATTCATATCCAAGCAGATTGAAATTCCTTGAATGCACGCACACACAGTACAATTAAAATTCTTTATTTTTAAAATAAATATGATACATTTTAATATAATTGGACTGTAAAATAATAAACATGCAAAACAAATACGTAGAAACCAAACAAACTTACCCTCATCATAATCTTCGTCAACATCATATTCTGCAAGTATAAGGGGACTATCGGCTCTTATCACTGGATCGTCAACAAAGACGAAAGGAACTGCTGGTGTTGGTGCCGGCACTGGATAACGACCTTCTGGACCAGGCGAGAAATGAAGTTCAACAGCTCCGTCAATAGGAAATCGTGGATCTGTATAATTGTTATGAAATAACTAAAGTTTTTGGTTTTCACAATATAATCAAACGAAACATGAAAGGACAAATGAAAGTAGAAACCTGTATGTGCTAGTTTCCCCGAAATCCCAATCTCGGGTCAACATATTCGACGATACGTGTCAAATACATAAATAATTATTCAAGAGGATCTTCTCTTGTGGGGAGCGCAACTGATGGAGATTCCCTACTAGAGACAATATATGGAACATATAACAAAAAAGAACCGACTTCAACTGACTTGAAATAAAAACCGTATAGGAACAGTATGCACTCAATCACTACTTTCTGAGATATCTTCATTTTATCGGATAAACAATTCTATTGATTATTTTACCGTATTTTTATCTCTCACTTACTTATTTGTATTTTCTATATTTTCCACATATTTTTAACTTTTTTTATTTGTTTTATTATTTGGACCACTTTCTGTGAGTGTAACTCTAATTCACCCTGTATTGCAACCAGCCTATATATGCTCCTGTGTATTGGTCAATCAATATAACTCATTTATCTAATATTTTCTGAACAACCTTGTAAAACTATATTTACATTTTATTGCAACGGCTCTGAAATTTTTTAAACCACTCTGTATTAGTATAAATTCGCTCCACCCTATGACTGTTTCTAATAATGTTTCAATTACCCTGTATACCCATATTTCAAGCAAGCCTGTAGCCAGCGGAGGGGGGTCTGGGGGTTCAACCCCCCCCCCGAAATTTTGGAACTTGTGGTTTCAAGATATCCTGGAAATACATGAACCCAAATATACATTTTGCAGTCCTAATCAGCCCATCACCAATCAAAATAATTATCAAATTTTACTCTACCAATTATTTTAACCACCCAGTAAATATAACTGCTTCTAATTTTTTTTGAACCCATCTCTACTATAACTATATTATATCCCGCTCTATATTTCAAATATCCTAACTGCTTATGCTTATATAACAAATTTTTGATAATGCACCCTGAATAACTACAATTTTTCCCCACCCTTTAATTCAACCACGTGTATAAGAAACTACTAATGTTCCACACTATATAATATTTTTTGAACCACCCAGTATAACTATAATTCTCCTCCATCTTATATTTCAACGTTCCTATATACTATATATGCAACTTCTTGTAACATTTTGTTAACCCGTCAGTATAATTGTAATTATACTCATCCTTCTAACTCAACTATTTTTACTGTATTTGCTTATTTAATAATTTGTTTTAACGTTTTTTAATCCACTATGTATAACTAGAGTTTTACTCCACTCTTATTTTCACCACTTTATATACGCAACGTGTCACCCAATAAACATTTTTTGAACCACCCAGAATAAATATAATTTTTTCCACCTTATGTTTCAACCATCCTATATGTGCACCTGGTTACATACCACCCAATATCATACAGAAAAGATCGCCGCCATAACAATTTCTCATTTATTCTCATATACTTTTGTGACATATCGTGGCATTTAAGCTAATATTTACGACGAAAATTTGACATTTACATTGATGTTTACCGTTTTTTTGCACATATATTTCTGATTTTCACAAAAAACGGTGTTTTACGTTATAGAAAAATATACGGAATCAAGCTGGAATATATCTTTGTATAATACAATTTAAAAGATTCAAAATGAATAAGCCGTTTTAGAGAAAACAGTGAAGATTCATTGAAATTCATTGAAGTGTGCTTAATTACCGATCTCACGTTATAGAAAATAATTTGGTACCTTTCCGTAATATTCCTTAATACAATGCAAATCACAAATCATCAAATTTGTCGAAGCCGCTTTTGAACAGTCAAACATAAAAAAAGATGCCGACGAATTGATAACCTCCTCCTGTGTGGATGTCCGTTATAAATAAGAAAAAAATCCTGGGACAGGTTTACCTTAAATAAATAATTCGCAAATTTGGACATAAATAGATTTCTTATGGCGTCATTAATGTAGTCTGTATAACGTCATACACATTTTTTTAAATGGCAACTCTAGTATTTGATATATCGATTTGAAAGATCTAATAATTCTACATACAAGACGTTTAAATTTCTAGTCGGTAACATAACTTTTTCTAAAAAAATCTCTTCTATTCACAACAAAAGAATAAAAAAAAGCAAAACAAGTGTTCAAATTGACAGTTGATATAACATTTTGATTTCAGATAATCCCACAAAAAGGAATCGAGGATAGTTCGGTCGAGAGATCTAGCCGGCTATTCAATCGGCCCTTTCCTACTAGTATTTTTGTTTAGGGAAATAGTATCTAAATAATGTTGTAAATAATGTGGCGGAGCACCGTCCTGATGAAACCATAGAACATCATCAGGCAAGCCGGCATTTGGAAAGACTAATTGCCGGTATATGTTTTGCTGTAGTAGTTCTAAATAATTCGCAGCCGTTAGTGCACCGTCAATAAAAAACATTATGACTGCAGTGCCGACAATTCCTGCTTTTATGTTGACCTTCCAATCTGGGTTTTCAGGTGCAGAATATCTACAGTTCTGCCTATTTAAACAAAAAAACTGCTTCTTCTGATAAAATTATATGACTATTCTTAGCACGTTCCAAACAAGTCGGCGTCTGACAATTGTAACACAATTATGCAGTTCTTCTTTTCAACCGATAAGGAGATAAGGGCCAGTTTTTCAGCTTTTTCAGTTTTTCTAGTTTTTCTTGCTCTAAATTTTCCTTCTTAATCTGAATTTGCTAGTTATAGCAAAATCTTCGTCGCAGTCTTGTATATCACTGCCGTCATTATCTACTTCCTCAAACATTCTACTGAATTGCTGTTCTAGCAAGAAAACTGTTTATACGTCTCAGAGACGTCCTTACATGTTCCATACAACTTCGCCAATCCAAATCACGCTGACCGTTGACCGACGAATCTAGGCGAGAGTCGAGAGTGCTTAATAAGTTGTTTAGATAAATTACTTTGAGTGGGTAAGTTGCGCATACGCTGTGGATTGAAAAACCAGTGCGGTCGATTCGAACTGCAGTGTGTGAGACGGGTGGTCAGTAATTAAGGATTAAGTGAATAAAACAGATTTTTTTCAAGAAAAACTTGTTTGTTATGTACCCGATTTGAAATTTAAAAGTCCTGTATGCCGAATTATTAGATCTTTCAAATCAATATATCAAATATTAGAGGTGCCATTAAAAAAATATTTACGTCATACAAACCACGTTAATGATGTCATGAGAAATTTATATACATTATTAAATTATGGTTAACGAATCTGGGTTTTTTTTCTTCTGTTATCTGGATAGATTTTATTTGGTATGTTTTATACTTTACGTGCACACTGTTTTACGTACAAAAGAATGACAAGTCGAAGAGAGTATTCAATATCTCTCACAGGTAATGTTAATTTGATAATTTTTAAGGGACTTTCTAACCTAGGAATTACGGGATAACAGCAATTACATGGATCGGCTCCAGATTCGGAATCTCTGATGTTAGTTTCCCGGAAAATCCTAGATGCCCAATGCCCATCATTTCAACTCGCGGCACCATATTCAAAGATAAGTATCAAATATATAAATAATTATCGTGAGGATAATCTATTGGGGAAGGTTCTCGACAAAAAATATATATTATAGCGGGTGTAACATAATGCAGTACAGATATTTGGGTAGATGATAGAACTGATCAGTGTAAATAAAAAAGTCGTACATAACATATTTCAAAAAAAATATGGTTTACGAGAAAAAATTGTTCAAATGTAAAACTGCAACAAATTTCTCAACTGGATACTACAATAAACAAATTCTTCTATCATTGTTATCAATGAAGTGGCATTTAAAACAAATTTATATTATTTTTTCAAGAAAATTAATAAAACAGAAATCATGGCAACATCAGATTAAATTTGCTTTCGTAGACCCTAATAAAGGATTATTTCCTTTATGCGAAAGGTTATGGTTCCCTACGGCTAAAAAGTAAGGTGCTATTTATTTGTTTTGTAGTATCTTGACTTATTAGAGAATTATTTTATTTCTGTAGCGGAATCATTGCCAATAAGTCCATAAACATCTAGCAAAGATGCCACAACTAGCATTCAATAAACTACTTTGAAGTTTTTATTTATGTTTACCAAATATGAGTGTGGAAATATTAAGCATGGGATAAAAAACACTGAATTATTGGTGAGTTTTTTTATGATATAGGATTTCTCAATTCTATGTCGGTAAAGTCGGTTAGGTATTTTTTAGGTACGTACACTTTGATTTTTTAAGTTTCAATGTAGATGAGTAAGTTATTAGTACCAAATACTTACTCAGGCAAGGAAATTTAAAAACAACTCTAAGTTAGAAATAATTCCCTTATTCAGCAAATCAAACATAACATACTGATACTTATTGTTTTTTCATTGAATTATTCTGAAATTTATTAAGAATCATAAATGTATTCAATAATTACAAACTGCATAATTCTAAAAACCATCATAGAAATTTAAAACATTAATACATTTCACTTTGTAGTCTTCTTCAGGCACAGCAAGGTTGCCAGTTGTATTGAAATTAGCAAAAAATTAATAATTGAATAGGTCTTTAACTAGACAATATAGATATGTCTTTGTTAAAAGTTTTTACTTCATATATACCAGTTGCAGATCCCGACATGTGGTTACGGGGAGGGGTGGGGGGCGATTTCATGCGTCAAGGTGTTCGATCCTGTACTATATTTACCAAATATAATATTAAAATCATATTTCTTGGACTATTACATAAAAATAGTCATTATGTGGTTTAAGCCCATAGAAGTGACCTTCTTCTAGGCACTTGAGTTAAGATTACCTCGTTTTAATATTAAATTTACTAACTTTGAGACTCTCGGTGCGGGTCATCGCCCCCCATCGCCCCCCCACTTGGCTCCGCCCATGACTATAAAGTTCCCAAGATATCTGCACTTCATTAGGTTATACACTGTATTATTGTCTTGTGTACAAAAGAATGACACCTCGAAGAGAGTAAGTTATCAGTTCTCAAATGAATTAAAAAATAATGAATAAGGATATAAAAAAACTAGTATTCGTAACGAATAACTCGGCATGAAACATGGCAAAGTGTTCGATGTATTATTTATGCATAATGGGGCACAGCAAGATATGTCTAAAGCCGTTAAAATAAGTACCAATTCAACAATTATATATATTCTAATTACCGAGAAAAATGCGTATTTAGATTTTTGATTTTTTTCTCTTGACGGCGTCAACAACTCCATAAAATGTCTATAGATTCGGCAACACTTTGTATGTATCAACCCATCTATAGCAGATTAAATTTGTAAGTGTAAATAATTTATTGTTATTGACATTTTGCACTTTGAAATATACAGGGTATAGAATGAAAGTAGTGGTTAGATATCAACAACAATTGTAAGTAGATATTATGTGTTGAATAAGTCAAAATTTCAAATCAATCCCAATAAAAGATTCAACTTACCGTTACACGCGTTGTCTAATTCTGACCGGGTGAAGCTTAAAGTGTGATCAGAAACAGCACAGGTGTGAAATTGACATGCAAAAATTGTTTCACGGCCCATATCACTGCGATGATAACATTTTATCAAAATATCACCTCGCAGTTGGAGGCCTTTTCTGCCTTCTCCCGCCACATTTACGGTAAACTGATTAACACCGCTTGTAACAGAGTAAACACCTGGAACCAAAAACATGATAAAGCTCAAATAAATTCCATAAAATTCATATGTATTAAAAAATTTTAATTGTCTGTTCAAAATTGAGGTTGTTTGTGTTCGGAGTTAAGCCTCATAATACATACCTACTTCAAAAGCTAAGGGAATCGTATACAAGCATTTTGATGAGACATAAGTGATTAATTAATCTGAGAATGGAAATAAGAAATAGTTCTACAACTATTTATCGGAGCTCAAACTTCATTTTCAGTCAACGGAAGTGAACATCGAATAGTCTCAACTTTGGTCCCTGGAATATTCAAGAATGGAAAACTAAAACAAATGAACTGATTGAATAATTTCTAACAATTAACACCCTCATATGGATCAGACCTCAAAGAAACATACAGAGAACTGGGAGTGAGAACGAAGGCATGTGAAAAGTACTGGTTTTCAAAAAGGGGAGAGAGAAAATTCGGGTGTAGTAATATTCAGGAAAACAATATACATACTGAACAGAAACTTGGGAGCCTGTAAACAAAAGAATTATAAACATTCCTACATGAACCAATGGAGCATACTGTCCGTCGACGCAGATCATTAATATGGGAGAATTAAACGAACAAATATACAGAAGAGAAAGCGACGCGGTTCGGAGTCATAAACGACAATAGTGAGATATTGACAGACTACGTCAAATAAATTACTTAAAATTAACCAGTAAGTTCTGCCGTTATAACGAGTATACATACAACTACGTAAACAAATAGACTTGGAACCAGGAAACTAGAACAGTAAGATCAATTATAAACTACATTAGAATACAGAAAACAGTATAATTAAAATTACGGAAGTTAGGAGTCAAAATTGAAGCATAATGAGCATTAGAGCTTAAACTAGCAACAACTAACTATTCTTCCCATCTACCAGTTCACCCAAAATCTAAATGTCACAGAATTAATCTGAAGAAAGAAAAGAAGAACTATTGCAGCAGGACTTGATTAGATAGATAAAGCAGGTGCCAGGCCGTAGCCACGAAATTTTTTCGGGGTGGGTTGTTGGGGTGGATTGGATAATTTTTTTGATTGGTGATGGGCTGATTAGGACTGCAAAATGTATATTTTTGTTCATGTATTTCAAGAATATATAAAATTAAATAAATATAAAATTTATTCTGTGAAAAACATTATTAATTGGATAAAATTGAATCTTGAAACCAAACATTCCAAAATATCGGACCCCCCCTGGCTACGAGGTTGATCAGGTGGACCAACGAATTCATATTCGCTAGTATAAAGTACATACACAAGAAGTGTACGAAAGAATCAGCTCTAGGAACACTAGATATAAAGGAACTTCTATAGGAAATGGAAGACACAATAAACTGAATAGAACACTCTACTAAAAATCCCGAATTTCTAAACAAATGCAAAGAATGCGGAGGTCAATAGTAAAATACAAAAGAAAAAATTACGTTTATTAAAATTTGGGTGAATATATCGGTGGTACGGAAGCTTACTTATAGTAAGCAAAAAATAAACTAAGAGTGAACAACCGAGAAAATGGATATATTTCACATATCAACGATCAGAAGTGGGAAAACTAGTACAAAAAATTGCTCCCAGAAACACGACAGTAATTCAGTATGAATTCCGAAGAAATAGCGTCTGGTGAAGAGTAACGAATTACGAATGAAGTCAAACAGGCTGTAGACAATGAAAAATTAGAGGTTTAGCCGACCTGAGAGGAATAGCACCCAAATTAATAATATATGACTCGGAGAAGCTATTCCGAATTTAAAACATGATATGTGACAGAGCTCCAAATGAAGATAACAAACAAAATCAGCAATACGAATACTTAAGAATGTCCCCGCGACTTTTCAACTTGTGATGGAGAAATAATCTCAAGATAGAACTAGATCATCCACGGAATCAAACCAAACGTCGATCAAATAGAGGCTATCCAAAATTATCAAATTCCATATCACCTAGAAAAATAAAAAGTTTCCATGGACTCTCAGGATATTAAAGAAAATTTATTAACTTCGGTAAAATAATAAAGAAAGAAACAATTTTTTTTGTTACTATTGCGTCAATATTTATACGACCAGACTTAGTAAAGAATTTATAATAAGAACTGATCACAGCATTTGAATTATTAAAATAAAACAAAATATTTATTGACCTTATACAGTAATACTATCATAGAAGTTTATACCCCATACTTTATTTAAGCGATCTTTCATTTTCACAAACAAAACTTACTTTTTATAAAAACTAATGTATGATATAATAATAGGTTACAAGAACTAGACACACTTAAGTACAAATGAAAAACTGATCTTTTACTTGGACATCTTGTAAAAACACAATTTTGCACCCTAACATCAAACCTTTATTTAAATACTCAACGCCGTTTCAACAACTATTAAGTTGTCATCAACAAGGAGTAAACCAAACTCCTTGATGATGACAACTTAGAGTAAACAAGAAGTAAAGCGAACTCTTTGATGACGACAACTTAGAATTTTTCAGTTGTTTAAATAAAGGTTTGGGTGCAAAACTGTGTTTTTACTTTTGTGACACATCAAAGGTTCCACAGCATTTCCATTTGAATATCTTGTAATTGATAATTGGATATAAAACAATTAATCAGTCAGCAAATTAGCGAATAGAAAGAGGCTAGTTAGAATTAGATGAAACTGAAAATAAAAAATGTTCTGAACTAAACGAAAGGTAATTATGAAAAAAGTAATGGTCCACTAGATATCCAACCGGAAATCAGTGGCTACAAGAAACAAACTGAAGGACAATGAATAACTAAACCCCTGTATACTGTCTAACGTGTTTTCAGAACAAATGTACTGACACTAATAACCTCTCATGGTACCTACAATAAACAAACTTTCGAAACACAACTATCTGCGAAACAATTTTTACAGGATTATGATAATAATCCTGAAGGGGAATCATCTATACCATGCCTCGAAAGTTCAGATTAAGAACCAGAATTATAATCTAGAAATTTTAATCCTTAAATACGGAACTGTAAGAATTAAAATTGGTTCTGTTTTCCTCACTATATTCCTATCAATTCAATAAAAAAGGCCAAATTTATAACATAACTCTAGAATATGAACTTATTAGGACTTTAATAAAGCATCCAGCCCTTAACTGCAAAAAGAAAATTATACAAGTTATATATATTAGCAATTTGAAGTGGACAATGTAAATAAAATATTAAAATCAATATTTCGTAATCAAAGATATAAAAGAGGCTATTAGAATCCTCTAGGTAGCATTACAAAATCTGTCACTGGATAAATAAATCAAGAAGGTAAAGAAATCTATAATAGCATTTCACAATAACTAAATAATATAAATTAGATTATTATAAAGGTAAATAAACAAACCTTTTAAGTACAAAATTTGTCAATGGTATTAAGGAAACAATTATCTTAATTACGAAAAATCAAAAATTAATTGCTAATAAAATTGAAGAATTATTAATTGCACTAAATGAATTAAGTTACAAACATTATTTTGAAATTTGTGAAATTCATGATCACGTAAAACATTTTTAGTCACTTGCAAATATTATGTGATAATATTATTTATTTTGAATTTTTTTAAATTACCAAAACAAAAATTATTTACACAGGAGTTAAATCCATATTTTCATAAGAACTATTTCTTTCTAAAGTTTTAGTTACTACCTACCATCTCTATTCGATACCAAATATGAATAATACAATAATTATTCCTGGTCAACCTATAGTGATATGAATAACAATCAATACCTAGAAGATACATGCCAAGAAATCAACACACATTTTCTGTGCCAAACAAAAAACCCACAACAGTCAACAGAGATTTTTAAGTGATATAAAATTAGTTGCATACATAAAATATAATAATGTTTATAAATTTCGGGAGATTAAAATAATTGTCACTATTTTGTTATCACTCGAGTATTAATCCTAATGTCGTAATGTGTAATTTAATTCGTAATTTCAATTTCTATAAGGGCCAAATAAATATAATAATATAACAAAAGCGGTATGAAATTAATAGCGTTTTTTCTTACTTTGACATATGTAAAGTCCATAATGCAATATATTGCAAAGAGGGAATTGGAGTTTCTATTAACAAACAAATTTTGTGCAGGTTTTCTATATTAATTGGATGTTACATTTGTTTATTTCCCATATATTATTGATATTCTATAAAAGAAGAAACTCATAATGTATTTTACCTGGTCTCTGTTTCTTAGACAGTGAACTGAATTGTGTGGGTACTTCAAGATCAAGGTAGTGTGGGCTGTCGGTGTCGAAAAAAAAAAGAAGAAATTTCAAGTTATCCAATTCATTCCCTTGCTGATTTAGTTTCATATGTCTAAATGTGGGCCCCCGTTAAGAAGTTCTCGCTTCAATACAATTGGTACAGATAATAGATAGGTAAGTCAAAATTTAATAAACTATGGATGAAAAAATAAAATAATAATATTAATCACAGTTTTTACTTCTTAAGGTCATCAAGTGGTTCATCAGGAAATTAAAGAAATTTCATTATCAGTTTTGTCCGTTCAAAAGCATAAATTGAAAAATGTTTTACTGGAAGAACTACATGAAAGTTCAACACAATTTCCCAAACCAACTTTGAACATGATTTGGTACTTCATCAATTCAGTGATTCCCTTGAATGCACTAGAGCTCGTTTTTGTTACAATATTAAATAATTTGGAATTGCGAAACAATGAAATAAATTTCATCAGCCGAAGAACACTTATGGGAAAATGGATGCATGTGCTGCAAATGTCCGAGATCAAACTGACATTAAAAGCTGTGCAATCCATACGTACTGTTGTTGATAAATGGTCGAGTCGTAAAACAAATGTAAGTATAAACGTATTACTATGATATTCGACAAAGTTCACCAGGAATTTAATCTGAATGCCGCCATAATAGTCGCTACAATGGCTGATAATAATTATAACTTCATCAAGACATTTAACGAATTTGGTCTATCAATTGGGAACTTTGAAATGATCCATTTAGAGGAAGATTGTTCGGATGAAGAAAGAAATGTAGTAATTGATTCACATGATTTCTTATATTTCAAATATTTATGGATTTTTCGAAGTTTAAGCGCTACTGCGTAAGTCTTAAATATCCGCAAAAATACAAAGACCGACAACGAAACTAAACAATGAAAGTGTTTACTATCGAATCAGTTATTCTTCTGTTCAAAATAGAATGCATGGCATTGACTAATAGGATTACACGTACTAAGACAATTGTATTAATAACGTGTTATTAATCAGAGGCGTTGGTACTATGCTTCAAGAAATACCTAAGAGAACATTAACTAATATAAAATGCATACTAACACAAAAAACAAAGTTGACATTTTCTGGTATCTGTTCGAACTATCACAGTTATATAGTAGTCAAATTGCGTTAAGTTTACATATCTACTTAATAAACTCCCGCTCTTAGTCAAGCTTTTTTGAGAACGAAATATCAACTCACAAAGACGTGTTAAAAAACATTACATGGTTTGTGATTGTTTCCTGCAAGCGATGCTTTAGGCCAGTCGCAAAATGAGGTGCAGGTACGTGACGTGACGCAGGGTGAGACACGGCGACAATATGTAAATCACGTAAATATATGCGACTGCGACATTTGTGTCATTCTTAGTAATGGATATAAATTTCAGGAGAATTAAAATAATTTAAGTATTGTGTTGCGATTCAAGTATTAATCCTTATGTGTAATTTAGTTCTTCATTTAAATATAACTACAGTCAAACATATGACGTGTAAGTATATTGTCATTAAAATATAAAATTCGTTGAACTATAATATTTCAAAAATACTTCACCTATTTAATATTGTGGGATTACATAACTGTAATTTAGTAGATATCTTTTAAAAATCACAACATCTCCAGTCTATTCTTCAGGATAGCTGTTGTAATATAGTATAATCCCGTAGAAAATTAAAAAGTGTCCTTGAAAATGTATTAAATTAGGGTGGCGCTGATATAGCAAAAGAAGGTTTTTAAACACACGGCAAAAGTTTTTAGAATATCTCAAAGAAGTTTAGGACATAAATAAATAATAAATAAATATATATATATATATATATATATATATATATATATATATATTTACATATGTTGGATGCAAAAAGACATATCCGGGGACTTAATGTTAATAATATATTATCTTGTATTTCGCAATTCACAACATATCCTCTTTCTCCACCAGCGCTATTCTTAACCTCCAGAGGTAGGTATATGCTCTAACATACACTTCTAGAGGTAGCTTGTAATGCACATCTATCTGCAGTATGTAGTTCATTGGCTGCACCTCCCAATCGAGTGAAAAAGCCTCTTACTCTTGGCACGATATTAGTGCATTATAGGCTACTAGTCCATTAAAATTTTGTCGGAATCTGCAAAATGAGGTGGCAGCAAACTAACACAGAATATTTATGTGTTTGACCGTGCTGATTACGAATCTGCAATTAGTTTTTGCCGCAAACGTGCAATAAGGGAGAAATCTCCATAACCCCCCCCCCCAAAAAAAGGATTTTTTGCATTTTACTCAAAAACCACAATAAATTTTAAAAAATAACCTCGTCATCGTATTCCACGTATAATTTTAAATCCAAAACGTGTAGCAACTTATACAAAGTGAACAAACTGTTGTCTCATTATTTAATTTTTAATTTAGTTCGGAATACACGCGCAGTGCGCGCATACACTCCGATAAATCAATAAGCATCGTTCATATGAGTTCACATAGCAGGCTTACAACATTCAATCGGAATTAGTTCTAATTTGGAATAAATTCAAGATTTAATAGATCGCTTGTACTGCAATAACGAATTTGGGGTATTCCTGGATTGTGGATCTTTATTTAGTAGTTTTAGAGATTGACTTTTCATTGAAGTGAGAGCGATTGTAACTTTGCGGGATAAAAACGTTTTTATTTTACTAATGTTTCTAAATCATTTCCAATTATTTTTATATCCTAATAGTCATGTATAATGGGTATAATGTTTTTGTTTCTATGAGTGAATCACTTCGCGCAGAATTTAGATCACCCGTTTTAAACCTAAGTTTCCCCTCTAATTCTCTAATTTACAATTACAAATATTAGTAGTGTTCCGGGAGCTAGGACTACATAAACTGTTTTCAGGATATTCCTGAGAACAGCACACTTCTCTTTTTTATTGCAGCATTTATTACTTTTTTTTGTGAAACTTGAACACGTTGATCACAATTTTCAGTAAGCGAAGTTGAATTCGATAAAATAGATTTCTGCAGATTAGTGAAATTAAATCCAAATGTCTGAATCAATTCAATAACAATTTATTATATTTCAAAATATTTGTCTATACTTCATAATATAGGTACATGGTTTTTAAAACGAGGGGGAACATTAGGAGATTTAGGGAAATCAAACTTGTTAGAGATGGAACGATGCGTACTAGGCACGTCACAAAGATATAAAATACAAATGAAAACAGAAATTAAACAAGAAGAGTGGGTAAGATGAAATAGCAATGGGCATGTGTCAGGCGAATACATAGAATAACAGTGACTTAGACAAACTAAACTAAATGTAGAACGTCCATAAAATCGTGAGGTCGACGACATTAGCGTAGTGCTAGGAAGCTGGTAGTTAATTACTCGTACAAGAAAAAAACAGAGAGACATGAAACGGGATAGGAGAGACTTATATCCAAGAGTAGATGACTGCATGTTGAACAGAAGAAGACTCTAGCTGCGGCATTTACCATAAAATTCAATGTTAGAAATAGACAAATTGACAAAAATATTTAATGAATGGGAATATATTTGTTAATTAAATAATTAAAAGGTATGAAGGATATTTGTGAATTTTTGTTTCATTTATTTACGTTGCACTTTTTTCTTAAATGTTTTCGTCCTCGTTTTTAAAAATTACCAATGCATTTAATATAACAAAGTTACAGAGAACCTTCGTATATCCGTAAAGTAACATTCCATTGATATATTGGAGTGTATACGCGTACAGTGCGTGCATTCTCAATATTCTAAAATAAAGTAAACTATTAATAATTAGAGAAATACTTAATTATTACCTGATAGGTACTATACGATTTCGATGTAAAATGTTGCGAGGAATACGATGACGCGGTTATCTTTTTTAAATTTAGTGTAGTTTTTGAGTAAAATGCAGAAAACCCTTTTTTGGGGGTTTTATGGAGATTTTTCCCTTTGCGGCAAAAACTAATTGCAGATTCATAACCAGCACGGTCAAAAACATAAATGTTCTGTGTTAGTTTACCTCATTTTGCAAATTCAGGCAAAATTTCAATGGACTATACCTCCAGAAGCTCTATGCTTCTTAATCCTATACAATTTTGTCATCCTTGTCTCTACTAAGGTTAATGTCTACCATTTTTGTGGAGTTTTAGTTTGCCATCCTTGTTTCTATCATCCACAAATTTGCCTTCTTTTCTGTTCTCACGTATATCAAGTCTGTCATTTATAATATCGTCAACAGAAAATTTTAATGTTTAATTGAACTAAAAGCAAATGCTGTGCAAGTATTGTGTATAATTAATTGAATGTTTTATTTGTTTATTTACTACTATAAACGAAGAGACTCTTAAAATATACACTGGACCGTGTTTCTTACACAGAAAACTAAGTTGTATGGGTATTTCAAGATCAAGCAAGTGTTGTCTCGGTCGAAAAAACTCTAAATAAATGCAATTTTTGCATTTCACTACCATATTCATCAAATTTAAATGTGTTTAAATGTGTAAGTGTGGATTGTAGAGTTATAGTTGTTGAGGTGTTTAGAAAAAAATATTTCTATAAGGTAGCCTATGAGCAAGTGAAAAATAGTTCAAAGATCGGGCGGAGTAGAACAATTGTTATGCAGAATGATTTAAAATATGTTAAAAGAATGTTAGACGTATAGTGTTTAGTTGGATTATGGGGTAGAGTGGAATTATAGTTATAAAGGTGGTTCAAAAAACCTATATGTTTTAGTATAATCACAGTTATACATCGTGATTAAAAATGGTAAGAACAAAATGCATATTTGGTAGCCCATAAGCAATTAAATATATAAGATATTTGTATTATAGAGTGGAGAGGAATATTATAAAGGGTGGTTAAAAAATGCTAGCAAAAGAAATTATTTATTGGGTAGCCCACAAGGAGCTGCGTGTATATGATGGTTGAAATATAGGGCGGATATAATTATAGTTACAAAAGATGTTTTAAAAAGTTTAGAAACAAAAAGCGTTATAGGATTGCCCACAGACAGTCACATACAGAATGGTTAAAATTTTACATAATTCAAATTGTACTAATTCATGTGGTTCGAGTATTTAGATATATGCACCCTCAATATTTATGGAACCTTGAATTTACCAGTAAAATTCTGGAACCCAGGTATTAACAAATTAATATTTAAAAAATATATATTTTTCATGTCTTCATAAAAAGATCTGCTTGATCTCAAACTAAAATATAATAATCACCTGTCACTTTCTATCAACTGTATACGAGATTTGTCAAAAAATATGAGTGATGTCTGTTAGTCCGAATTGAAACATGCATCCAGTAAGTAGCTTTAAAAACAATAACCAAATTCAATGTATAGTAACAATAATGACCTTAAAAAGTAAAAAATGACTAATTTGGATATTTAAAAAAAATATATATGTTTCATAATATTGTATTTGAAGGTAGTGCCAAGCCTGAAAAATATATGTTTAGCATAGCATATAAATAGCTTTATTAATTGATGACAGAATTTTTTGAATTTATAAAGGTGTTTATATTCCGATGTAAAATATATTATGCATTTTTAGGCTTGAGACACAGTTTTATACAACATATAGGTAATATCTAATTTAGTTATTAATTTTTTAAATTTCTTAGTAACATTATTTTTATTATGCCTTGAAGTCGGTTATTAAATAAAACATTTTTAAATAAATATAATTGACTTCCAAGTATAACTAAAAAGTTGAAAATCATTTTAAAGAAATACAACTCTAGACAGTAAATAAAATAAAATTAAATAACACATTTAATGTTGTTAGGTATCTGCACACAAAGTAAAAAATCTAAACATTAAAAGGTGCTCATTCTGTACAAATTAATTACCTACCTATCTAGTATATTTTTGAAGCCGGTGCCAAGCAAATCTAAAATCCTGCATTGCGTTCTTCTCTACAACTTCATCAAACTTGATTGTTGCTTGGCACCAACTTCAAAAATATGCTAGATAGGTAGGTAATTAATTTGTACCGAATGAGCACCTTTTAATGTTTAAATTTTTTACTTTGTGTGTAGATACCTAACAACATTGAATGTGTTATTTACTGTCTAGAGTTGTGTTTCTTTATAATTATTTTCATCTTTTTAGTTATACTTGGAAGTCGGTTATATTTTTTTTAAATGTTTTATTATCAAATTTTTAGTTTTTATTCTTTACTTTTTATTTGTATGTATAATCTTAATAGACCACGACTAGGTTAATTACAGAATGATATATTTTCATTTAAATGGAATTAAATCTAACTAACCCAACAGACGTTGTCTTATCCAAACGTTCTATAAAGATTGTAATTATTTGTTTTATGGATATTATATCAAAGAAATCATTAAAATACCTGACACCATCACGCTTACAGTTAATACAATTTAACTTCTGAATAGTATGTGAAAATATCTGTATACTTTACGCTTTAATGTGTTAAATATACATTTAAAACTGTTACTTAATAGTAATAACGACAATTTTAGTAGCGGACATTTGCTCTGTAAACTAATTGTTTTGAAGACGAAATGAATCAGTTTAATTTCAATTCTCTATTATTAAAACACATTGTAATAATTCCACTTCACAATATATTTCAGTTACTCTGTTTACCCCGTTATAACATAACTGAAAACCACCCTGTATAACAATTATTCTTCTCCGCCCTATATTTCACTATCACGTATTCATGGACCACACTATAAATTTTTTTCAAACATATTTTCGACCAACAAACGTCCACTCTATCCTGTATTCCAACCATCCTAAACATACGGCTGCCTATGGGCCACCATATTTGTTTTTACTACCTTCTGTAACTATGAAATATATACAACCATCATATATATGCCACTCCTTTTGTGCCACCCTACAAATAATTCATTTTTCTAACGTTTTTATTATCACCCTGTATGGCAATATCTCCTCTGCGCCTTTTTAAATCACATTCTATATATAACTGTAATTTCATTCCAATCCATATTCTAAGCATCTTAGAAATTCAACTGCTAATGGTCCACCATAGGAATAGCTTCTTTTTTTAAAATTTTTTAACCAACCTATTTAACAACTATGCTACTTTGTCGTATAATTTCACTATCATATATATTCAACAACTGATGGCTACCTTATATAATTATTTTTTCTGTATGTGTTTGTCAATTATATCAGTCATTACGAGTGACTGCTCTTACCTTACCGTGAAGAACAAACATTCTCAAAAAGTCTAATGTTTAATCGAATCGAATTTGAAATTTGCATTAAGAAATGATAAATATTAGATATTTTATATATCGATATAATTCCGACCGATGCTTCTGTGTTATTGTTATAGCTTTTATCACCCTGTGTATAATCGCATCAGATAGCAATTTAGAGTTTGACATGTGTTGTCACTGAATTTTCTCTTAGGCCGGGAGTAGGTGACATCAAAAGCAGCTACTTCGCAAAATTGATTTTTTTTTAATTTAAATCGGTATTTGCCAGGTATATAAATAAAATGAGCTTGGTTCTCATTGATTTCAGGAGCCGAGAATACTAAACTATACTACCTATATTGCGTACAAAGGAATGACAACTCGAAGAGAGTATTCAATATATCTGACAGGTGAAGTAACCTGAAAATTTTATCGTGACATTCTGTCCTAGGAGTTAAGGGAGAACAGCAATTGCACGGAACGGCTCCAGATTCGGAACCTCTGTGTGCTATTTCTCTCGAAAATCCTAGATGTCGGTCTTACATCTCGCGTCTTTAAATTTAACGAAACTTATATATTACATATAATGTCTTGCGTACAAAGGAATGACACCTCGAAGAGAGTACTACCTATATGCCTGGGATTTACATAGAAAAATTTTAAATTCGCAATTAAAACTCCCATTGCCTGCAATTCACGCACTATAACATTGGAATTAAAATATTTATGAGGAAATGTCAGTCAAGTCACTTCGATGGAATTTTTTGATAAGAATATTGGGTTTTTCGACGATTTTTTGCAAAACTGCATGTTGCACTACACAGAAAAGTATATAAGACCCCGATCTTCTATAATAGATTAAACGTTAAAAAACCATACACATCGATAAGATGTTTTGGAAAAATCGACCAATATACCTAACATATATACAAAAAAAAATCCGCGGCTCCTTTTTGGAAGTCGGTTAAAAAACTGAATGTAACTTTTCAATTCTGATTAACTTTTACTAAAAGACAAAATTAGCACGTGCGGAAGAAATTCGAATTTTGTAAACAAACGGGTTGCTACATGTCCTGACCAATATTCAATATTTTAAGTTTTCGCGGACACTAAATGTTTTAGGTGGTTTCCGGGAATTCATCCGCTTAGTTGATAACTGATCCCTGCCGGGATCGATGGTAAAGTGACGACGTTTCGGCAGAGTCACATCTGCTCTCTTCAGGTCGGTTCGCATAATTCTCGTAGCGTTCTGCTTTCGCTTCTAGTTACTCGAAGAGGGCAGATGTGACTCTGCCGAAACGTCGTCATTTTACCATCGATCCCTGCAGGGATCAGTTATCAACTACACGGATGAATTCCCGGAAACCACCTAAAACATATATATGTATATATATATATATATATATATATATATATATATATATCAAAAGATACTAAGTAAGTGAGAAAGCCAAATATGATTTTGGCGAAACGTCAAGTGATTTTTCAAACGAATATAGACGAACGGATGTACACCGGAATAAATCATCAACCACATATTTCCATCCGTGAAACAGTATACACAAACATATATATATATATTTTTGTCAGTTGCCTTATAGATGCTACTGAGCTACAAAGTCCTAATTATAGAGTTAAAAATCGAAACGAATTAAGAATCGAATCTCAGAAGTCTGGAGTTGTCTCCGGATGGCTTATAGAGGGAGATCTTAGCTGATCTGATCTCACCAGTAAGATTCCCTGATAGGTAGTAAATAAATTACTAAAAATCTAAATTAAATGTTTGTCGAAAGTTACATCAAGCAGCAAATGAAGCATCTTCTATACTATTATAAAATTGTAGTTGTCTGTTTGTTTGTTTGTTTGTTTGTTACCCCATCACGTAATAACCACTGAAGTGTTTTTGCTGAATCTTTTTTTTGTTGCAAAGCTTATGTTTGACTTAAAATCTGGAATACATTTTATCTCCCTACATTGACAGAAACGGTAGATATATCCAAAAAACTAATACCATGTTCGGTAATATACAATTGGTCAATTGGTTCCAGCGCTTGCACCAAATATTAGATACTTGAATCAGCCTAGCTTTCATTCATAATTCGGAATATGCCAATGTAACATGTTTGGCTTTAAAAAAAATTGAGTATTTAAGAATTCTTGAAAAAAGGTATATTAGGTGGCCTGTAAGCAGCAGCTGCATATATACAATGTGGTTGAAATAAGGTGGAAGTTATACGGGGTGGTTCGAAAAAGATATACTGAGTGGACCTAAACTATTATATAGTTGAATTATATTTATGCAGGTTGGATAACAAAATGTTATATTGTTAGGTTCATAAGTAGTTGCATATTCAATGTGGGTGAAATAAGGATAAAATAGAATTATATTTATACAGAGTGGATAAAAAAATATGTAAGCAGGTAGTATATCTGAATTTTCTTGAGCTATTATTATAGTGGTGAAATGAGTTGGAAAAATGTTAGAAGCCGTAGTTTATTCTGGTTGGTTGAAATATAAGATGGAGTGGAATTATACTTTATAGGGTGGTTAAAAAAATGTTTTATATCCATAAGTAGTTCACAAGTTTTCAAGTAGCATATTATAGGATGGTTGAAATATGTAGCAAAGTATGATTACAGCTATACAGGAAGGTTTAAAAAATATAATATGGGGTGGCCCAAAAGTAGTTGCATATACAAGGTTGTTGAAATATAGTATGGAGTATAATAATAATTATACAGTGTGGGTAAAAAAATTGGAAGAATTTTGTTATATAGGGTAGAGCTGTTGCATATATGGAGTACTTGAAATATAATAATATAAGTCAAGTTATCGTTATACAGTGTGATTCAAACAAGGTTAGAAACAGTTGCAAATGAAGGATGGATTAAATGAAGAGAAGTTATAGTTCATTCTGTGCTTAAAAAATATAAGGAAAAAATCTGAAATAGCGTAGCTCATAATCAGTTGCACAGATATGATATTTGAAATATAGGGATGAGTAGAGTTAAGTAGTTTAATCTCTAAAAATGTTAGATATTTATATTTACACAGCGTGGTACAAAAAATGTCACACTGGGTGGCCGATAAGTAGTTGCACATACAAGGTGGTTGAAATAGAGGGTGGAGTTGAATTATAGTTAAATAGTGTGGATAAAAAATTGTGCTCATTTTTTTAAAGATAGAACATGAGTTGTTGCATATATGCAATATCTGAAACATGGGGTGAAGTAAAATTATAGTTATACAGTGTGATTAAAATAAAATATCTCAAAAATGGTTATTTGGCGTAGTTATACAGGATGGTTCAAAAACCGATAGCTAATTAAGTAATAATGGGTGACTAATTGGCAGCAGTATATGCAAGATATTTTAAATATAGATGGAAGTTATAGCTATAGAAGGTAGTTCTTAAAAATATTGAATAAAATTGTTATATAGGGTTGCCACCAATAGTTGCGGTTTGGGTGAAATGGGTTGGGATTGGTGAATTTAGTTATACAGAGTGGTACAAAAAATGTTATATTGGGTGGCCCATAAGTAGTTGTAAATATATGGTGGTTAAGATCGGGGCTTAGCAGAATTATAGTTTTACAGGGAGGATTAAAAAATATTTAAAAAAGATTGTTGTATAAGGTAGACTAGGAACAGTTGCATTCTGCTATATTAAATACCTGAAATATGGAGGGAAGCAAAATTTTATTTATATATTGTGTTTAAGAAATAGCTATAAACCCCAAACCCCGAAACAATGGCAAGATTATTAAAATCTTTGCTGAACCGAATACAACAAAATAATGACAAAATACAGATTTACGGAGAATCAATAACTATTAACATTAAAAGGATAATAATAGGAATAGGACAGCTAAAAATGGAGGTGTATATGGCCCCGAAGAGTAGATAAAGCAAAATTATTTAATACCTCCACAGAAATATGCAATAGACACCTAAATGGAAACCCAGTACTAACGACATACGAAGAACTATGGATTATTAAATACCCAAAAAAGGATATTAAAAAGTTTGTAAAAATTACAAAGCTATATTACTAAAATACTAAAAAACTTGAATTTCTGATGTGGCAGTGGTTTATTTTATAGTTTTATTGACTGTAATAAACTTATGCAATTTAAATTATTTTAAATTATTTTGTCTATAATTAATTGGTGATGGAATATATCTCTAATTGTCCCATCTGAAATGTTAATAACTTGTGACCACGACTTGTACAAAATTCAATTGCGGTGTTCCAACATTGTATTGTGTAAATAGTTTTATTTTGTTTCATAATCTTCCCAACTCTTTAATTTCGTATTCTTTCAAGTCTTGTGATACGGGTTGATCTTGTCCTTAAATTCCATTTAATTTTATTGCTCTTGCCTTATTTAGCCGCATTTTACATTCATCTCAAAGAATACTTTTTTATAAATGGTGTTTTCGACCTGTACTTATCAATCATAACCAGTTTTTCTCTCTTGGTCCTGTATTATTTAGAAAATGGTGCAAATTTGGATGTTCTTTTATGGTCCTGTTAGGAGAACAAAGGTAGAGCCAACAAAAAGAATAGAGTTGAGACAAAACATGTGGGAAAACCAAATTGAAATATAACTATAAGAGGTTGCTGATACTACAAAATGATAAAGATTTTCAAATAAAATATGACTGAAAAACCTAAACTTGAGTAGATCAATAATGAAACGCATCTAACACACGCCGGAATAGGATGAAGCACTTATGTAAGTAAAAATTGTTTCAGAGAACAACTTCGTTAAACACAGACCACGTAGAAATGCTTTAATGGTATTCAAGGATTTGACAGATTAGAATATCGAAATTCAATTAGTCCTGGTTGTAGTGTAGAACGATAAAGAAATTAAAAAGAAAGTGATAATTTTAAATACCCACCCCCATCTGGAGAGACGAAACCGTAGTAACAATACAAGGGATATTAAGATTTTTAAAACTTATAGAAAATAAACTCAGTGAGATAACTAATTAACAAATCTCATAAATTATATAAAGCTTATTATATATATATATATATATATATATATATATATATATATATATATATTATTCTATAAACTGAAGAAAGTAATTCACCCGAAGTGTAAACTGCTGTTTGTCCTTGATAAAGCTTTAGGAATGCCTTACAACCACCTTGCTGAAAAGCCGGTGCCCCTAAGACTGTCACGTGGGTGAGGTACATGGGTGCGGCATTTATCTTGATGTTATGGGATAGCAGGCCTGCAAAATAATCGACGTATCTGCAAGAGAATCAAGAAGTGGTTATTAGCGATGTTACTTACGTAGATAGGTAAGAAAATTAGTCATGATGCAACTTATTGACATTACATTACATTAAAATAATCTTGCAATATGGGAATTTAGTTTAATAAGTTAGACTTAATAAATCTCAGCAATTATTAATCAAAACTTTCCTGGGTAATTAATTTCAAAACTGGAATTTCTTGAACAACGTATGTTAGATATTTATAAGAATTCTTATATTTGGAACGAAGTTTTAGGCTTGTTAACGAATCAGCTTTCGAAAACATTCAACAAATACCTAAGAGTACATTACATTCATAATATCGGATGTCGCCTATAAACACTTAAGTTAAGGAAAAATAAATTAAACAAGTTACAGTATATAGACAAACAACATAAAAATTATTAATAATTTACTGAAAAATATACAAAAATTTATTTAGGAGTGAGACGAAGATTTTAATTTAGACTTAAAACAGAGAGTTTACATCAATGATATCAATCTCCAACTTTTTTAGTACTCTTAGAGATCTATCAATGACATCGGTGGTGGATGTAGGCTTGTCATTTTGATGGGCTCGGGTTCGTTTGAGGAGAGCGGGGCTTGACACCGCTAAAGGTAGGTTTTAGCAAAATACACTAAAAAATACGCAGATCATGGGGGGAGTTTGAGCCGCTTAACCCCACTTCAATCCGCCAATGAATCATAGATTGTTGACCACAATTATTAGCCTGAAAGGGTGTAAACTACAAGTTGAAAGTTTTTTAAGTTACGGCACGGTACGTGCACGAGATATTAGAGGTAGAAGCTGGGGGCCTGAATAAAACATGGGTCAAACTTTAAACGCCTCATTTCCAAAGTATCCAAGCCAATCGTACTAATCATATCAGTTTTATGGCTACAGCTACCAATCGAAGAACTTTTTTTGCTCTTATCTAGGAAACCAGACAACATAAAAAAACTTCAAACTTGATCTTATCAATAAGGTATAAAGGAACTTGGAGATATTTATAGGAAGTCCAATACCATTTCTGTTCACCAGTCCTAACGAGGCGTATGTACCCAATTAGCCAACATGGATGACTACCATTGAGACAACAACTGGTAGTTGAGGAGAATATCGAGTCGATGCTACAAAACGGAGTTATGTGTCCATCAGCCCATTGTCTACTTCCGTTGTTTTAGAAAAAAACGAGGATGGAACCATCCGGTTTTGCGTAGATTATAGGAAATAGACCAAGGTGACGAACTACAGATACACTGACCACACTAGTAGGGTCCCGTTGGTTATCCACATTAGACCTAAAAAGTGGATATTGGCAGGTTGGACTATACGAAAGCGACAGAAAAAGACAGCGTTTTCCACTATTAAAGAGCTGCTCCAATTCATGGTCATTCAGTTGGGGATATGTAACGCTTCCGCTATGTTCTAAAGATTAATGTATGTATTGGGGGGCTTGACATAGAGGACATGCTTAGTATACCTCGACGACATTCAGGTTATGGGTAGCACATAGGATGTAGATCTGAAGAACCTCGGTGAAGTATTTTCCAAAATTCAGGTCAACCTGAGATCAACCCTAAGAAGTGTTTCATGTTCCAAAAAGAGGTAAAGTTTTGGGCTACGTCGTGTTTCGAGGTAATTTACTTCGAAGGCATCAGAGATTAGTGCCGGAAATATGATACCTGCGCAGCAATGCAATGGAAGCGTCCCATTTGAGAGAGTTGCCAACGATATCGCCGGTCCATTTCCCGACTTAGAGGGAGAGAACAAATATATACTGGTTGCAATGGAAGTCTTCAGCAAGCGAGTCATATGCTACAATCAGGGGGCAACGGTGCTGGTGGAGCAGTTATTCAGCAAGAATCCAACGTATTCCAGAAGGTCTGTACCATGCTGTTCAATAAGAAAACGAAAACCACACCTTTGCAACCACAATCGGATAGAATGGTGGAAAGATTCAACACGACCTTGGAACAACATCAAGGAGTTGAGATTACCTCGTGATTTGACCTTTGGCTCACCAGACGAACCATCCCTTAAGGTTAACAATTAAGCCGACCAACTCCGATATAGCATGCGCATACACGAACTAGCCCGAACGCAAATGTTGGCTACTAGCGATCTCAAGGCAAATTCAGCCGAGTTCCAAAAGAGAAATAAAGTATGGCTATAGCCCCAGAAGAGTACAGGCAAGTCTCCTAAGCTCACAGCAGCTAGCAGCCTGAAATGATCCATACGAGGTGATCAAGGGGATCAATGACGTTATCTTTTGTATTCGCCGGAATTCAAGAGCTAAGATGAAGATGGGTCATTCGGATCGATTTGCTCCCTATCAAGGAGGGGATGATTCTGATAGCTGCCAAAATGCGAATCCTTCGGGATATTAAACATTCTAAATAAAATTTAACTTACGAATAAATAAATAATAACGAGAGAGAACAGACGAACATCTTGATCTACTGTGAGGTTATATAAATGCGACTTACTGATGGGGAAGGTTCAAGTTAAGTGGAATCGGCAGCATCGCAATCTTCATCTGTTCTCTATTAGTCATCGTTATTGCTGTAAATAAGTCGAATGTATTGTCATTTATTTTGGTTGAATAAAGACGTTTATATTGTGTGTAAAAAATTGTAATTGAACTCAAGGAAACATGTTTAATAATATTGTTAGGTTATGTTCGTCTTGAAAACGCAACTAGTGAAGGTTCTCGACTAGAAACAATATACTGCCTTGCGTTCAATGATTCAAAAATCCCGAAAAGATACTATCACAAATTTTGCTGTTGGTCCAACCTCGGTCTAGGATTTTTGTTTAATCCAATTCTAGTTGTCACAAATAACCTTCAGGAAATATTGAGTACGTAGATATCAATTAAAATTGTGCTGATATTCGTTTTACTTCAGTAAGTGTTTTGGAGACAGAAACATTCTGAAGGTTTACCATGTCAATACTTGCTAGGTAGTTTTCTATTGTATGTGAGCTATAAAATAATTTTTAAAAACGGACAAAAAAGCTCTATATATTTTTTTGTTCTCAAGTAACTACTGATCTCCGACTTGACCATACAATGTATGGCATCACACTCCCTCTAAGACACACATTAATTAACTATTGATTATTATTATTTTTTTATTTTTATATTTACGGAATGTATCTTCGCACGAGTAAGGAACTTTTATTTTACTCAGAACTGGTTACTCTATATAACACCATGTGAAATAGACCGCTGAATTTATTGAAATAGTTGGTCCCGGAGATATTTAAAATATTGTAATCAATATATACAGGGTATTCCATCTCAAACGAGAATATCTTGGTTATTTTCAAAACTATTGCAATAAGGAAAAACAAGTCGATTTTTGTTTCGAGAGAGAAATTTTTTGAGGTGAATTAGCGGTTGCTCCCATTCAACATAAATAGGCCAATTCAATGACCTTGAGATTTGAGATACGGAAAGGGAAAATAGGTGTTGTCGTATCATTTGAAAGCCCGTTTTACGGACTATACCGTCATAATAAATTTTTTTATTGCAATTCCTGTTTATGTAACAGAAAACCCAACGGACCTATTAGTAAAACCGGATTATTAAATTAAAAGTGTTTACTGCATGGTAATGTATTAAAAAGGAATTCTTTTATAGTACGGTCTTAAACCACCTTGTTTCATAGCCGCACCCTGTAATAACACACGATACAACAAAAACATTAAATGTAAACATTCATTTATTTTGCACTATTTTTTGCTGGTATTTACAGCAAGTTTGTTTATCTGTTGTGACCTTTATTCGATCATTTGAAGCATTGTACAGTTATCTGTCAAGTTATTACTTTAATGATTTGTTGAAAATTTAAAAGATAATTATGGTATACACATTGCAAGAACGTGTTGAGCTGGTAAGTGTTTATTACCAAAATCAAAAATGTGCTCGATCTGCTGCAAGGGTTTTTAACCAAAACCATCCCGAACGTAACGTTCGTCATAAATACGTATTGCAGTTGATTTTAAAATTTGTAGAGACGGGCTCAGTAATGAATAAAAAAGAGATCCCATTGGAATTGTTAATGTCGTTGTTCGGCGGATTTAAACTGATAGTGACGATTTTTGTTTTACTTATCATTAACTTTTCTGCAAACTGTTTTCTCCTATAGTGTTTGGCCACCGCTTTAAAACTAAAATCGTAAATCAGTTTGCATAATTAAAACCCAAAGGCGAGATATTTGATTCTGTCCATTACTGTATGGCGCTAGCAAAGTTGCGGTCATAAAGGGACAAAATTAATATATTGATGAACGATGTAAAAAAAAACGAAGCATAAGGAATATATGAAGAGTAATAATAACTGAAAATCAATTATTGCCAGAAAAGTCTAATGGAGAATTCTTCAGTATAACGTGATCAAAAAGTCATACCAGCAATCGCTGTGAAATTTTTTTGAACGAACTTGAATACAACTATTGGTAGATTAGCATATTAGTGGAACCTTTAGTACAGAGCTAGGCAAACTGAAGGTGCCAAGTTTATTTGACAAACAAAACTGTTGTGGAGAAAACTCAAAGTAATATAACAAAAGCTCGAGATAAAATATCTCCACACCATATAAATATCTTAACACTTTTTGTATATAGGAAGATTGGCCGATTATTTTCTACACTAAAGATGTGAAACAGATTTTCTGTAAGGGGCAACCGTAATCGACATCTTTCAAAATTGCCCTACTGCACTGCATCGGTTATACATGTTAAATACCTATCTATTACACAAAAGGAGTGCGGATAGAAAATTCCAATTAGTAAATAGAATAGTTTTTAAAATTTGCTGTTTTATGGCTTATTTTATAAATTACCACTATCTTTTAAATAACTATTATGTTGTTAAAATTACAGGAATTTATTTACTAAAATTTCTCAAAATTAATACACTTTGTAGTAATAAATGTTGTGTAGTTAAGTGTAAGTTAAGGAAATATAAAATTAATTTTATTACATTACCTTTTATTAGACGGTATTAGCAATGGTCCTACATTATCATCTAGGAACCTTCTCATTGAGAATCGGTCTAAGGCTTGTTCTGCGTTTCCACATATGTTTGAATAGTGCATATAAGCGGCGACCACTACACCTAGTTTATCCTTGTTAGCCCTGAAAAATAGTACAAGCACATAAAATATCTAGCTGTATAGTGTTGATTTACTATATTTGGGAATATATTTGTTATATTTTCTTTGATATTTACGGACGTTTGCCTTTATTTTTCTGATTTGCCAAAAAATAATTTGTTTTACGTTATGAAAAAAAGTAATTTCTCACGTTTTCTCAACTTTTGTCCACCACTTTTTTTAGTATTTGCACCAGCTTGTATACGTATATCTCTAATTCATCTTATATTGCAACCTCCCTGTATTTGCTGTTGTGCATTGGTCACCCAATGTAACTTATTGGTTTAGCATTTTCTGAACCACCTTGAATAACTATAATTCCACTCTACGAGAAATTACACCTAACCTGATAGTTTTAAACCACCCTGTATAAATATAATTTTTCTTCACTTTACTGGCGGTTTCTAATATTGTTTAAATCTCCCTGTATACCTATAATTTAGCTTCGTGCCATATTTCAAGTACTCCATATATGCAACAGCTCATGATCTATATCACAAAAAGGTTTCATATTTTTGAACCACCCTGTAAATGCAACTGCTTCTATTATCTAACTTTTGAAAATAAAAACATAGGAAACCTACGAATTGTTGATAATTCTGGAATAACTTCCTCACAGATCTGAGCCTCACAGCTGGAAACCAGGCAATTCAAAGCTATATATATATATATATTTTAAAGCACATCTATTCATGCTGAAAACGAGAACGATTGAAATATTGTAACACTTTAATTTTAAGAAACAAATTTTAGGGAACACATTTCTCTCATTCACTTTAAATTTTAGTCTCTCTTTTATGGCAATAGGGGCGCGATTCATATCAAAAATAAACTAAAAGGAGATTCTCAAGAATTATTATCAAGATTTTGGGGTATGGGTGTGGATTACCTACTTGTGGTATACCATTGGCAAAGCTGGTATTTATCTCAGCGGTTAAAATTCCACAAAACTAAATTAGAGATCTATTGCAATAAACTAAGAACTATGAATTCGAGTCCAGTCACTAAATTTTTTTATTGAAAAGAAGGTACGATAAAAAATGTTGGGCCCTCACTTCGGATTATGCAACTTAACACAGAGGGTATTTCAAGACCTAAGTGCGACTTTCTCGGCTGCATTACTAATTATAATTAAGTAGACATTTTGTGCATATAGGAAATGCATGTCGCTGACAAGGACCGGAACACTACGGTTCGGCTGTGTATGTAAAAAACAATTATCTCGGTCGGTACCTCTAACGGACTCTCGAAGGGTCATTCCTTCCTTCCAACATGTTATTGTTACTGTTATTGACCTGTAGTAGGAACGGTACAGGACCCACCCTGAAATTGTAGGCAAGCCAGATGGCAAACTTCCTGCAACAAATGGAAGAAGGCATTATGGATCTATCTCCCATACCACATCACTATATGGATTTTGTTAAAATTCTCCAAGAAGCTACCAAAGCCTGGTGAATTCCGGAGACAATTTATACCTGTTTGGTCTAATGAGGTCGAGGATCTCTGCTCTTGATATAAAAACAGTGAAGACGAACAACTAGGGGAAGAAATCCTGTCTATGCTTGATGACGCCAGGGTCAGGCGGTGAATGGAGACAAAGGTCTTTCGGCTGCTCCCCGCTGTGGTAGAAACATGCCATCGACCCTCCTTTGTGGCGCAGTATTTTAGGATATATCCAACAGTGTACCTGTTAGAAAAGACTTGGCCAGGCTAGTTAAAACTGATATAAAAAAACTGCCTTTAAAGTCTCCCCGATATCTTCCTATGGTTCTCACACTCCTCATCCTTCACAGCTGACGAGCTGAGAAGTATTATACAACCACTAAAGACGCGCAAGCTTCAGGAATCGACATGGTTTTCCCTGAGTTTCTAAAATATTTGGGACCGTAAGCCTTGCAACGACTGAGAACTTTCTATACCAATATCCTCAATTCAGGAGAAATCTCAAACCTCCGGAGAAGCCTTCAAGTTATAGATCTATAATTCTTCTCAATTTGCTATAAGCTCCTGGAGAGACTAAGCTACAACCGAATGAGACCATTAGTAGAACCTGCATTGACTCTAAACTAAGAAAATAGTTACTTAATTAAGAATCTGGGTGGAGGCATGCCTGGACAAGACTTGCCAAGAAGAGAGTGGATAAGAATGAACATGGTAGATGCAAAAATGGGGCTTAGGCGATGTCGGCATATGTGACTGCACTGCGGGGACGTTGAGCAGGCAATGGACTATATTGTTCTAAATTCCGTGGGTTCAAAATTAAACTTAAACAGATATTTACGTTCACTTTATATGACTTTATTCGCACTAAAATAAATTCATTATTTATTTACTACAGGTGATTTCTATCGATACAATTCACACGGTAATATAAACTAAAACTAACCTACTCGACATGTACAACTGTCCTTTTTATTATCAATTTAGAAAAGATTCGAGGTCGATGCTTTTTGCGCCAATGGATAGTTCAGAATAGTATCTTTTTTATTACCTCAACCGGTGGTATCTTTATGTTTTGTTTTTTTTTTCGAAATTTAGAAGGTTTGTAAATTTTTCCATTGGCGGCGTAAAAATAAATGTCCTGCTAAATGTTTTCAGGAGGGAAAAGAAGACTGAATAGGGTAAGACCTGCGGCTGTGGAATGGCAGTCCGATCTTGATCTATGTGCTTATTTTGTATTGTATCTAGACTATTATAAAATCGTAAGTTTGTCTGTTTGTTTGTTTGTTTGTTTGTTCGGGCATCACGTGAGAACTACTGAAGGGATTTTGCTGAACCTTTTTTGGTGCAAAGCTTGTAGTTTGACTTAAAATCTGGTATCCATTTTATCTCCATACATTGACAGAAATGGTAGATATAGCGAAAAAACTTCTATCATGTTGGGGCGTACACAATTACTCTATTGGTTCCAGCGCACGCACCAAATATTAGATACTTGCATCAGCTTAGGTCTTATTAAAAATTCGGAATATGCCAATGTAACATGATTCGATTTAAAAAAAACAACTGATAAATGAGGCGACAATTTACAGGGTGTTCTATATATAGGAAACTTAGAGCGGAGTAGAATTTCATGGATTTAAAAAATCTTTAGAAAAAGTGATATTAGGTGGACCTTAAGCAGCTGCATATATACAAGCTGGTTGAAATAAGAGGGGAGTGGACTTAGTTATACGGGGTGCTTGAAAAGAGTTGAACTGAGTGAGCCATAAATAACTGCATATACCAGGCAGTTGAAAAACCGGTGGATATTTATAAAGGGTGGATTACAAAATGTTATAATAGTTGCATATAAAATGTTGTTGAAATAAGAGTAGAAACAATTATACTTACACATGGTGGATAAAAAAATCATAGAAAAAATGTGTCATGTAAGCAGTTAAGCTATTTGAATTATCTTCTTGAGTTATAGGTATGAAACGGGTTGAAAAAATGTTAGAAGCAGTTGTTTATAAAGTGTTGTTGAAATATAAGATGGAGTAGAATTATAGTTTATAGGGTGCTTAAAAAAATGTTTAATATTCACAAGTAGTTGCTTAAATAGGATGCCTGAAATATGTCTCGGATTATAAATACAGTTATACAGGTGGGTTTAAAACATATTACAAAGCTGTATCATATACAGGACGGTTGAAATATAGGGTGGAGTAGGATTTTAACAATAAAAGGTGACACAAAAATGTTATATAAGCAGTTATATATACAAGGTTAGACTATAGGGTAGAGTAGAATTATAATTATACAGGGTGGGTAAAAAATTGGTATAACATTTTTTTAGAACGTGAGCACTTGCATGTATGGAGTACCTGCAATATGGGGCGAAGTATAGTTATAAGTACAGAGTGTTATTCAACAAGGTTAGAAAAAGTTTCAAATAATGGGTAGTTAAAAAAATGAGGAAAAATTGTGAAATAGCGTAGCTCATAATCAGTTGCACAGATAGGATGGTTAAAATATAGAATGGTCTAGAACTATATATCTATTATTGTTGGGGATTGGTGTTATAGTAAAGTATTTAAAAAACGTTATATTGGCTAAACAATAAGCAGCAGCATATGCAGGGTGGTTGTAATACAGGTTGAAGGAAAGATATACATACAAGGTGATACAAATAAACTTGACACAATATTGTTATATAGGGTGCCCCATAAGCAGCTGCAATTTTGGTCAAATATATTGGGAACTGATGGATTTGTATTTATAGGTAAACATTGTGTGCCAAAGAATGTTATAATAGGTGGCCGATAAGTAGTTGCAAATATGTATTTGAAATAGAGCTAGAGTTATAGTTAAACAGAGTGGACAAGAAAATGTTCGAAAAATTTGGTAGGATAGAACATGAGCTGTTGCATATATGCAATATGGAAAACATAGCGCGAAGTAAAATTATACTTATACAGTTTGATTAAAACAATGTTACGAAAAGTTGCATATAAGGGGTGTTTGAAATAAAAGGTTGGGACAAATTATACTTTCTAGGGTGTTTTAAAAGATATCAGAAAAATGATTATATTGCGTAGTCTATAAGCAGTTGCATGTATGAGATAGTTGGAATATAGAGTGAAGCAGAGTTATAGTTAAGAGTTTTAAAAAATGTTACAACTGGTGGTCCCTAAGCAGGTGAATATATATACAGGGTAGTTGAAATATTCTGAGTAAAATTATGGTTATACGGATGGTTCAGAAACTGATAGACAAATAAGTTTATAATGATTGTCTAATTGTCAGCAGTATAAACAGGATGGTTTAAATATAGATGGAAGCAGAGTTGTAGTTGTACGAGGCGATTCAATAAAAAAAATATGTCGGGTATTGGTGGATTTATATTTATACCGGGTGGTAAAAAATGTTATACTGGGTGGCCGATTAGACGTTGCATATACAATAGTTGAAACAGAGAGAGGAGTAAAATTATAGTTATATAGTGTGATGAAAATAATGTTAGAAAATGTCGCATGTAAGAGGGGGTTAAAATATAAGGTGGAGAAAAATTATACTTTCCAGGGTGGCTCCAAAAATATCAGAAAAATTGATGAATAAGATAATTGAAATATATAGTGGTGCAGAGTGATAGTTAAGTGTTTAAAAAAAGTTATATTCGGTAGACCCTAAGCAAACCATATACAAGGTGATTTAGATATTTTGAGAGTAAAATTATGGTTATACAGGATGGTTCAAAAACGTATGGACAAATAAGTTATAATGGTTGACTAATTGGCAGCAGTATAAACATGATGGATTAAATAAAGAAGAAGTAGAGTTATAATTGCGTTTAAAAAAAGTTGAATAAAATTGTTATATATGGTGGTTAATAACGAGTTGCAGTTTTGTAGAATTATGTTGGGGATTGGTGTTATAGTTATACGGAGTGGTAAACAAAATCTTATAATGCTTAGTTGTATATATAAGGTGGTTGAAATCGAGGGCGGAGTAGAATTATAGTTTTAAAGCGTGGATCAAACAATGATAAAAAACATTATATAGGATAGATCATGAACAGTTGCATCCTACGGTGTAGAATACCTAAAATATGGGGCAAAGCAAAATTATAGTTATACAGTATGTCTAACGCAATGTGAGAAAAGTTGCATATAAAGGGTGGTTAAAATATAGGGTGGAGAAAATTTTCAGAAACAATTGTTGTTGTTGTTATGAGCAGTTGCTTAACAGGGTGGCTAAAGGTATAGTTACATGTTTCATAAGTTACTTCTGTTTGTACAGAATTGTTATATATATATTTTGTTTTATCTGTATCAGTTACTTCTCATATGAAATATATATATCAATATATTAAAAAACTAAGCAAATTATAAATGAGGAAAATGCAGACTCCATCCAAGCAAAAATCAACTGAAATTTTGAAATGTAATCCCTGTGAGCGAAATGTACCCACTTCAAATTATTGTATGTCAAGAAGATAAATGCAAATATACTTCGGTACGTTTTCAACAATGACGCCAATTCCATCCCTAACAAATACAAAAAATAATACCTAACAAGAAAACAGTTTAAGTGAAGCCTAAAAGAGACTTGTCATTTGACGAACGTCCATTATTTAAATGAAACCGAACCTCAGTTTTTTCTGATTTATATAATGATAACGATAATTTATAAGAATCCTCCGATTATTATTATTCTGGAAATCAAATAAAAAATTTAATTATAATAATGTTCAACGAAATGAATATGTCGCATATAATCCTCAAACGTTTTAAGAATATTCCTTACAAGATCACTCATGGCGATATGAATCCAAATTTCAAATTTCCAGAAGAGACTTCATATAAACCCCCCTTTAACTGCATGCCTCAGAAATGTATATTACATTTATGGCATAATTAAAACATTCAAATTAATAACTGACACTGATGCAAGAATTTCAATTTTCAAGATTAAAACAGTTTCAAATAATCCCAAATATTTCAAAAATAAATAAATAAAAAGAAAAAAAGCAAATAAAAAAAGCAATTGATTACTGTATTTTGTTTAGAATTCTAGGACATATTTTATCTTGAAGGGGATAAATTAAGTTTTACACATGAGATCAAACACTCCATACGAATAAATATCTTATGGATATCCCTAATTTCATCAGGACTAAGTTAAAATTGTAATTTCCAAAATGTTAGATAATTGTTTTTTTAGTATTTCTCTTAATTACTACTAACTATATCTCAATAGACGCAACAGGACATTTGTAGACAATTTGGAAATCTAATGTTACGAATAATTAAACAATATTCATAAAATGCTTTATTATTTAAATATTAATTGTGCTTTATATTCGAAATAAATTATTAGCAGCAACAGATGTTTTTACCAAAATTTGAAGTTGTGTAGAATTCCTTTTAAATAATTTTTGTTGTAATATGGATTCAAGTAAGTACTTGCTAATAATTTTCAAAAGTTTGTTTATTCCTGAAACATTAGTATGTTAATTAACATTTTTTTTAAATTATTACCTTTTAAAATAATAAATATCACAGAATCTGACAACTATTTGGGAAACATTTCTTTACATTTATTTTTCATTTAATATGAAATATTAAGAAACTAGTTTTCTTGAGATAAATATTTCGAGCAGATGAAGATTCTTGTTCTACTATGCTTAGTGAACAGGTAAGTAAAAATTTGCATTGTAATTACCTTTCCATTTTTGACCTTTTCAAGATTGAATTTGTTGAATAAGTAAGTAGGTAAATTATTGACTTGAATTGAACCACCTGTCTTGGCTTTTTATTAGGTGGGTCTAGGAGAGAATTTTGAGAAGCACTAGATCTTTTATGTAATCCGGGACGCTGAGAGGCTCTTGTCTAACTTCCTCACTATATTTACAAATCCGTAAAGTGTCAAAGTAACTACTGGTCAGTTAGTATATTGCCAGCATTAATTTGGTCGACCAAGCCAAAATCCTGCATTGCTTGCGTATCTACTACTTCATCAAAATTGATTGTTGCTTGACATCACCTTCAAAAATTTACTAGGTAGGTATTTAATTTGTACAGAATGAGCACATTTATTGGTTATATTTTTCTAGGTACCTAACAAGAGTGAATGTGCTACTTATTAATTGGTGTTATGTTTTGTTCATTATTTTCAACTTTTTAGTTCTACTAGGAAGTGAGTTAATATATATGTTTTTAATTTTCAACTATTTGTTTTGTTTAAAGCCTGTTCAGCTTCTTTTCAGCTTTTTAGTTCTACTTTGCACTTGTAGTTTTTATTCTTTATTTGTATGTATAACCTTAATAGGTCGGGAACAGTTAACACCGAAAGACCTAACATTACAGAATGATACAATTTCGTTTCAATTGACAGGTAGTTATAGGAACTAAATAAACTTGGTAGGAGTTGCCTTAATAAGCAAAAAAATATGGTGAATTAAATTAATTGTTACCACTATTTCTTTTATAATTTTATGTTTTTTTTTGTTATACTGAACAACCTGTGTTTAATCGAACTGACAGTACAGGAAATGAAGCTCAAAAATAGCACAACCTAGCAATTTTTTCGTCCAACATAGATTTGTACAAAAATGTGGGATTAGGCTCCCTTCACGCTTTAGTTCATTTTCTATATCATGCCATTGTACGCCTTTTGTTTTTTAAGGGTGAAAACTACCCCTAGTTGTAAAAAACTATAAAATAACATTTTAAACCTTAGTATGGGCAAAATTTGGTTCGGATTAGTTAAATAAGGATTGTTTTATGCTTTAGGATACAATTTTATAATGTTTTAACCCTAAAAAATCAACCCTTGTTAGAGCTTAATGTAACAAAAATCCTAAAAAATTATTTTATCTTGCATTGGTTTGCACAAAAAATTTAATTTACACTAGTCGCACCCTTTACTTCAAATTATATATCATGCTCATGGGTATTGTTTATTTCTTAATGGTGAAAACCACCCCTATTTGTCAAAAATTATACAATAACATTGTAAACCTTAATATAGGTAAAATATGTTTTGTATTGGTTAAATAATGATTGTTTTATGCTTTAGGATATAATATCATAATATTTCACCACCCTTAATAAAATTGCAATTAATTTAATATATGTACATAAAAAAAGTAGAATTATATTTAAAAAAATTATTGACACAATTATTTTAAAGGAATAGTTGCGGCGTTGATGTGTTAGAAACTCCAAAGCAATATGTACGAATAAATTCTTCAATTATAAAAGTATATACAAAATAATAAAAAAACTTGAAATATAAAATATAAAAATGAATTTTTTATGCACGAACCGAATAATTTTCATAACCATAACGAACCCAATTCAATAATTCTAAAAAAACTCAGAGCACCTCATGCTCTGAGTTTTTTTTATTTCTTTAGAACTTTAGAATACACTGGCAAGAAATCAACGAAATATACACTCACACAGAATGGAAATTTGGCACATATTACATTACTGCTAAAGACACCGATTATGTAGATTATTACGCTCCGAAGCGGGCTTTTCGAATTTTTCAAAAAAAAATTGGATTGACTTTTTAAACATAGCTCCATCATTTTTTGCGCTTTCCACAATTGAATGTCCTCTCGAACACTTCTTCAATTGTCGGAAGCGCAACTGATGAAGGTTCCCCAACCGGAAACAATATATATTATATATCTATATTGTGTTGTGTACAAAAGAATGACACCTCGAAGAGAGTATTCAATATCTCTGACAGGTGAAGGTAACCTGAAAATTTCATCGTGACATTCTAACCTAGGAATTACGGGTAACAGCAATTACATGGAACGGCTCCAGATTCGGAACCTCTATGTGCTAGTTTCCCCGAAAATTCTATATGTCGGTCTTTACATCTCGCGTCTTCAAATGTATATGAAAGTGCCGATATTAGTCATTGAAAATAACTAATTTATCATTTCTTAGTGCAAAATTCACAGCCGATTCAATAGTGTTGTGCATTTTTTTAAGAGTGTTTGTTCATCACGCTAAGTTAAGAGCAATCACTCCTAATAATTAGAAGTTCAATACGTACGTATACAAACACACACACGCAGAAAAAAATATTATATAGGGTACCCGTCAGTAGTTGAATATATATGATAGTAAAATTATAGGACCGAATAGAATAATTGTTAAACAGGGTAGTTAAAAAATGTAAAAATGATGTTATACCTATAAGGTAGACCATTAGCAGTTGCATTTACAAAGGTGCTTACAATGTAGGGTGAAATGGAATTATAGTTATAAAAGGTTATTAAAAAAGGTTATATTTGGTGGCAACGAGCAGGTTTATATAAAGTGTGGTTGAAATATATGCTAAAAAAATTGTACACTGTGATTTACAAATTCTCTTTTGCGTAGCCGAAATTGCTATATGGGGCGTAGAGAAGATATTGTTATAGAGACTGATAATACAAAATGTTAGAGATATGAATGAAATATAAGACGCAGTAGAATGTTAGTTACAGAACCCAGTTAAAAAAATTATGGTGGCCCATAGGATTATTAGGTCAATTGAAATGAAAATGTATTATTGTGTAATGTTGGGGCTATCGATATTCTCGGGTTATTAAGGTTATACATACAAAATAAAAAATTAAGAGTAAAAACTACCCAAATTCAAAAAAAAGTTGAAAATAAAACTAAAAAAAATAACAATCAAGTTTGATGAAGTAATAGAATTTTAGGTTTGCTTAGCACCGATTTTAAAAATATACTACATAGGTAGGTAGGTAATTAATTTGTACAGAATGAGCACCTTTTAATGTTTACATTTTTAATTTGTGTGTAGGTACCTAACAACATTGAGTGTGTTATTTATTGTTTAAAATTGTATATTGGTATAATTATTTTCAACTTTTTAGTTATACTTGAAACTCGGTTCATAGTTCTTTTCAAAAATGTTCTATAATGTTCAGGTACTTTAATTTAAATATTTTGAAAGGTTTCCGTCATTATAATTATGTACTCGGCTGTGTTCGGGCTGGGAACCGCGCCTAAATTATGAATTCGATTTATTCTTCAATAATTTCTAAATTTTTGCTTGATAGTTAATGAGTATTCTGTACACATTTTCATTTATATATATTGTAATAAATTCTTTTGTTGCATAGTTTGTTTAAATTTTCGTTAACCATTACATGTATAATAGTTTTCGGGGGAAATAAATTAATCCTTTTGCCAAGTTGTTCATGTAGGTAAATTTCTAGTATATCAGAAATTAAATTTCACATATACGAGTATGCTCGTATAAATTACCTAAGGAAATAAATTTTGAGGTTAAAGAATTTTCAAGTCAATAATCAGTTCGGAAAGGAGAAAAATCAATCCATTTACAAACGAAAAACTTAGATGAGGAAATAACAAATCAGTCATAAATTAATGCCCTTGAATATTTGGAATTCACTACTGACCTAGCATGCAGAACGGCAATTCGGTGTTTATCTCCTGAGAGCCACGAATCGATTTCTTTGCAGATCGTACATAGCCTTTCCAGTGGCGGTGCCAAATTGGATGACCAACCTATTTCTTTCACATGCTTATGTTCATTTCTTAACGCCCGTTTTGGTTCCGAAAGATTAAAAACCTAGAAAGGAAATCAATAATTAATATTATCGTTATATTCTACTATCATAAATTATTAGTGCAGTAAGTGACACAATTTGTCATGGTGCACAATAAAGCAAAATAACTGTTAAAATATTTTTAAAATTAAAAGAGAAAAAAAAACACGTTAGTTTATACTTACGGGGGGAGACATTTTGCACGTATCGGTCACCCTATAGTTCCAATTCCTAAATGGAGGTGAATATCACTTCTAAAAGTTTAAATACTAAGGGGTATCATGTGATACCTATTTTTAAAGATACTTTTTTGCAAATATTTTGACACCTCTTTTTTAAAATCAAGTTATGTTTACAGAGCAATGCCATTTTAAACTTTCAAATTAAAATATTTATTATTTTCATAGTATTTACATTATTAATATTGTGTTAGCCTTAGAATGACCTTATACTTAAATTAGATATTCAAAATGTTCGCCATTAAGTCAATGGTAAAGTCGCAGCTTGAAATTCCACCTGCACTTTTTAAAGCGTCTCTGGTGTAATCCGCTCACACTCCTCCACTATTCTACGTCTATAGCGCTCCTTCTTCCAATCCATTTATCTGGGTATGTCTTATTAAACCAATTTCTTATAGGCAAGGCATAATGTGGAGGTGCTCCGTCCTATTGACAAAAAAGGTTTTCCTCCCCTAGTAACAAAGTTTCGTCTTGATCTATTTGATTTTTTAAAGATTCGATTATGAGGGGAATTATAGCATTTTCTAGTAAGTACAAATACAATTACCCAGTTATGTTTTCTTCTACGACTAAAGGACCAATATAATTTTATTTCCGATAATTCCGGCACATATGTTAATTTTCTGAGGATGTTGGTTATGCTCTTCCCGAAGAACTTGGGGATTGGTATTGTTCTAGTATCTACAATTATGTTTACTGACAAATCCATTTGAAAAAATCCTGTTTTTTCAGTACAACAAATATTCTTCATAAAATTAAGGTCTGCGTTTGCCCTTTGAGTCACTAATTCTAACCTTCTGTCATAATTATCCTCAGCAAGCTGTTGTAAAAGCTGTATTTTTGTAGGGAAAGAATTTATTGGGGTGTAACGTTTTATGCAAAGAGCCGACGGTAATATTTGTTATCCTGCACACTTTTGGTATTAATGTTTGACGATCCTTGGCAAAATGGCCAAATATCTCAACTTGTGCAGCTTCAGTTAAAACTCCACGATTCTTCACAATTTTATTGCACATACTTCCAGTTTCCTGAAATTTTTGAACACAGTTCAACATGTACTGATGCCCAATATTTTATCGAGATGTCTCTGATGAAAAACATGAGCAGTTTTGCGTCCACAGCGTTGTACTTCCCCATAAATAAATATTATTTCCATTCTTTCTTGTAAAGAAATAAACCATTGCCGAAATTTGATGGTCAGTATACAACAAAACCACTACTAATAATAAATTGTTTAAATTTACTTTGGCAAAAGTCAGTTAAGGATTTTTTTTTCAATTCAAAATTTTAATTTTTTTACGGTTTGTAGGTCATTACTCTGTAAAAAATAATCTCTTTTAAAAAATGATGTGTCAAAGGAGAGATCTTTAAAAAGAGGTAGGTATTACACGAAACCCCTTTGTATTTAAACTTTTAAAAGTGATATTCACCCTCGCCTAGGGATTGAAACTGCAGGGTAACCGATACGTGTAAAATGTCCCCCCCCCATAAGTATGAATTAACATGTTTTTGTTGTCTTTTATTTTACTTGATGAATGAAATGATATGTCAGAACATTGGCAAAAAAAGGGACCTTTAAAAACAGGTAAATATAAATTAACGTGTTTTTTGCCTTTTTCTTTTTAACATATTTTAAAAGTTTTTAGGTGGCTAGTTTTGAAAGGAAAGCCCTGTATAACCACCATTGAATACGAAATATGCCGTGGAACTGTGGGATAAATCAACTTACATGCGTCAAATCTGGTTCATTGGATACTTGTTTATGAGAATGTCTTAAACATTAGTGCACAATACACTTGTACAATTTTTGACATTTACGAAATATATTGTAGATAATAATTACACCTTTGACAATATAAGTAGTTGCTTGGTGTGTTAATTGTATAATGAAATTGCATTTCTTTTACCCCTCTTGTTCAAGTCTTGTGTCTTTTTTTTTCTCTAAATTGACACGGAAATGCTGGAAACTATTAACTTACTTTAGCTATGGATTTTTATCGCATACTGATGACACACAAGTACAACTAACCCCCTGTGGGCTAGACACATGATTATCCTTTCTGAAAGGTATGTTCTATGCTGACTACAGTACTACTTGTTATTATTCGTTTAGCTATTTATTTTAGTTTATGCAAGAAACTTCGTAATTTGAAATGTAACCTTGAAGTAATTGTGGTACCTGTTGAAATTTATTTTGAAGCAAATACTGTTATTTAGTAAGTCATCCATATTTCTCTAAATACATTTAATATTTCTACAAAAACTCTAGTGAGATTTGCGCGACTTATCGTAAGAACTAATATTAATATATTTCAACAATATATTATTCAATATTATCAAGAAATATCTAATATGTTACCTTCAAAAATGACAAGAATTTCAGAACTAGCTCAACAGTTGAGAATTTATCAAAAAATGTGGATAGTTTTTTTTTTGTAAATAATCTAAGAGCAAGCAACGTTTTCAACAGAGCAATTCAGGTAGGCCAGTTTTTAAATATTTTATCCCTCTCACTCTCCCAGACATCATATGGACTGCCTTCCTGGCGGCAATGGTTGCGCTCAGGTAAAATATTAATTTTTTAAATAATTTTAGAAAGGTTTCTTTTTTAATTTTATTATTTTAATTGAACTTTTTGACACACGAGTTTATTATTGCCAGATAATTATATTGTTGTTTAAACTGTGCCAGATGCCAATATATTAAAAAACAAAATATTTTAGTATGGCTGAACTATTTATGATGTTATTTAAGTATCTAAAAAGACAAAGTTAATTTACCACACATTTCAATTTTTAAACCTTCAACCAGACCCATCTAATAGTGAAAGGTAATTGGACATGTTGCAAGACTGTCAAGGGCTAGTTATTCAGGCGAGATAGACGACAGCAGTTGTTTGTAGTCAAGATGGCGTCAGTTTAGTCACATTCCTGTATTCGTTGATTTTTTTTTGTAATATTTTTAACGAAATTGTGTTACATTAAATTAAAATGTGTTTTTTGTAAAGATGGAAATGAAATTTTAATACTAAAGAAATCTAAATCTATCACAGAAATTGTTACAGCAGTTTTACGACTTTGATGGCAAAATAACGAAATTTATCTGAAATTAATTTCTGGTCAACAGTAGATCTTCTCAGCGTAACTACTTCAACTCCGGTATCAAATACTGCAGTAGATATTAAAGATAAAAAATAAAAATAAAATAGGTCCTAATAAATTTCTTTGCTGAAAGATTATAAAATTTTTCATTCCATTACAGATAATAACTTATTGCTAAACGATAACACTTCAATAGACAATGATAGCAATGAAAATGTCAGCAGTGATGATGATGATGATGATGACTATTATCAAGATGCCTTCGTTTTTTTTTGTGATACAATTATGGATTAAAAAATCTACTTGAGGTTGGCTTTTAGATACTTAAAGAACATCATAAAAAATTTATAAAATAATTTGATTTTTTTTTAATTCCAAATTAGCGTCTGGCACAGTTTAAACAACAATAAAAATATGTGTCAATAAATAGATTTTGGTGTCAAAAAGTTCAATTAAAATATTAATAAAAAAAGAAACCTTGTTAAAATTATTTGATAAAATGATATTTTACCTGAAGGCAAGCATTACCGCCAGTCGTATGACGTCCGGAAGAGTGACAGAGATAGCATATCTGAAAACTGGCCTACTTGAAATTCTTGTTTTCCAGACGTTGGTAGCTGTCGTAAAGAAAATAGTTGAATTTGTTCTTTGCTAGGAAACGAAGAAATTAGGTATGCAATAATATTTTATTTAAAGGAATTTTGTCAAGTGCGATTGTACTCGCATACTAAGGGCTCCGTACAACTTTTGAGATTTGATTTAATGTAGGTAATTGGCTCTTCTGTTGTTGGTTATGTTTTCTCTGTTTGATTCTTGGCAACGCTTGCACAAAAAGATTTAGGTACGGTAACACGGTACAATCAGCTGTCTCACTTAGTCGGTGACTTTTCCAGTTACTGGCGATAGATATAGTATTAAGTATATGGTAAAACTTAATATTCTGAATTTTTTTAAAAAGTTTAGGCTCAGTAGTTACCAGATATAGGCGGGAATAGAATTTTGTATAGTTTTTAAATCGTTTTAACAAATTATTTTAATAATATTTTTCACTTGACATATTGCTTGATGTTTTATAAAAAAAATGTTATTGTTTATTTAATATCAGCGTTTCTCCTTATTTTTCTTGTAAAGTACAAGCTAGACCTTTACTTGTAATTTATTTCAAATTTTAGGTATAATAGTTCTGTGATAAAGGCAGGAATAATTCGATTTTTTATATTTTTTAATATCTTTTAAACAATTTATTTTAAAATATGATAAAAATATATTTGTGTTCCTCATAATGAGCCATTCCTTGGATATATTACTAAGGCGTTTGAGAAAATTTAATTTTTTGTTTTCCGTTTAATTCTATAATTTGCTCTTCAAAATTAATACTAATGTTTTCTCCGTATTTTTCCTGTAAAGTTTACGCGAGGGCCTATAAGTTCTATTTTTTATTTGCAGGTCTTATAGTTTGGGAAATAAGGGATTACCTTTTGAATTAATTATTTTCAAAATATAAAAAATATATTTGTGTTCCTTAGAATGAGAGCTTTCATTTGATGTATTAAATAATGCGTTGGGAAATATATTAATTTCTTATTTAATTCTATAAACTGTCCCCCAAAATTAATATTAGGGGTTTGTCCTTATGTTTCTTGTAAACTTTGGGTAACATCCTACCTTCCCTATTTTTTTAAGTTCTAGGCTCAATAGTTTCGGAGATTAAGGGGGGAATATTCGATTTTTGTAAATTTACCCCTGAGATCAAAATTTCTGCATTTCTGATAGGTACTCTTGATCGAGTTACCAAACTATATGGTGATAACAATCTTCAACCTTTTTCGCCCAGTAGTTCCGGAGAAAAATACTGTGATGTGTAAGGCGAAGAAATCAGGAGTGATATTATAAGGGTATCCGTATATTGAATTTACAGCCCGTTAAACAGATTCAGGCTGTTGAAATTTTTATTCAGTTTCCGCTGTCCTTCTTTTGTCTCTTAATTGTTGATTTCTTTACTTCCACCATGTTGCATATTTGCGGCTTATTAGGTTCTTGCTACACAATTTGGAGCTGTTTGAACATTTCTCAAGAAGATAACTGCATACTGCAGTTTTTGTTATTACTATTTTTCCCAGAGCGATTCAATTTATATACTTAAAATTTACTTATGCGGTGCTTCATGCCGATGAGAAAGGCATTGGGCGTGAAAAAATACGGTTTGTGTGTTTATAAAAGAATTATAGTGAATGTGAATATTGTTAAGTAAACTTTATTCTTGTTATTATATATATTTACAGCATGGTCTGTATATTTTCAACTACCAAACCTTTCATTTAGTTTGATTGAAAATATCTTTTTTTTTTGTTGAAATCGGTGGTAAGAAATTATACGAACACAAATAATATAGTTTTAAAAACAGGAACTCGACTACCGAAAATAACTATAATTAATCATAATTAAACATTAATGAATTAACCTAAAAAGTGACAAACAAGTGACGTGCTGGTTGCTACATCGTCTTATTGAATAACAAAAGTGTTTAAACACAAGAACAATCGTATAATTTACTAACAGGTCAACAGTTGTCAGTAACGCTGGTAGTATAATAATTTCGGTGCATATACAGAGTGTACCAAATTCGCTTCTCTATACTTCTCGGTCTCTATTATACCTACAGCAAAGGCCAAATAGAGAAAGCTTTAGAGGAAGCTTAGTTCAATCGATATCTGACTTCAGATTTACATTCGGTCGATTGGTTTTGGAAATAATTGGCAAAAACCGAAAATGGCTGTTTTCGTTTTTCGCTGGTAAATCCGAAACGGTTAATTTGATAGTTGTCAAGATGTGACAGCGGGATACTTTTTTAGGGCGAATAAGATGAAGTATAAGATATATCTCAATTGTCGTTTGTTATCCCGCAAACCTCCTTAACTTTTTTCACGCCGCCATATTGGATTTTCAATTTTTGGAAAGCGTAAAATTTCCAGTCCAGATATATCTTATGTCTTATAAGTACATAACAACTGGAGTTTCATTGAAATATCATACTTCATAAAGTTAGCACCTAGTTTTTCTAAGGAGGGCCAGACTTGTTTGTCGCAAAATATTATTAATGAGTTGCAGCCAAACAAAAAATGGTCGATTTCTTAAAAAAACTATAATTTTATAAAAGGCAGCCAATTAAAAAACGTAACTTTGATTAAATTACCAATGACCTCACACCAAACGTGACTTCCAACTCTGGTCTGTGAATGCCTCTCTGTCACTTCGTTAGGTTTAAAACCCTATAAGCCCACCCTGTATAAGGTATTCCAAGAACTTTAAGCTACCGTTCTCAGCCGCAAGGAATATCTTCTCTCTTACATTATGCCTTGAAAACATGCCTTGTCGAATATGTTTTCAAATTATGGTGTTCTCAAATTCATCCGCGTAGTTGGTAACTGATCTCCCCTAGAATCGTTAGTAAAATGACGAAATTGTGGCATGTAATTCTCTGACTTAGTCTATAAATCCTCACGTTGTTCTCGTATCCTCCTGGTTACACGCCAGTTATCGAGAATTGGGGAGTTACAATTACAACAAATAGATAGGATAATTTCTTCATACTTTATCGCGAAATGAATTCCGACATCCAGGAGTTTCAGTTATAGTACTATATACATAAATAATTATTCAAGAATTCAGTCAGTTGAGGGGAGCGCAACTGATGAAGGTTCTCAACTAGAAACAATATATTGTCTTGCGTTCAATGGATTGAAAAATCTCGAAAAGTTTACCTAAAATGAAAATGCAACATGTGATGAGCTCTATTCACAATGACTTCAGATATAAGTTTCCACCTGTAAGACAAATTGTCGTTGTTGCAATCCATTAAAATAAAATCAATAGAATGTTGCATTTCATATTTACTAGGAACTCGCTTCATATTGGTTACAAAATTCATTGAGGTGCGACTCAGTAATGAAGTGGAGGATTTCCTTAGTTATTAATGACTAGTACCTTAAAAGCATTATTTACAAATGATTCAGAATGAGCGTGCAAAAAGCGAAGAGTCGCTAAAAGCACTTTATCCACTTTGTTCACAAGTGCTATTCAGATCTCCGTTTATCAAAATTAACGAGATAAAATAAAAAACAGCGAAGAATTTTGATTTTCTTGTTAAGTGAGATTTCTCAAATAACGTGTGCCACTTTCGATTTATCTATAACGGACAATTAATTTAAATGAATGAAATTCTTAAACGAACCCTTAAAATACTGTGTTTTTTGGGACAAATTCAGGAATATAATTTTAATATATTAATTAATAAGATTTAAAGAGCAATCGTTGTAGTTGCAATGAAACCTACCCTAACTTAACTTTAATCTCTAGAATAATTTTTTTATGACTGTTTTATTAACTGAAAAACAATCATATATTATGTTTTTACAAAAAACATTCTCTAAAATAATAATACGACCAAAGTCGTTGTTTTGGTGTCATGTTGCTAATTTGCAACCCTTCAAATAATATTGTAGCCCATATCGAGAAACAATGGGGCTCTGTAGCCGAAGTTTAACAGAGACCTTATTATTTTAATCATTATATCCGGATACCGGTGGATATTGTAGGTATTGCTTAAATCTATGGCCTCTGTAGGCGTAATGTGTGACATTTTAACCAGATTGACAATAAAACTAACAAACCTGACGCTGTTAGAATTTCGATATTTTTATTGGTTACAATGATACAGCGATGGCCTCTCTTGCTTGAATGTATTACAAAGGAAATTATCTTTTGAAATAGATAGGAGATACAAACAGATAACAAATTGTTAACGGAATAGCTATAAAATCATGGACTTACATAATTTTTATCTCTCTTCGTTAGAAAGTTATAGCTTTCGCTAGTTTAATTTTAAGCTACATACGTCATTGTTGTCAGGATAGATAAGGGTTAACAATTTTTTTTTACCCTACAACATGATTCATTTGGTTCATAAGCCGGGTTATATTATTTGAGTCAGATATTGGTTCAAGTTCAAAAAGCTGACATCAATAAACCAATCCTTTTTGGGAATGACAGCAATGCCACATAACTATATGAAATTTAGACGAAAATATGTAAAAAAATTGTATGTGTCTTCCTGCCAACATTTGTATTAAATTGATAATTAACTAGCAGCAAGGCAGTGATAAGCCCACACAGTGAGGTAAAAGACATTATACAAATATGTATATGTTACACAGGGCTGTGTCTTATCACTAGCTCGGTCAAGAAATATTTAATAAAGCTCTTGAAAAAGAAATAGCTGGAGTAAAAATCAATGGGGTACCAGTTTCAGATATACCTACTACACCCGGTTTATAGCCACAGTTTCGGCTATAACTTTTCACAAAGAAAACTAAATTTTTGATAATTGCGAAGAAAATAATTACTAATACTAAATTACATGTGAAGTGTGAAAAGATAGAACAAGTAAGTAATTATAATTATCTAGGAAAGAATATTGACTAAAGAACCGACTGTAACAAATAAATCCGAATAAGAATAAAAAAATGTAGAAGCCAACAATATGGGGCAATTATGGGGATTTAAGCTCTAGTTTGAGAGTGAGGATGCTTAAATGCTACTTCTTCCCAGTCCGCTTGTACGGCGTGTGGAAATTTGGATATTAAACAATGTTTGAGATGTGGCGAATCGGGGAATTTTCAAAATCTCATGAAAATATTATGCAGGGTAAAATCCATTGTAAACAGAGCATAGAGAGGAAAAGGATGTAATATAAGGGAATGGTTAGGATTGGACTCCAACCAACTGCTTCGTGCTGCAGTCTCTAAGATACAAATTCCATTGATGATTGCGAACGAGAGACGTGCAAAAGATAAATATTCGAAGAATCTCTAAAATTTGTGGGATTCATATTAATTCACCAACAGTTATTACTGGCACCTATTGCAGACCAGAGATCTATGGTGAAAACGCAATTGTAAAATATCGATATAATTTACAAAAGAAAAAAATTAAAATTTTCTAAATATAATGCGATAAAAATAAAAAAAGATGAAATTATTAGGAAACAATTAATTTATAAAGAAGAATCGACATTAACTAAATCAATATGAAAACAGTTACAAACACCATGCGCGATCAGTAATTATTTTCTGATATACCTTGACATTTAAATTTAGAGATTTGTAGTTATGGATTTTTGACTCTATTTTTCTGATTTTCTAAAAAAAAGATGTTTTACGTTGCAGAAATTGTATAGAATCACTGTTGATTTTAAATAACTCGCCTTGTTGTTGGTACCAAATTCATCTATCTATTGCATTTGTGTCATTAACATGATAAAAAAGTGTTTTTAGGATTTTGTATGTGAGCCTCTCACATCCAATGAGGATTTTGTCTGCTCTAATATCAACAATTTGTGGAATCAGACATAATGAAAATAAATGATGAAAAGAAAGTACTAAAAATTTCAGTGAATATTTTTGAAAACAAGTAGATAACATTGTTTCTATTCAAACCAAGGTACAAGATGAACTGAATTCAATTCAAAATATAATTTAAAGTGCTACTCATAGTGTACAAATCAAAGTTTTAAAAAAGCAACGACACTTACGAGGAGAATATGAGAAAACCATAAGTACCAAAGTTTTCTCAAAGCACTTACATGATGTTGCTAATTATCTTGGCCTATGTACAAATGGCAATTTGGAGCAGTGACCGCAGCTAATAGTCTCTTGTAAATTTTTAAGAGGTTCAGCATTAGAATACATCCAGATGTTGATGAACAAGTTAGCTTCAAGTTCATGCAGTTCTAGATAATAGATGTGAGGGCTTTTATCTCCTGTTGGTTGAAGAGGTTTCACGGATTTGATGACTTGTCTTGTCTTATCTGCTCTGCCGTTTGTTTATCTAAATTTGTTTCGATATTGGAGATGATTTCATCTATCGGATTTTTTTTCGGAGCTATAGCAAAGTAGAAACTTTTACTAAGAACACTAATTTCGGTGATGATAGTGGGTGGTTCGAGATGTTGTGGACACTAGGGATGGTATCTTGGGCTGTGAGTTGTTCGCACTTCCGATACTTTGTAGAATCTCCAGTTTCTTCTGGAGATTTGAAAATGTTTGGGTTTTGTCGGTTTCGTTGCGTTAGTATGTTAGCAACTAACATACCAGATAAATAACTTTACTCGTGTTTTAAATTTCTTGTAACTATTAGTCTGAAATTTAGTTAACAAATACTTTTCCAAATATTTTCAACTTCAAAAAAGGAGGTTTGAATCTGTTCTTATGATTTAATTAGCATTTTGTTGAGGAACATTCCAAAGAGGTACCATTTAATTTTCGGCAACCTGAGATTTATTGTTTTACAGAAAAAAATAATATGAATCTCTATTAATAGAACAGGAATAATTGCAGATTTGAAGTTACGATAATGGTAGAACTTAACATAGTCCCGTGGTCCTAGAAAATATTGTACAAGATTCCCAAGATCTCCTTCTTTATAGTCAAAAATTGCATGGTGGTCAATTTGAACAATTAATTTAATTGTAAAAAAATAGATATAATTCCTAAACATTACGTGACATTTTCTTCATTCTACGTTTATTAAAATTTCACATTTTCAAATGAAATGTTCTTAGTTATTATTGCACCGAATTCAAGAATCTTTATACTGCTGAACAGAAAATGAAAATGCCGTTCAAATTCGTTTAGGATTTGGGAGGGGTATTCCTTATTCATAGGGGTTGCAAGAAGGGGAATATTTTCATACAATAGGTAGTCAAATTGAGAATAGAAATAGATTATTTAATTTTTTTATCAACAACTTTATAATAACGCTCAATATGAATTTATTCCATACATAATTTATAATTTACGTCTCGGTTGCCTGCAACTTAATAATTTTTCTGAAGTATTACTGAATAAGCTATTTCAAGTTGTCGCATTTTATTGTAACCTTTAGTCATTTTCAGCGTGATGTTTGTGGACTAAAATGTATAAACGGCTGTTTTGCAGTTTTTTGGTAGAGGATATTGATTTCAGTTGGTCGAAAAAAGTTCTAACTGCTGCAGAAAAAAATGTTTTTTGCTTTTTAGTTAAGGTACTTTTTTGAATCCGTTGTTGTTTTTTTAATGTATTTATTCTGATGATAGATTTTAGTCTGCAATTGGTTAAATTTAGATTATAATTATCAGTTGATTACTAGTCACATGTAGATAAACAGAAAATGCTGAAGAAACCCAATCTTCATCTTAGCACACAATTTCCAGGATAACTGATGAAAAATGTCTTACCATATAGTTATCGCCATGTTTATTCTTTAACATGTGAGCTGCTTGTTGTTGTCCTTGACGGTATGCATGATGATTTGTTGATGATGGAAACCACATTGATATTATCCTTTCAGTTACGTAACTTAAATCCATCCCGCAAGGTATGCCCGAATTGCCACGAGTTGATCTTGGTTGACTTGTGAGTGTTTCGCTGTAGCCATTGTATGAAGCTGAGCGTAGCATCTGGAAGAAAATTAACATGATTAATTGATAGTTATAGTAACAATATTTGACTTATATTTGGATAAAAAATATTTAGCGTATTGAATCTTATATTATTTGAAGTAATCTCTTTTGTTTATATTTACATCAATGATATGAGCTTTAAAGTATTCCAATAACTGGGGATTCAGGCAATATCCGCATATACTATAGTCACAGACGGAGTTCAGTAATCAAATGTTAAGCTGCGGAATTGCCACCATCAAAGAAAGACAGGTAAACGCTAGTAAACGTGACAACGTTTCGACAGATTGAGATCTGCCCTCATCGGGTCGCTTTAGTTACTCGAATATTATCTACAGTAGCCGTATCGCTGTTATATAGTCGTGATTCGGCGGTTATGGGTTGGTTCCATAAGCGCCTGCGTGTAATTAGCGCTTGGCGGCCTGTGTCACGCTTGCTGATTTATCGTTTCCGGTTGAGTTGCTATAAGACGGGGCCGGATCGGCAGGGTGTTGAATAGAATTTTGCATGCATTCAAAGTTCTAGATTTCATTGAGTCTCAATTTTGGGTGCTCTATATTTGCCAATAGTTTCGTATTCTCAAAGTCTATTCGGTATGACGTCTTGGTGGCGTGTTCCGTAATCCATGTTGTTTTTTCTTTCTTTCTTCTGGGGTTGTCATTTTCATCACGTCTGGCTTCCATTCTTCTGTTAGTTTGTCACACATAGGTTTTTGTGACAATCTACACATACAATCTGACTACGGCGAAACAAAGAAAGGATAATGCTTTTAACACCCTACTAATGTATGTATGTATGTATGTATGTATAGATGTTCTGCCATAGCGTCCCCCTAGTGAACTGATTCTAACAAATGACATGTGTATCGATTCGTCTATATTGCCGTTACCAGCGGTTTCACACTCTTATGGGATATAAGATTCTTTACAAAAAGAAATAGCGTATGAAACATATGGGCTATCCTATATAACAAATGTTGTTGAACCATCCTACACAACTGTAAATCAATCAATCATGGATATATTTGACCCAAACTGCAAGTGCTTATGGGCCACCCAATATAACAATTTTATTCAATATTTTTTTGAATCACCTTGTAGAACTGTAATTCACTCTAGAGTGTAACCATCCTGAATATGTTGCTGTTTATTTGTCACCCAATATGACATTTTTTAAACACCTAACAATAACTCTACTCAACCTTACAGTTCCGCTTATGTTCTACGCTATATAACAATTATTTTAGACAATTTTTGTAGCACAGTGTAAAGTATAATTTCTCTATACACTATATTTAAACCACCCTTTATGTGCACCTTTTTCTAACAGTATTTGAATCATACTGTATAACTATAATTTTAGATCGTCTATATTTCAGGTATTTCATATATGCAACTGCTCATGTTCTACCCTATATAACATTTTTCTACCAAGTATGATTTACCATGTGTAAGTATAACTTTACGTGACAATATAAAACAATCACCCTGTATATGCAACTACATGTTTTGGCCACATTTATGCACCACTCTGTACACTCATAATTTTACTCCACCCTATATTTCAACTATCCGGTACAAATAACTAATTTTAACATTTTTTTCAACACATTTTATAATTATAATAATTATACTCCGGCCTATAATTCAAATATCCTAAGTGCTTATGGGCTACCCTACATAGCAATATTCTTTTCTAAGATTTTTCACCCTGTATAATTATATTTCTAGAGCACTTGTTTATCAACCACCTGGTATATGGAACTATTTATGGCACACCCAATGTAATTTTTTTGAACCACCCTGTATATTCCACCCTTATTTCAACAAAATTGTATATTTGCACCTGCTTATGGGTCAACTAATAACTCTTTTTAAGATTTTGTAAACCCATGTAATTCTACTACGCTCTGTTTCAACTATCCAATATATAACCCTGTAAAATTTCGCTTAGTACATGAGTTGGTTTTTTTAAATCGAAACAAGTTACATTAACATTCCGAATTTCGAATAAAAGCTAAGCTGATGCATGTATCTAATAGTTGCTGCGTGCGGTGGAACCAACATAATAATTGTACGTTACCCAACATAAAAGTTTTTTTGCTAATATGTACCCTTTCAGTCAATGTAACGAGATACTATAGACTACTTGTCTTCTAAACGTTGTTTGTGGCATGTTCTTGATTATTTTTGTGTTTCTTTGGGGAATAACACCACAATAGAAATAAAACTACGTATATTGCAGGAACACCAAACGTTTCAAAGTCTATTCTGAAACTTTGAAACGTTTGGTGTTCCTGCAATATACGTAGTTTTATTTCTATTGTGGTGTTATTCCCCAAAGAAACACAAAAATAACTATAGACTACAACAAAAAACGATTTAAAAAAATCTCAGATATGTTTACTAATCTATTATAGTTCAACTACTGTTTGTAAGAAAACGCCATAATAAACTTGCCAATAATATGGGTTATTTTTCAATACCTTGTTATTAATTCTAATAGCTTTTCAGGTATTCCAAAATTCGTTTATCTCTTTAAGTACAATTCATTTTCAAAAAAGAAATGTTTTGGTTTTTATTTTCGTAGCTCTATGTTGTGCTTGACAAATCTGTAAATAAACAAGAATTGTGTATTTTATTAAGTAAATAAGAAATAAGTATTTTCGTTGTTTAGTGGTATCTAATAAAACTTAGTTTAAGGTGTCCAGAAAATTGATGGGGTTTTTCGTTTTGTGATTTGTTTTTGTTAATTAAAGCTGATTAATTTCTGTTTTACATTTATAAATAACACCTTCAATTAAATAAATAGCCGACAAAGAAAATAATTAGATAAGTACTCTACACTTGATTAGTTAGAATGTAAATTAATTTGTGTACTATTTATAGGTATATATTTAGGTTACTAATTACAAAACAATTTTACTGTCACGAAAATCAAAAAAAGCCTCAAAAGTAGCAGATGCACCTAAAACCGAATCAGCACTAGAATAATTATAGTTTACCAAAACTAAAAAATACTCTTTAATGGTAAACCGAACTAAAAAGCAGAAAACAATTTCTATTTATGAACAGTTTATATTAGAGCAGTAGAAAGTCGAAGAATCAATCATGAATCATTACCTCCAAATAAAAATATAATAAAATTTAAGTTATTATCAGAAAATTTCAATTCAGAGTAAAGAGAGTGGGTGGATAAAGGTTGCCAATAGAATAATTGTAAAATTTAGTATTTCAAGCAATTATACACCTGTTGTACAATTAATACCCCTTTATTTAAGGTGAAAACAAATCCTTAACCTGTAAACTTAAATACAAATTTCTTGAAACACAGATCATACAATACAAAACACAATACTTGACTTTATTACTTATAATCACTGAACTTATGAATTAGACTTACTCTAACGCTCACAGAACATCTATTTATATAAATTTTTACATTCCAGAGTCTTCGAGGGTCCTCCCTCGGCCGACATTATATCTTTCCGTAACAATATTTCTATTTTGAGGTAATTAATCATGATTGATTTTTCGACTTTCTACTGCTGTAATATGAACTGTTCGTAACTGAAAATTATTTTCTACCTTTCTAGTTTATTATCTCAAGTTCTACTACTGCCAACTAGATGGCAAACGTAGTTAATAGAGGAATTTGACATTTAAGTAAGAATAGTGACAAAAAGACAACAAACGGGAAAATTCAACATAAAGAATTGTATTGTCATCGGCCCTTGACACTTGTGTCAATTTTCAAGTTAATGAGACTTCTTTAAGGTAGTGAAAATTACACTGAAAATGTCCGTTACATACATACATACACGTCAACCTAATAAAAGCGTATTAATATTAAAAACGAAAACGAGGTTAGGAATTAATCAAAATTAGAATAGAAGGAATATAAAATAGAAAAATTAAAACAATGAAAATTATTACGTGGAAGCGAATCGATAAAAAAAATGTTCGTTTAGAGAAAATGAGAGTACAGTAGGAATATAAGTCAAACCCAAACACCAGATGAATGGCAGATTCGTCTAGATGGAATAAGAGATTCCAATATCAAAATGAGTAAAAGAGAAACATTAGAAGAAAGGCAAGTTCCTCTAGAGGAAATGAGAGGGTGTAGTATGGAAATGCCAGAAATAGAAACATTGGAGGAAGTGTATGTTGGTATAGATGGAATTAGAGAGTACAGTATAGAAACACTGGAGGAAAAGCAAGTTCGTTTAAATAGAATGAGAGTTCAGTTTAAAAAGGCGTGAAAGAGAAACACAAATTCGTCTACATGGGTTAAGAGAACATGCAATGCAACAGCGAGGCTCTGAGTCCCATTTTCAAGAGAAATGAGAGTCTCAAGTTTGAGACACTATTCAAGAGAAATAAATGAAATAAATTTCGGATTAATGATATCAAGACTCTCTATACGAATTTACTGCTTCTAATAGTTACATGCGAATATTAATAAAAACAAAACACCTAATTACACTATATGATGTGCTCCTTGTGATTCCAACAAAAACTGAGGCTTTATGAGCCTTTTATAAATAATTTTTAAGTTATGTTGCGTAGAATTTAAACGTCTTCCGAAGCTTGATTAATGGATCTATTGGATCAGTTTTATTAAAATAGATTAGCCAGGTTTGGGTTGCGACAAAGTAGATAAATGCAGTACATAATGATGATGGTAACTATGGCCCTACTATAAGACAATTAAAAAATGTTGACTCGTCTTCTGTGTTGGGCAATTGTTTATTGAGTTGTGGAAGTTTATATTTTTGGTGACTGTCTTTTTTGGATGAGGTGTTTGGACTTTCTCGGTAGAAACGTGATCGAAAGTGTCCAAATAATAGGGTGCGGGTTGAAAGTTTGTAAAGACAAATAAATATGAAATAGGTTTTGGTTTGCTTGATCTAGTTGGTATCTAATACTCTGAATAGAATTTCGTAACACAGTCACATTTGTGTGATGTTTGAGTGCGAACGAGTTGGGTTTGACATTGTAGGCTCGTCAAGATTTAGGAAAAGTAAGGTCACATAGAAGTAGTGATTTACGAATGAGAAGTTCGCTGTAGGTTTTAATGTGTCGAAAGAATTTCTCCCCGTAAAGGTGTACAAAATTATTATCTATGAACTGGGCTAGGTGCCGGGTGAGAACCACGTCTAAATTTGTGAAATACTCGACGTTTCGGCTACTGATTTGGAGCCATTATCAAGAGACTCACAGATACTGATAACACACTTAATCAGTGGAACGGGTTAGCAGCCCATCCACCGGAAAACCAAATATAGCTCATAGACCCACAAACCTGCCTCGGAATAGGACTGATTTAAAGACGACGACCCATGCGAGAAAAAGGCTATCGAATTGGAGGAGGAGAGACGTTCTGCGATTTGCTACCTGGAATATAAAAACTTTTAACAACAAGGAGCAAGAAGTTATGATAGAACTAAAAGATCATCGCATTGATATCTGCGCCCTTCAAGAAACCAAAAAAAAAAGGGAAACGGACAACGTATATACGACGACTACATGGTAATATACAGTGGAGTCAGCAAGGACGAACGTGCTTAAGAAGGAGTGGCACTGGCAATACACAAGAAATTTACAAACAGCATAGAAGAATGTCAATATATATCGTCACGCATATTAACCGTTAAACTGCGAACAGAATCTCAACAATTAAATATAATATCGATATATGCACCTGAAGATAATAAACCGAAACAAGAGCGAGAAAGTTTCTATGAACAACTTCAAAATATTACAGAATCACTACCCCAGAATGAATCGATAATAATCCTTGGAGACTTTAATGCACGCATCGGTAACGAAGTGATACCTGGCGTAAAACAACGCTTTAACGAGAGTATATTGAACGACAACGGGGAATTGCTGACGAACCTATGTTCGTTATGTGATCTAAGAATCAATAACACCTTCTTTGATCTTAAACCACAGTACAAAACCACCTTCCATAACTCCCGGGACAGCAATCAACAATAAATTACATTATAACCAATAGATATATACACCCTGCACAGATACAAGAAGTAAGGACATTAAACTCCGCGAATGTAGGAAGTGATCACAGTCTGCTTCTTGGAAAAATCAAAATGAAACTTAACCTAAGAAGGAATAGAGAACTAAGAGCACACACAGGGAAAATAAACACCGAATCTATGTGGGATACAACCATAAAAGAACTATACCAAAACCGTTTAAAAGAAAAAATCGATAAAAACCCGATAGAAGAAAATGACGATATTAACAACAGTTGAAAGAGACTAAAAGAAAATATAATAGAAGCAGCAAGTGAATCGCTTGGAACTCGGACAATAAGACCGCAAAAACAAAGAACAAACAAAACACCGTGGTTCTCCAACAAGGTCAAAGAACAGTGTAAAAAGAAAAAGAAAGCGTACTTGAACTACATGTCGTCACAAACGGCAGAAGCATATGAAGAATACAAGAGAATCCGTAATGATACAAAAACACTCGTGAGACAAACGAAAGACAACCACTGGAAAACCTTCTCCAAAAGAATGGAAAGTGACTTCTATGGGCTACAAAAACAAATCTGGCGACTAATAAGAAATCAAAGAACAGAAGCAAACGAACTCATTAGTACCAGACACATACAGAGAGATACCTGGGTAAAATACTTAGAAGAACTATACAAGAAAGAAGAGACAGAAACCGAGCCAAATACACCAGAGATAGTAATAAGTGATGAGACTGACATAAAAAGGGAAGACATAGAAACAGCACTCCAAAAACTGAAAAACAGAAAGAGCCCAGGTCCGGATTACATCGCCAACGAGTTACTTAAATATGGAGGAGAGAAGCTAAACAACAACTAACAACCTTAGTCAAAAAAATATTTGCCCAGCACAGAATACCAGATGAGTGGAGGAATAGCATTACGATCCCACTATTTAAGAAGGGAGATAAAAAAATGCCCAAGAACTATAGAGGAATAACTCTACTATGCACAACGTTGAAATTAACAACAAAGATAATAACAAATAAAATAAATAAATGTGTATCATTAGCAGATGAACAACAGGGTTTTAGGTCGAGAAGATCCTGTACGGATGCAATCGACCAGCCTTCATGTGTTTCATTGACCTGCAGAAGGCCTTCGATCGAATACAATTAAAAGATATAATACACCTTCTCTACGATAGACAGATACCGTACAATGTCATTAAAACAATCGAAAATATATACTCAAAAAATACGATCCAAGCAAAAATAGATGGTGACCTAACTGAACAGATACCTGCAAATAATGGGATTAGACAAGGGGACTCTCTCAGCCCGCTACTATTTAACATCGTGATGGACGAAATCATAAAACAAGTACGTAAACTAAGAGGATACAAAATGGGAAATAAAGAGATCAAAATCCTGTGCTATGCAGACGATGCGGTACTAGTTGCGGAGAACGAGGACGATCTGCAGAGGCTACTGTACCAATTTAACAAAACAGCAAAAAAGTTCAATATGATAATAGCAGCGGCAAAGACAAAAGCAATGGTTACTTCCAAGACACCGATCAGATGCAAGGTTGTGGTGGATAACAAAATAATACACCAGGAAATGAAATTTAAATATCTGGGAATCGAAATATCTGAACACGGGGAAGTGGAGACGGAAGTAAGAAACCAAGCTACAAGAGCCACAAGAGCAGCAGCATACCTAAATGACACAATCTGGCGAAATAAATACATTCGAACTGAAGCCAAAGCCCGCATATACAAGGCCGCAATCAGGCCTATACTACCCTATCCAGCAGAGACACGACCTGAGACCTCTAAAACAAAACGGATAATGGAGACCACAGAAATGAAAATAGTTCGAAGAATAGCGGGAAAATCAGTAATGGATAGAGAAAGAAGTGAAAACATAAGACAAGCATGCGGGATAGATAACATCAATGACTGGGTATTGGACAGAAAGATAAAATGGAATGAGCACATTGACCGCATGACGGAAGAACGAATTGTGAAAATATCAAGGGACAAATCACCAGCAGGACGAAGAAGCCTTGGAAGACCTAGGAAAAGGTGGAGTGACAACCTCCCAGGTGACTGAGCAGAGGCAAGGATGTGAAGAGAAACAGGCAAAGATGCCTATACATAGCACATGAAGAACAAGAAGAAGATACTTAATCAATACGGTATTCATCCAGCCCACATTACGCGTACAATTTGAAAATCTGTACAACTCACGAATACTACAACCTCTTCTGAAACAGACGAACAACCTAAAGCATTTTTGCCATATATTATTGAAATTACGGACCAAATAGCATGGTTCAAACAAGAATCAAATTTAAGCAATTTTCAAAAGTAACCAGACAATAGCCGGCCTAACCAGTACCCCAAAGGACAAAGTGCCTAATGAGGATCGAAGAGTTTATGAAATACCTTGTCACGATTGTCCACAAAGCTATATTGGTCATATCAAAAGACAACGCAAAAGGATCCAACTGTGGCCCTCGCTTATCATCATATACAAACAGGACATTATTAATTGCGACGAGAGTAGGGCCATTATATGGCTGAATTCATTTAGGGCGTCTACGATTCGTGAAGCTGTTGAGATAGTCATGTAAAGACAAATGTAGTATTAAAATTCAATTGATGGCAAGTAATCCAAACACAGATAAGTATCACACAATATACAAAACCCAATTCATATAGAAGAATACGGGTTGATCATACTGTAGATAACTAATTCTGTCAGAATATCAGAATATCTGACCACCAGTAATCCCGGCAATTTTTCGAAATTGCCCAGCTACACTTTGTTCTTTATTTACAATATCCAATAATTATTAGTTGCAGGAAAAATCTGAAGAGAAAAATCTCTAATGAATGATATTGTTTTAATAGATTTAACCGAGCTTTTGCATTCCATTTCGGGTAATTCATTAAATTAAAACTATATACTATCGCTAAGAAATTTTTGGAATGGACTCGTCCACTTTGATTTTTTCTGAATAGTGAAATATTTTCAGTTCATATATGAATTTATACATAAAATTGAGATAAGGGCTGTCAAGATCAACTCTTCTACTTTCCAAAGTTGCTTTATTAATAATGATGGGGTCATCCGGTGACACTTTAAAAACGGTCTTCTGGCTTTACTGGAATATTGCAAATACTACATAGATATACTACATATATTTATTGTTAGAATATGAAAAGATAAACCCCTTTCAGTAATAATATTTTTTCAAATAAAAAAAATATATAAATATATATTTTTTTCAATTACATGTGTGGGTTCCATTATGGAAGGAACAAATGAACAAAGTTCAGCGTATAGTAGCTCTTTTGTAGTTTTTTCACATCTCTACAAAACTGCCTATATTAGCAAACGCGTTGTTATGTGTAAAATGCAAAAATCAATTTGTCCCCAATTTTTTTAGATAACATAATTTGAATTTTGTCAATTAGTCCTGATATATCTTTAGAACAGGTTGGTGTTGGTTGTTTAATTTTGTTTTTGTTACGTATTTAGGTAAATAACATTGAACTGCTAGCAAAACTGAAAAAAAAACACAAATTTTCCCGAACATGCATCCCCAAGCACTGATAGACAGATGCTGATAAAATGTGGAACGAATAAAGGTACTTCAATAACTGTGTAAGTTTATATCAAGTTGAACGATTCAGCGCATGCGAATTATTTCAAAATCGTAGGTGCACGACCGTGCATGGAATGATTCAGCTTTTTGTCACAACCAAAATGTGTACTGCTTGTAAACGGTTTTCGAACATTTTTCTCAGTTCTCGAATTTTTAGGGAACTGATACTTCATTTACTTATGACTTGAATAGATCGATTCTACAATTAGCTGATAATGACAACAGTGCCATTCAGTGGTTCTGTAGGTAATAAAAGTAAGACTAATTTTCATTAAAAAATTCACTGAATTAAACTTAATATTACTGAACACTGAAACCTAATTATTTAGATATGTCTATCTATAAGGGGATTAGGTATAAATGAATATAAAATTAAAACGTTTTATTTCTAATGCGCTTCCTATAACTGATGGAAATGCCGAATATCTTTTCTGAAACTCCAAGATGTTGCAATTCATTTCAGGAGATACAGACTTCGACTGCAATATACAGGCCTTTAATTTCAAAACTAGCCACCCGAAATAACTTTTAAAATATCTTTAAAAGAAGATGACAAAAAACACGTTAATTCATATTTACATTTTATTCGTATTACCCTGTAGTTCAACCCCCTAATATCACTTTTAGTTTAAATACAAACGTGGATCATGGGATAGGAATATAACCTTTTTTTTCAACACGACGGATCACCTCCACATTTTGCCTTGCCTGTCGAAATTGCTTAATGAGATTTCCAGATAAACGGATTGGAAGAAGAGGCGCTATAGAATGGCCAGCAAAATCACCCGACCTAACTCCTCTTGACCTTTTGGAGACATCTAATAACTGTGACGTATAAAACTCAACCTCGCGATATTCCTGAACATAGATGCAGGATAGTGGACAAGTGTGAGCGGATTACACCAGAGACGCCTCAAAAAATACGGGAGGAATTCGAGCTGCGACTTTACCATTGTCTTACTAACAATGGCAGGACATTTTGAACACCTCATTTAAGTAAAAGATAATTCTAACGTTAATACAATATTAATACTGTAAATACAATGTAATTTTAACGGGTGATGACTACAAGAATTTTATGATCCGTTATAGTGAACAGTTCTGCTCATTTAAATGTCAAAAAACAGATTCCACATTTTCAAATCATATAATTGATGCAGGGCAGTCATTTCCAAAACTAAAAGATACAAAAATTTTGCATTGTCAAAGCCTGTACCATAAAATTTCAATATTAGCTCAAGTATAAATTCAACGATGCTTACTTAACATTTTCCAAGATTACCATTCTAAATGGCCACTTAAATTGTAATAGAAGTATTTTATTTTGTCTATTCATGGGTTTTCCTCTCCTCCAATTTGTAACAGATAAGTATTTAAAAAATTGTATATGTAGAACAAAGTGTAGTAAGGCAATTTCGTAAAATTGCCCGGATTACTGGCTGTCTGTAGAGAGATTCTTCCTCACAGTTTTTCTGAGAGAAAGAGATGTCTATATGTCAACCAGTATTCCTGTATTAAGTAATTATTGTATATTGTGTAATACTTATCTGTGTATGGAATTTCAACTCCGAGTCGAGTCTTGTCAATCGTTTAGTGTTGTTTTCGAGGTTTTTTTCCAGTTTGAATTTAGAAAAAATGACGTAAATTAAATAATTTTTTTGGATTAAAAATGAAAATATATTATTGGAATACTGGTTGATCATTTTATAGACATCTCTTTCTCTCAGAAAAACTGAAGAATCTCTCTACAGACAGATAATCCGGGCAATTTTACGAAATTGCCTTATACACTTTGTTCTACAATACAATTTTTAATACTTATCTGTTACAAAAAAATTTAAGAAAAACCCATAAAGACAAAATAATTCAAGACCTCCTCAACAATCTTTTCGAAATTACTTATAGAAGTATTTTGTTGAATTTGTTAATAGTTGCTAGTTACTACTTAATGTTCATTTAATTCCATAATTTTTCACTACAAATAAGTAATAGATGACGTATTAAATAATATATTAAAAATGAAAATATATTATTGAGAATGGAAGAAGAAGGATTAGAGCATATCCAATTAATGCAATTTAAAATAAATGTCCTTGACCAGGAATATTCAACACTAAAAAGTAAAAAGCATGCGATCGATCAAACACCAAATAACGTTAAAGCTACACAAAAATTAAACATTCCCCCAAAAGATGGCAGAGGCAACAACAAATACATATACTCTAAACGATGCAAAAATACAGATAACCCCAAAACAGTTGCCAGACGTGCGTGATACGAGGAATGCCTTAGACCTTCGCAGAAAAATGCAAACAAACATATCCCAACAAAACAAAGCAAAACACAAATATAGGAAATAGTTCCAGTAACGAGACGATGTTAAGATCAGCTAAGAGGAAAACCTACATACTCATCTCCAAACTACACCCTGATACTGAATCTGACGATATGTTAAATCACCTAAATAACAAATGTGAACATGTCGTGTGTGAAATCCAGATATCCTAGTGACTACTTGTCCTTTAAATTAAGTGTTCCATTTGATAAACTAAATGAGATTAACAGACCGGAAGTCTGGCCTACGGATATTAAAGTAAGCAAGTTTTTTCTCAAAAAATTGAACAATCCAAAGCAATGCCATTGCGACTGCGGCAAAACAGTTATAATTCAAATTAATGCCCAATCTCTAATTAATAAACTCGAAAAACTAAAAGTATTAGCGAAAAAAATGGAGGACCAGATATTGTATGTATATCGGAACCCTGGAGCAATGCATCGAATTATGATTTTCTTCATATTGAAGGTTACCAACAAAAAGCTATTTCCTACAGAACATATCCATGGAGAAGCATTTATCTTAGTTATGCATATAACGTTAGTGAATTAGCATGTAAGAAAATTTTTATTGTTGAAATGTATTATGAGTGCTATGTAATAAAAATTGAAGCGACAAATATTAAATTCCGAATATTAAATTTTTATCGTCCTCTGGAAATTATGACATTCTTTTTAGTAAGTTACTAGATACGTTTAAATTTTTTAAAAATATATGTGATAAAGTAGTTGCATGTGGTGATCTTAACATTGAATATTTAAAAAATACTGTATTTAAAGCTTTGTTTAAGACTTAATGCTTAACGAAATACTGATATAAATACATCTACAAAAATTTATTATATCTTAACACATCTTCATGGTATAGATATGTACACAACAGTAATACAGCCCAACATGGCTAGCCATTTGGCACTCACATTTTCTGCATCGTTATTTGTGTTTTCGTTAAATCAATGATTTTTTTTGATTCTTTTAATGCTTTTTTGTTAGGTAATACTTTTCATAGTGTGTATACTGGAGAGAATGTTGACAAAGCTTTTGAGGAGTTTACAAATAATTTACTTTGTGGTAATGAAATATGTTTTCCACTAAAATTATCACAAAAATTCTAGTAAGCATAAGAAAAAAGACTAAAAAATTGTCCAAACCAGTGAACACCTAAAAAACATGTATTGGCTATCAAGAAATATGAATGATCAAATTATCAATTTACAAATTACAAATAAAAATACCCGGCAAAAACCTAGTGCAACCGGAAAAAAAATTATACAAAAAAATAACAAACCTATTAAAAACAAAAAGCGACCTGGCAGATTGTAAAAAAAAAACAATGGAAAAGACAAAAAAAACATAAAGAAATTAAAATAACTGAAAATAATATACTGATCGAAAAACCGCAGAGCTTTGCAAGACATTTTTCAACAGTAAACGAAAAAAGCCTGAATACGGTTTCTGATCAACATGGATCTCATTCCTGTACGACTGCCCTGTATAACTTAAAACTCATTCTTATTTAGGTACCCCCGTAGATGAGTCAGATGTTACTAATGCAATCGATCAATTAAAAAAACTTAAGTACGAACGATACTGATGATATCAATACCAAATAAAATGTGCTAACGAAATAATTTCAAAACCATTGACGTCTCTAACAAACTTATCGTTGCAAAAAGGTATTTTTTTCTGAAATCCTGTTTAAAAAAATATAATCCTACAGATTAATTACAGGGTTATAACTGATATAAAAGTACTGTTAGGTTTTTTCTTCATACTCCGGTTCAGTCCTTGGATTTATTTGAAAACACAGTCCAACTCACTCTAATTTATTTCCACTACTTTAACACAATTTAAATTTCCGAACTATTTACAATTTATCTTTACTTTAATATACGGCTGTCGAATACTGAATGAATCCTTCGCCAGCTGTGCGTATTTATATATTTTTCTCGGAATTATTCTGGCAAGTCAACGAAGTCGGGAAACTTCTTTCATGTGTTCTGGAAGCTTCAAGGGAATTCCCAGTAACGGCAGCGGTCGGCCTGTTGAGAGACAAAACATTTCGGATTCCCAAACGTATCGGAAGAATGTCCCTTCCCCGAATTGGATGATGGCCGATTGCACCAGCTATCGGATGAATTCTCGTAACAGTACTTTTTCATAATCTTATCTTAATGTTATATATGAACAAGTTTTCTCTTCTCAGTGAAAATCAAATAGACCAGACGTGGTAAGGTATGCATCATATCCCTTGTAAAATTATAAGAATATTCTTCGTCTTCCTAATTCTTCGAGACAATTCTTCAAAAAGACCTTAAGCTTTTCACCTGTTCCTCAAGTCCTTAAGTGTCTCCGATCAGCTCTTCAGCTTTTGCTTCATTAATACATTTCTTCATGCGTTTAGCTATTTCAAGAACTTCTAGCCTTGAGTTCCCGATAAAAACTGCTACAAATATGTTCTTCTTCTCAGTACTTCGAGCCAGTTCTTCAATTCTTCAGTCCTACACTTCTTCTTCTTCCTTTCAGTTAGTCAAAACAAAGACCATTTGTTCAGCAATCTTCAATTCTCTTCAATACAGTCATTCGCACAGTCCTTAAGCACGTCTTCTTCCTATACAATTTTGCAATTCTTCAGGGAGGTTACACCATGAAAATTTGGTTGAATATAGTTGCATATGATGATGACGATATTTTTATGTAATACTATTTAAATTAAAAACCGATTAACAAGCGCTTTAAATCGAAAAGCTGTGGAACCTTTGGTGTGTCACAAATGTAAAAACACAGTTTTGCACCCTAACACCAAACCTTTATTTTCAAAACTCAACGCACGTTTCAACAACTCTAAGTTGTCATCTTCAGGAGTAAACCCAAACTGCGCTTTAGTTTTTTAAATGCACCCGGAACTTGTCATAATTTAATGCTTGTGTTTAGTCGGTATTGCTGGTGTGTTGGTTGTTTGTTCTGTTTTGTTGTTGCGACTTTCGTTTCAGTTCAGTTATCGTTTTATTTCTAAAACTTTCAGGATACTTATTTTGAAGTAGATGATCTTTAACTGTGTGTTCTTTGTTAATTGTTTTAGTGGGTGGAGATCAGATTTTTGGTTATATAAGAACTTTACCACATCTTTCTTTACATTTAAGAGATGGTTTATAAACAACTAAAATTTAAGACTTTTGCAGATAAGAAAAAAGGAACACCAATATAACTTTTCCAGAAGACATGTGCACAAATCAAATTTGGCCAACCATAAACCAGTACCGGTAGTTATAGGATAGACTCTGTCAAAACAAAGATCTTGTTGAAAGAAGAAAATTAAAAAAAGAGAGAACGTAAGAAAGTCAGTTGAATGATGGTAAACACAGGGAAAAGGATGGGAAAACTTATTACTAGGAGAACAAAATGCCGGTACCCTTAGTATCAAGTGATCGCGAACAAGCCAGCTTGTCAACGTAAACTTTTTCGAAACAACAAAAATTGTATGTTTCTGCTAAATTAGACAATTATAAGTGAGATCAACCACTTCAAGATGATGGAAGTCCAAGGAAACTTCGAGGAACTAGTTACATTGTCTACCAACTTCAGACTAACATTAGACAATTATAAACTATTTCATTGTAACTAAATTTCGGTAAATCATTAACGATAAAATATAAATAGCATTCGTGGGTAAGCCTATTAGGTAGGTGAAACAATTCGGCCGACGATTTTGTAATTAATAATGGTTAGCATTATTAATTACACCTTGTTGGAAAATTGGCTGAATAAATTTGTGTAAATTGTGAACGTCTTTTACCCCTATTCTAATAAATGCCTCAACTGTGAAAAATTTCTATCCCGCCCAATTTCCTTAAAAATCAGTATATCTTTTAAATTGCTAAAACCACTTTGATGGACTTTTACACAGTCATAGATAAAAAGGCGTAACATTAAACAGTGTTTTTCGAGTATGTAACCTCTTTTGATTGATTAGTGCAATTTTATCTCCAGCTTCTGAGAAATAACTGAATAACAAACATATTAAACTACAGAAATACATTGATGAAACTTGGTTCACATAGTGTAACATAGTTTACGAATATTGTGCAGTTCTAACAATATTTCATACAAACTTGTTAAATTAATAACGCCCTTTTACGAACTTGGTTAAAAATACTGAGAAATCCGTTTTTAAGAAAATTATTCACCTTTCTTAAATAATTTACTTACGTTGTTACAAGCGCAACAGACTTTAAACAATATTCGAACTCTGGACTGAAATATTATTGTATACTAAAGAAATCAATTTCCTCATCTAAACATCAATTGTCAGATAAACTCACCAATTTTATCATGAAATCCATTCCATTATCGGGAACAATACGTATCTGCAGTTTATTGAAAAACTGTCTCTGTTTAAGGCAGAAGTCATTCATGTTTATTGCTTAATCACTTGAACACTTCACAAGGGAGCACTTATAACTAAGCAGTGAAATTCTATAAACCGATCGAATATCTTTTTCGTATGATTTTTACGGTTCAACAGTTCAGCGTGATGTAGCACTGTAATACACTTATTCCATTGTATTCTTCCTCAGACGAATAGTAAATAAGAACAACCAACAGTCAGCGACAAATTGCTTTTGGTTTAATATAAGTCACAAAAGTATTCTCAAAGTAATGAATGAAAGGAATTATCATATTTATGACTATATTTATCTTAATTGTTCTTGAATGTGTCCATTGGATATTATTTATTGATTAGGGATATCTAATACTAGTTAGTTTTTGAAAGGTTTCCTGGTAAATTCTACTTTTTGCTAATAAGTAATACAATTTTAGTATTAAGCAATGTTACCGAAATTTATCAATTTTTCCAGATACAATTTTAATCAATGTACTATATGCAGTAGGTTGGAAGCTCAGACGAAAATAAGTACTCGTAGATTTTGAAGTTAAAAAAATCACAACTGGAAAGATCTCAGGAAAACTTAATGAATCTTGATGCATATTATTAATACAAGATGAAGCAATTCTTGGGTCTGCAATTTTCATAAATAGTAACAGGTTTTAGAATTCATTACAACTTTTTTCATTAAGACGCTATTATTACAGTTGCATTGGAAAATTCAATCCGATTGCTAAAATAATTTAAGATTAAATTGTATCGCCCCCAATGTTTAAATTTTAAGATTAAGACGTCATAATATAACCTTAAAACACCAAAGTGTCGATATTATTGCCCTGTCATCTCTATATTGTAAAAGTTATTAAAACCGGATATTTGAAACAATTATTACAAAATTAAACATATTCCTATACAAATAAACTAAACAAACATGAAGAAGAGTATATAAAATATATCACATTAAGATAAATTTATGTACGTAAAAAGAGCTGTGTGGTGTTTGTTTTTTGTTTCTAGCAAATTGGAATAAATTACATTCAAATTCTTAATGTCCGTTCTTTTATTCATACTGTTATTAAACTGTTTCAAAGTCTAAATCAGATCCTGTCTTCGATTAATTGCAATAAGACGTAACACAACTTACAAGAAAATTAAAAATTGTAAGTTTGGCAATGACAAATTTAGTAATTCACATTTTGACATTAAATGATAATTTTAATTTTTTAATTTTTAGTTTTGTCGTTCAGTTGTGGTAAGCTTTACTATCATTGAAAACGGGGACTGATTTAGATCCTGAAACGTTTGCATCATTTGAAACATATAGACTTTCCAGCAATTGTGGTGTTATTCCCAAAAAAAAAAAACAGAAAAATACAAACCAGAAAACAACTCAGTACCCTTACGCAGATCATTCAAAGGGAGTTGGACAGGGAATGCAACGCCAAAGCTCAACTCTGTTTTCCTAATCTGATATAACTCGATGGGAAACAATCGTGTCCTTAAAGGTCTACATATAAATAAGGGCATTCTTTACAGTCTATAGTTTTAGTAGATGTTTGAGCTATCACAAGATTGCTTTCCTTTTTAACCGACTTCCAAAAAAGAGGAGGTTATCAATTCGGCGCGTATTTTTTTGTCTGTATGTTACCTGATTTCTTCTCCTGTTGTGCACCGATCTGGATGATTAGTGTCTTGTTTAATAGAGTATATATCCGGATTGGTGAAACTTGAAATTTGGGAATAGAATTCTTTTGGGAAAGTGATGAAATTTGTGAATGAACACATGCTTGCATGGAAATCGACCAACATATCTAACATATTGATCGATTTGTATAAAACCCTTTGTCGATGTGGATAGTTTTTAAGTGTAATCTATGAAAGAAGAACCCCAGGTGGTCTCATATCGTTTTCTGCGACCTGCAACATACAGTTTTGCAGAAAATCGGCGAAAAATCCAATATTCTTATCAATAATTTAATCGAAGTGACGTAACTGATATTTCTTCATAAATATTTTAACTCCAACGTAATAGCGCCGGAATTGCAGGCATTGGAAGTTTTAAACGCGAATTTGAAAATTTTTCTATGTACATCCTAGCACATAGTTAGTATAGTATAGTATTTTCGGCTCCTGAAATCAATGAGTACCAAACTCATACTGTTTGTATTCCTGGCAAATACCGATTTAAAAAGAAATTTTTTTTGTCTGTTCATTGGGTTTTTCTCTCCTCAAAATGTTTTCCTGCAACAGATAAGTATTTAAAATCGTATTTGGAGAACAAAGTGTAGTAAGGCAATTTCGTAAAATTGTTTGGATTACTGGCTGTCCGTACAGAAATTCTTCCTCACAGTTATTCTGAGAGAAAGAGATGTCTTAAAATGATGAACCAGTATTCCTGTATATAAATAGTGTATTGTATTATTGTGTTATACTTATCTGTTTGGAGACGTTTCAACTCCGACTCTGGAGTCGTTGTCAATCGTTTTGTTGAGTAATTCGAGGATTTTTTGTCTCAAAAAAATTTTGCTCTGATGTGGATTCTGTTGTTTGTCAAAAAATTTTGAGGAGAGAAAACCCCAATGAACAGATCTTTTCGAAATTACTTCTAAACTGCTATTAGGTACGATTATACACAGGGTGTTTAGTTTTAGCAAAGAAAGTCACAAAGGAAAGTGATAAAAACATTAACAATAGCATAGATGCATCGGTTGAATCCCATATCGATATATAAACTAACTAACTGATCATTTCTTACTGCAGATTTCACAGCGGATTCAATTATACAGTAAACTTTTCCAGAAGTGTTTGTTGATCACAGTAAGTTAAGAGCAATCAAAAAGTTCAATTTAATATGTAGTTTTGATAGACTGCTATGATTGACTAACACAAGGTATATAATACACATACATACAGAGCAAATAATTATATATATATATATATATATATATATATATATATATATATATATATATAGTGCGTAGTCGAAGTTTCAATTAGGGTGTAGAGGAGCTATAGTTATACAGGGTGCATATATTTCAACCATCATATCATACGGAGTAGGATGATAATTACAGAAGGCAGTTAAGAAAATTGTGGTGGCCACTAGGCAGGCGTATATACATGATGGTTCGAATATAGGGTGAACTGGGTGAAAAAATGTTATAAAGTGTGATTAGTATATGTGATAGTGAAGTGTAGGGCGGAGAAGAATAATTGTTATACAGGATGGTTAAAAATTTTACAATAATATGATACTTATAAGGTAGTGAACAGAGTGGTTGAGAAATATTGTGAAGTGGAATTATTACAAAGTGTTTTAATAAAAGAGAAATGAAATTAAACTCATTCATTTCGTCTTAGAAACAATTAGTTTACATAGCAAATGTCCGCTACTAAAATTGCCGTTCTTTCTATTAATTAACACAGTTTTAAATTTATATCAGAAAATAAGCTGTAATTAGGTAGGGAAGTTTAACTCTAACTTGAAATTGTATCTAAATATGTATTTGAATTTATATTAAAACATTAAAGCTTAAAGTATAGAGATATATTCACACGTTATTCAGAGGATAAGTTGTGTTAACTGTACGCGTGATGGCGTTAGGTATTTGAATGATTTCTTTCATATAATGTTATTAAAACGGTAAAAAGAACCAAAAAGTTGTAAATAAAACATTTTTTTAAATATATAACCAACCGACTTCCAAGTATAACTAAAAAGTTGGAAAAAATTATAACAAAATACAAACCTAGACAATAAATAACACATTCAACGTTGTTAAGTCCCTACACATAAAGTAAAAAATGTAAACAGTTAAAGGTGCTCATTTTGCACAAATTAATTACCTACCTATCTAGCATATTTTTGAAGTCGGTGTCAAGCAACAATCAAGTATGATGAAGTAGTAGATAAGTACGCAATGCAGGATTTCAGATTTGCTTGGCACAGATTTCAAAAATATACTAGATAGGTAGGTAATTAATTTGTACAGAATCCTTTTACTGTTTACATTTTTTACTTTGAGTGTAGGTACCTAACAACATGGAATGCGTTATTAATTGTCTATGTTTGTATTTTTTTATAATTGTTTCCAACTTTTTAGTTATACTTGGAAGTCGGTTATATTTAAAAAAAGTTTTATTAATGATTCTAATAGTTCTAGGACTGTGGTCAATGTTTTGATCCCAGGAGGAGACTGTCCCCCATCCATACCCAAGTTCATTGGCAAATTATGAATTATTTTTTTGTATATAACTGTGTGAATAAGAGTGACAAATTTTATATATTCTTTTCACCCCACCTTTCAGTAAATTGATTTTAATCGCAAATGCATGATTGGAATGATAATTGCGGCACCTGCTACTACCAGTAAGTGTCATACAAATCCAAAGTATCACTTTCTTATCCAGAAAGGAGACAGTTTTTCGTATCGTCTTTTAATATAGTGAATTGTATGTGCCTATTGCTGTCGATAAAAACTTGTTCAATTTTCATTTTTGCGATCCCATCAAAATATGTTTTCAACATATTTCAAGATAAAATGTACTGTGAATCTCAGTATAGACAAAATAATTAATTAAAGTACTGGCCGACGATGGGAGATAAACCTGACCACATAGGCGATCGAAAGACTTGTTTGTAACACACATTAAATGAAAAAAAACTGTGTTATCAGAAACAAATTGAATAAGTTGCTCGAAATATGTTATATTGATTGCTGTTGAAGGGAAATTGGAGCATCTACTAATAACATAATGATAACAGTGGTTTGTGCATTTTGGGGGCCCAGAGGACTTAGCACACACTACATTAAGAAATGAATATTTATTTTCAATAACTGTCTTTCTCTTACACAAATCTATGATAAAACCTTTCATCACTAAGCAGCTGACAGCATAGAAGAATGTGTCATCCTAACATAACCTAACCGTTTGACTTTGGATTGGAATAGAAAACATATTAGTAGTAGCAAGTACCTCAGTTAACATTCCAACAATCCATTTAATTAAAAGCAAAAACAGTTCACTTAATGGCACAGTGAACAAAATGTGTAATATTTACCACCTACAGGAAACTGCTATTTATACAGTTTGATACAAAAATAATTCTTTTTTTGAATCGAAAGCTTCTTAATGGGGGTCCAGATTTACACATATGAAAATAGATGAGCAAGGGAATGGATAACTTGAAATTTCATTTGTTTCGACACTGACACTGATATCGGCACCATACACTACCTTGATCTTGAAATACCGATACAATTTAGTTCACTCTGTAAGAAACAGAGACCAGTTAAAATACATTATGAGTTTCTTTTTTTATAGAATATCAATAATATATAGGAAATAAACTAGTATAACATCTAATTAATATAGAAAACCTGCACAACATTTGCTTTTCCAATAAAAACTCCAAATCTCTCTTTGCGATATATTGCATTACGGACATGACATATGTCAGAAGTCAGAAAGAACGCTATTAGACCCCTTTAGTTAAATTTTTTGCCGCATTTACAATTGATCGGATATGAGCTTCAACATGCAAGTTAATAATTTAACAAATTTATAACCATTATCAATGATAACATAAGGAAATAGAAACAAGAGACAGGAGATAACAAGAGACGGGAAGTATAATTCGTAAGAAATGACTGCCGCTCTTTTTTTTCAGTGCAATTGGACATGTATGAGGGACAACCACCTGGTGGAATCAACCCAGTCAGCTGCTAATCGTCATAACAATATTAATTATATATGTCTATCCCATTTATTAGATATCTCACCCCAGAATTATTATTAATATTTGAAATGAACACACTCTGTTAATAGCTCGGAAATCTTTTAAAATTCTATATAATTTATGTAGAAAAACCGAAGACTGGAGCTTAAATTCAATATGGTTTATCACATTGACTGTAAAGATTATTCTTGTGATAAAGAAATTTATAATGAAAAATCGGAAGAACTAATGACTACACAGACGGAGATGTATGGAAAAAACAAAAAAAATACATAGTGCTTAACTGATATCGTACAGTCGTAGTACTGTCTCATAAGAATTATAATAGAGGAAACGTACAAAAATATCATACTGATAAGTTTTCGTGTACATTGTTCACCAAAACTGTACAAAATGCACTTTGAGTATATTTTATTTATAATGTTATAATTTATTTTTTTTATTATTAAAATTACAGTTTGCCATGTATGAAGGTAAGCAGTGATTAAAGTGATAATTTTTTCTGCTTTGATTGGACTAGCATTTAGTACTAATGCGGCAACTGCATAGCAAAAGGAGGAAATTCAGCAAGAACTCCTAGAATTTACGCAATAACCCCAAAGGCAATAAAGATGCAAACGTTGCCCCCAATGTTTTCGTATTTGGGGTTTAGACATGTATATATCATACAACTTCATTTTCATTGTTCTAAGTTACTTCCTATTTAATATTAGTTACAGTATGTGGGCAGTTCTGGATTAAAATCTTAACAATAATTAGTAATTAAAATTCATTTGTCTGACTACAAATATCCTTGTGTGTGTATACAGCTGTCATTGAAAATCAACAAATAACAAAGCCAAACATTGGAGGAATAACTATCAATAGAAATAATAGAAATACAATTGATATTAAACAAGATTGTCAAATATTTGAGAACAATATACGTACTTTTAAAACAATTTATTCTGAAAATGCATTTAAAAAATTCGAAATTTTTTGTTAAACACAAAAGATTCAAGGGTTAGAGTGGTTAGACAATTATGTGGAATGTGCTATTAAATACATTAACCAAATATGTTTGCATGCTAAGACGCAATTATTTCTTACATACCGTGTCAAAACTGCGACAATAATGTTTTAGTGTTAAAAGCCGCAAGTCACGCGAAGTTTGATAGTGATTTTTTATAGGTAACCTGAAATGGTCGAGATATAGTATACGAGTATGGATGTACATATATGTATAAATAATCAGGTCAGAAACACACGATGACAACTTCTAAGGACTAAAATTGATTTGAGTTCATTTATAACAATAAATAATTAAAATATTGATCTGATTAAAGCAATTACACAAAAATGGTATTCATAAGTCAAAAATCAATACAATAACGGTTTATAAGTATAAAATAAGTTAATAAATTGACTGCAGGCCCACATATCAGATAGTCGCATCGCTTCAAACAGTACATCATTAAATATTTGTAGGTCGTATTTGAATGTTAAATTTATTGATATCATATATTCTGTTGTTGACAACGACATTTCGGATGTATTTTCAACCCTTTTTAAATCTATTCTAAAACTAATTTTAACTTTAAAAACAACAATTTAAAATAGGAATTTACTTACCTTGTACAGCCACATTTAAAATTAAGAATAGGGAGAATGACTGTGGCTGTACAAACACTAACGCTGCAGGTAGGTATGTCCAATTTATATTTTAAATTGTTGTTTTTAAAGTGTAAATGAGTTTTAGAATAGATCTAGCAAGGCCAAAAACATCGCATTAATAAAACACGTAATATAAATAGGTTTGCTATTAAAACACGACCTAATATCAAGAAAAAAAATGCTCAACAATTATATAGCCAACTGTTGAGACCGCAGATTCGCGGAGAACCGTATCATATTCAAGAAGTCTATGCGTAACTTCCCAGAGACTTTATTGGAAGGTACTTAATTGAACCTTTTTGCCTGCCAGAAGGGCTAAATGGGTATTATCGCCGGTTTCTAGAAGAGAATTTGCCCACATTGCCAGAAAAAAAAAACAATTCTAATTGGAAATAGAATGTGGTTCATGTATGACTTTAGTGTTGAAGTAAAAGAATATTTAAAGCACATTTCATAACCGATCGTAGGTCGTGATGGACCCCAGCCATGGCCCCCAGGCCTCCAGATTTAAATAATTTGGACTTTGTCTTATGGGGCATCTTAAAACTCTGGTTTGCATACGTCAGCAGTCCAGCTGAGCTGAAGGATCGTATAATAGCTTCCTAAGATTTAATAAGAAATACTGGTGGTATATTTCAAAGAACGCGCGACAATATGAGCAAAAGAGCTGAACCATGTATCGTTCAAGGTGCAGGGCATTTTCAACAACATATATAATTTTAATGTTCTATTTTGTTTCTTAAATGTTGTTACTATTTTCTTAGCAGATTATTTTTAAATTTGTTAAAATTATCAATAGTAGGTATAGTTTTTAAACAATAATCGCCTATTGCTTATATTGTTAAAGAATGTTGTGTTATTTCAATAAAGTATAAAAGTCAGCTTATTTTAAAAAGAACAGTCTTCTAAGAAAATCATTAACATCCTAAGGTCACAGACTGGTGAATGAAGACTAGATATTTAGAGACATCTTTCACGGACAATAAAACGAATTCAGTTCTTACAATAGATAATATTTTAGAAATCCTGATTCATGTATGAGAAAATAGGATTTCCTAAATGTTTTTAGTCCATCTTATGGTTTTCGCCTAATAAAACATGCCTCTTTAGGATAATATTGTCTTAATAACTAGGTATATCGGACTGAAAGAAGTCAAGTCATCAGATTTGCTTAGAAATGAATGGGGCTTTTAAAAATGTTTTATATTTTAAGCATAACATTAATGTCTACCAAAAAACAAGCTAAATTCTGCATGCCATGGGTAGAAATAAAAACAAGTGTGGTAAGTTAAAAATGCTTCATAATGCAGAGTTCTTATACCAAATTTCAATTAGTTATACAGAATGGTATTTATGAATGGTATTACTAAAAAATGATTTAATAATAAAAAATGTACCATCTTGTATCTCAAAAGTTTAGATGTTTAGGACATACTTTCATATACACTTTTCTTCTTAAAATTGCCAAGAATCACCCCCCTAAACGCCTAAAATAGTGACATTCAGTTAGTAGGGTGTTTACTAACTGAATGTCACTATGTATATATGAGCTGACCCTTATCCAGCACTTTGACCAGAAGTGACGCTGTGCGTGCCCAGTCTTAAATCACTACTGGCGAATGAGAACATATTATTTTCCATTATATGATTTTTTGTTTATTTAATATTAACATTTTTAAAAAATTTACACACAGAAGTTTGCTAATTGGTCTTAAATATACAAAATGATTCGGATCTGCCGTCTGCCTAAGAAGTGGAGAAATGACTGTATTCCTTCAGTTTATAGGAAAGTACCGCCTCAACATAGTAAAATTGTAAATATGAGTAAGACATAGCAGAGAAGGGCAAAACAGCTCTATCATAGCTAGTGTAATGTCATCCGCAAAATGAAAAGTGTGATAAGAAGAGTTACCAAGGGTTATTACTTGGACCTGTACTCCTTCAGTTTAACAAGTTATTGTTTTTCTGTTTTCTGTCTACTGTTTACGATGATATAAGTTAATGCTTTCAGTTTCTTAATCTACGGTCAAGAGTGTACTATTATTAATTTTTTCCCAATTTTACAAAGACTCAGGGGAGGGGGCGCACTCCTCGCGCTCCCTGGTACCGCCACTGTTAAGACATCAAACTCTTTTACCACCCGGAGTTCATAATTAGGTATGTGCTTTATATTTTTTCATATTATTTTATTGTCTTAGGGTCTACATTGCAATATATATTTTCACTATTTCTTTGCAGGACATATTGATTTCATTAGTTTTTTTTTCAGTATATCAGGGATTGAGCCAGCTATTTGTCCAGGATAAACATTAATATTTAGAAGTGACTTTGACCTTCTTTTACAGTTACCAGGTTGATCAATATCATTCAAACATTGCATTTTTCATCTCTTACAAATTTATCTAAGCCATTTCTCCGTTTTTTATGAGTTAAATAATCATCCAAAAAATACTTCTTTTAAATTTCGCAAGTAGTGTGCTTCTTCCTTTTTTAAATTTAGATATTTTTTCTGAAAACCGAGGGGCTCACAGAACTCTGTGGATTATGGTATTAGTTAATACCCAAATATTTTTATCGATATCATCCTCATACAATATTTTTTACCAACCAATTCTATGTAACCAGTATTAAATGATTCGGATCTGCCGTCTGCCTAAGAAGTGGAGAAATGACTGTATTCCTTCAGTTTATAGGAAAGTACCGCCTCAACATAGTAAAATTGTAAATATGAGGAAGACATAGCAGAGAAGGGCAAAACAGCTCTATCATAGCTAGTGTAATGTCATCCGCAAAATGAAAAGTGTGATAAGAAGAGTTACCAAGGGTTATTACTTGGACCTGTACTCCTTCAGTTTAACAAGTTATTGTTTTTCTGTTTTCTGTCTACTGTTTACGATGATATAAGTTAATGCTTTCAGTTTCTTAATCTACGGTCAAGGGTGTACTATTATTAATTTTTTCCCAATTTTACAAAGACTCAGGGGAGGGGGCGCACTCCTCGCGCTCCCTGGTACCGCCACTGTTAAGACATCAAACTCTTTTACCACCCGGAGTTCATAATTAGGTATGTGCTTTATATTTTTTCATATTATTTTATTGTCTTAGGGTCTACATTGCAATATATATTTTCACTATTTCTTTGCAGGACATATTGATTTCATTAGTTTTTTTTTCAGTATATCAGGGATTGAGCCAGCTATTTGTCCAGGATAAACATTAATATTTAGAAGTGACTTTGACCTTCTTTTACAGTTACCAGGTTGATCAATATCATTCAAACATTGCATTTTTCATCTCTTACAAATTTATCTAAGCCATTTCTCCGTTTTTTATGAGTTAAATAATCATCCAAAAAATACTTCTTTTAAATTTCGCAAGTAGTGTGCTTCTTCCTTTTTTAAATTTAGATATTTTTTCTGAAAACCGAGGGGCTCACAGAACTCTGTGGATTATGGTATTAGTTAATACCCAAATATTTTTATCGATATCATCCTCATACAATATTTTTTACCAACCAATTCTATGTAACCAGTATTAAACTTTAGTCATATTTAAATGATTTGAAGTCACTAAATATCTCATACATCGTGCATTACAATATGTTTAAGACCAACAACAATGTGCTCGTATAAAGTTTTACTTCCTTTAGTCTGTATTCTTTTGTTAGGATCACAGCATTTTAGAATATTAGCTAAATTTATAAATTGTATTATTTTCCAGTTTACCTATATTTAGATCTTAAAACAAAAATAATAATCACGACTTGTTGATACCATGCGAGTCAATGAGTTTTCTGTCAGACTTTATGTTCTATTTAATTTTTTTTCATGAGTTATATATGATATCAATCCCATAATTTAAACCTGAGCGTTTCACATTGAACATTTGTTCTACATCTTTATTCAGTGAACTCTCAAAATTACTGTTGATGTTTTAACATAAATTATTACAGTTATTCCCTGAATGATATGCAGTGAACTCTCAAAATTTCTTTCAAAATTATTTCAGCGCACATTTCTTAGACAAATTATGACATATACAATACAGAAATACTATCACACTAGAAATTTTCGACATTTTAAATCTATAGGATAATATTTCTGTCAATAAAACATTTCCTTTAGTAAAAGATATTTCTTTACTAAATCTACGTACACAATTGTCCATTGATATTGTTACGTCGCCAAAAATTAAGTAATCTTCGAGACGTTAATAATACTAATAAATATTGAGAATACAAGCAATTTCGTTTAACCACGATTGTCTTACGGGCGGGCAGAGCGAAGCGATCAGTGGTTTGGATATAAGTCACTTATATTTTGTAAATAAGTGAGTTTATTTTGGTCCAATAAAGACATTAATTGTGAGTGTTAAATTTTTAATTGATTGAATTCACGGAGTCTATGGCTACAACCAGAGGTACGACAGAAATGAACGAAATCAGCAAAAAATGTTCAAACAAGTTACCGATAAGCTGCACGAGAAAATACGTCAGATCCTGGAAAAAGCTAAAACAGGAGAAAAAAATCAAGAAGAAATGTAATAAAGATTAGTGACATCTTTTGATGAAAACGGTAAAATTGAATTAGACAACCTTGTAACTAGTACAGATGAAAAGCGAAAAAAATTAATTTAGTTCTTATTTGCGAAATTTGAATTAAAGAGGCAAGATGAACTTAAAATGTTAGAAGAAACTGGAACCAGAGAAACTGATCAGACAGCATATGGGGGCGAATGCTGACTAACCTTCCACCAGCCCTTAGGACAGCATCCACCTGGGGATTTTACCGAGATAGCAGCAGCTCATCAAGGGTATGATCAATGATCGCGCAATCACCATCAATTTTGACACCGGCACCGCAGTGTGCATTACCATATCCAGAGTGTTGAGATCATCGGAAATCCGGCCTATTTACAACAACTGGCGTGTCCATGACATTAAAGGGCGAGGTACATGTCGGGCTACAGATACAACAAAATCCGTCTTTGGGTCCTAGTAGCGGAGATTGAGAATGATTTTATACTTGGTATGGACCTAATTAGCCAACAGGGGTTCATGTTCGACCCGTGATATGGTGTTCTTCGATTCCTAAATGAGGAATTTGTATTGACACCGCCCGTCAACATAATTATCATACAAATTGTAGCGATATCTTCAACCAGAATTACTAGTCAAACGAAACAAATTATTCATAGGCAACTAGAATGAAATTCTGGTAGCTGCGTTGGAATAGTGGAGCCCGTGCATTTATCTCATGACTATTTTGTTGGAAGGCTTATAGCTAAAATCGGAAGAGACCTACCAATTAGAGCCCTGAATATGTCCAGCAAGGTCATTCGAATTGCCAATGGTCAACAAATAGCTTGTTTCGATCCAGTAGATACCATTATCAATTGCGAAGAAGCTTACAAGACATTGACGAAAAGACAAGGCCCAGAAAAGAGTTTCTAAACAGTTTGCCAACCGTTTGAAACAGCTTACACCTGAGAAACAGCAGAAAGCCAAGTATTTTATCGCGAATCACTTTTATAAAAATCAAGATGGTACTAGCGGTCGAACAAACATCATCCAGCACAGAATAGATACAGGGAAGACTCAAGTCATAAGAATACCACCTAAGCGATTACCATTGGTGCAATAACTGGTAGTCGGGGATAACATCGAGTCCATGCTACAAAATGGAGTTATTGAGCCATCCATCAGCCTATGGTTTGCTCCCGTTGTTTTAGTGAATAAGAAGAATGGAGCCAACCGATTTTGCGTCGATTACAGACCACACTAGCACGGTCCTGTTGGTTTTCTACATTAGACCTAAAGACTAGATATTGGAGGGTTGGACTACATGAAAATTATGGAAAAAATACAGCGTATTCCGCATGTAACAGTTCACGGTCATGCCCTTGGGGTTGTGAAATGCTCCCACTACGTCTGAGAGTTCTGTAACGTGTGAAAAATTGAAGCCTTTTTGACTAACTTTATGGTTTAGTTGATGGAAAGGATATACCCCCAGAACTGCGGAGTGTTGTAGCTAGAGTTGTTTTTTGGTGGATTCTCTGAACTAATTAGCGTTGTCCATTGTCTGTTTGAATTTTGACTAGCCGACGATACCCACGACAATACCTTTGTTAGCACTGTACAATGTCTGTTAAGTCTGATGCTTCGAAGCTTATAAAAGCACACGTTGTATAAAATACTTGCTTTTTAAAAACCGTGTTAGATTAATTCATATTTTTTATTTCATTATTTCCCTTGTGAGAAGTTATGTGCTTGATCCGAACCTGTCTACAGTAAATTAACACGCATGCCTGATGCGTTTTAATGGGCAGATTCGAAGCGAAGGAGATCTCAGTCTCTTATCGTGAATGCTTTGCCTCGCTGGTGTACGAATTTATGGGTATTAATAATGGCGTTTCGTTAAATTGGCCGTACGATAAAATTTTCACGTGTCTAGGATATGGTGGCCGAATGGTATATTCCACGGCGAGTAATACAGTTAAACATATATGGTGATGGCTAAAGAACTTATAATTAGGTCAACCCTGGGCTACGTTGGTTGAATTAAAATCGTCATGTGCGATATTAAATTTTAGGGTTCCATGTTAGGAGCTATTTTCCACGTTCGGGACTATGTTTTAAGTTGGGATTTTTTACGTTGGAATCCTATTTTTCGATATGGATTTTGAATGTACGAGCTATGTCCAAGTGTGGAGCTATTTTTTTGCTGGACCTGTTTAACTATTATTGGAAGTGGCAATTCAATCATTTAGCCGTTGAGATGGAGTATTTTCTACGGTGGATATAAGTTTTGGATGGAGTTGTTCATGTTTCCGGCACTGTTTCCTTTTTATGGTGGGAACGTTATTTTTCATACCGTTTGATTGGTCATTATATTGGAGTTTACGGTATAACTAACTTTTGGAAACTTAGCCATGCTTCAAGTGGCTAAGTGGCTATTTAACCGTTCATTTGACCGGTCTCACAGACAGAAGCATTATTAATTTTTAATCATTTCGCGTGTATGTGGCAACATTGCCTGTGTCCGCAGAGTAGCTACCTGATTCAGTGTATTTCATCTTATTATACATTGGAAAGTTATTGGGAGTGTATTGAGTTTTATTGATATTTTCAGTGCGAGGGACCGGGGCGCCGTAGAGAGTTTCAGTTTTTTCTTTGTTCATAGTTTTTTGTGAGGATGTAGAAAGGTTGTTATTTGAGATTTTTTACTTCGTTGGCTCTATTTTTAACAGAAAAAATCTTTAGAGACCATGGCAGAGGCAGAGCAAGCTCGACTTCTCCATCTAATGAAGGGAGAAGAGTTATATGAAATGGAATATAACGACGAGTTGGAATCAGAAGAAGACAATTGATTAGAAGAAAAAGGAGCTGAAAAACGATGTTCATTGGAATAAATAAGAGATCACAATGATCGAAAGAAGTACCTATTCGAAATGGAGCAGAAAATAAAGTAGTTCGTCTTCCGATTTCGAATTTCGTTGTCAAATCATTGAAAACTCCTTAAAATTTTTAAAAATATTTCATAGACAATAAAATGCTTATCTTACGACACACTAACGTCTATATAAGTTCAATATCAGAAAATTTTGAGAACGTATGTTTTCGCGGCCAGAGTCATAGCTGATTCTGTTTTTTCCGGGTATGGACCGCGTCATGTTTTCGAATTAATTTATTTATATATCTTAACCAACATATAAACAGAGTTTTCCGACGTTGTGCCCACACTTGTAGTGGGTTCTTTCAGGGTTGAGAAATACAAATGTTGCTTAACTTGCAGCGACTACATTGCTTTAGTCTTTGTCTTAAAAATACATATTTAGATAATAAAAATGGCATTTTATCGCGAAATGAATTCCGAATGAACTCTATTCGCGATAAAATATTAAATTCACTTATATGTACTATTTAAATAAATAATCATTCGAGAATTTAATCAGTTGAGGGGAACACAAATGATGAAGGTTCTCGACTAGAAACAATATATTGTCTTGCGTTCAATGGATTGAAAAATCTCGTAAAGTTAGTTTCTTAGTTCCTTTGACAGGTTTTAGTAAACCTACGAATTTTTTCGTGTGATTTCTAGTCTAGGAATTAATGGGATTCAATTGATATGCAGCCATTGGTGGACAATTTGTGAAATATTTGGCTTGAGTTTTCAAGATTAGAAGTACAGTACAAATATTATTTCAGTAAATATATTGTAATAGAAATTTCGTTTTTCTGTTAACAGATTATACCAGTATTTTTTTTGAGCAAATCATTTTGACTATATGATTATCGCTGTGTACACATTATTTTACCAAATTTCACTTTGTGATTTTTTTGTAAATATATTTATTAATTTTCAATTGAATTTTCATGTATATACATTAATTTATCACGATATAGACAGTAGATTTTCAAACTCATTCATTATAAAAAGTGTCCCATTGCTTTATTTTTTTAAATCATTTTTTTGTACTCCATGTTTATATATTCATTTATTAATCTCTCCTCTATTTACATTTTGCATATTTATTTATTATACCCAACTTACCAATTGATAAGAGAATTTTTAAGTACAAGTGAAAGTACTGGAAATATATATTTTTTGATAATTAAATAAAATAATAAGCAGTTCATTCAAAAGGAACATATTGCAATATACTCCGTGGGTTCAATTTAAAATTATAAAACTAATTTTCACTTTCACTTTTCTAGAACTTTATTTACATCAAATTATACAGAAGAGCTGATTCACAATAACAATACGATATACGCTCGTCGTCCTTTCTAACTAACTCATTTTTAGCTTTTTTTATATCCCAGCGGTCGTTGTCGTACTGAAATGAAAACAGGGTAACACTGCCCCCCTTTAATTCTGATCGTCCCGATCAGAAACATCCTCTGCATGGTAAATGGAGTAAATGGTCGATCTAAATGGACCACCTTCAACTTAGCCTTGGGGTTTCGACGGATCCGGTAGACGACGTCATTAAGCCTCTTGACCACCTCGTATGGACCATCCCAGGCGGGTGTAAGCTTTGTGGATTTACCCTTGCTCCGTTGGGGGTTGTACCGCTAGACTTTGTCCCTCTCCTGGAACCTCAACTGAATTGGCCTTAAGGTCGTATCGCGTCTTCATCCGGCCACTGGTGGCCAACATCTGCGTTAGGCTAATTCGTGTATTGCCAGCATGTTATGTCAGAGCTGGTCGGCATAATCGTCGATGTCTTGGGAAGGTTCTTCGGGGGAGCCAAATGCCAAATCGCAGGGTAATAGCAGCTGCTTTCCGAATAAGACCCTGGCTGGGGTCAGGCCTGTACTATTATGTACGGCAGAGCGATATGCCAACAGGAATAGGGGAATATGCTCATCCCAATCACGCTGGTTATTGCTGACGACCTTGGATAGGTGTTGTTCCAAGGTCCTGTCGAATCTTTCCACCATTCCGTCTGACTGTGGGTGCAATGGTGTTGTTCTCGTTTTCCTGATTCCCAACATCGTGCATACCTTCTGGAATACATTCGATTCGAAGTTACGCCCCTGGTCTGAATGTAGTTCCATCGGGACGCCAAACCTGCTAAATAGTTGTTCTACTAGCACCGTCGCTACCGTGGTTGCCTGTTGGTTGGGTATCGCATATACCTCAGGCGATTTGCTGAAGTAATCCATTGTGACCAGAATGTATTTGTTCCCCCTCTCAGACTCGTGAAACGGACCGGCGACATCGATGGCGATTCTCTCAAATGGGACGCCCACATTGTACTGCTGCATTCTGCCCTTAGTCCGGGTCTTCGGGCCCTTACTGGTCGCACAGGTGGCACATTTGCGGCACCAAGCTCTGACAACTGGCGAACTTTGTCTAGGGTTTAATTCATGCCCACGTGGCCTCCGGTAATCCCATCATGTACTTCGGTCAGGATGGTTGGTACCTTTCTCTTCGGAACTACCAGTTGAGACTTGGTTTCTCGTCCATCAGCGCTTTCCCAGACTGGCTTGAGCATTCCATTGTCTACTCTTAGAGAGTCCCATTGAGCCCATAACGATTTCAGCACCCCTGAGTACCTAGCTACCTCGTCCCATCGTGGCCTGCGTGCCCCTCTCGTTTTGAATGACAAGATTGGTTGGTCGATCTCTGGATCAGTCATTTGGTCCTGGATGCACTGTTCCGTTGTCTAGTCTTCATTGGCCTGCACTCGGATATGCCTGATGGAGATCCCCTCTCGCTGTTCCGTCTTTAGACATTGTCCGCATTCCGCTCTACAGGGTCTTCTGGATAGGGCATCGACATTATTGTGCAAACAGCCGGCACGGTGTTCCACCTTGAAGTGTTATTGCTGTAATTTCTCCATCTATCTGGCCAGTTGTCCTTCCGGTGTCTTAATGTTCAGCAGCCATTTGAGTGCGGCATGTTCTGTTCGGATTAAGAAATGACGACCATAGAGGTATTTGTGGAAATAGACTACAGCCCTTATTATTACAAGAAGTTCTTTTCTGGTGATGCAAAAATTTATTTCTGGTTTCGAGAATCCACGGCTGTAATACTCGATCACTCTCTTTTCACCATCTTGCACCTGGGTTAGGACGGCCCCCAAACCGGTGTTGCTGGCGTCGGTGTCTAAGATGAACTTGCCGGACTGTATGAAAGGCTAGGCTTTTGCTGGAACATAGTGCTGCCTTCAGTGGCCTGAATGATGTTTCGCAATCCTGATTCCAACGGAAGGTCTCTTTCTCAGTGGCCTGCCGATGTAGAGGCGCGGCAATGGTGGCAAATCCCTCAACAAATCGCCTGTAGTAGGAACAAAGGCCCAAGAAGCTTCGCAGTTGATGCTTGTCTCTCGGGACTGGCCAATCACGGATCGCTTCTTTCTTGTCCTCGTTGGTGCGGATTCCTGACTAGGAAGTGACGTGGCCCAAAAACTCTACTTCTTTTTGGAACAAGGAACACTTCTTCGGGTTGAGTCTCAGGTTGGCGTTATTAATTCTGGAGAATACTTCGCCCAGGTTCTTCAGATGGTCGTCGAATGTCTGACCCATGACTAGAATGTCGTTGAGGTATACTAAGCACGTTCTCCATGTTAACCTGCTCAGTACATACTCCATTAGCCTCTCAAATGTAGCGGGTGCATTACATAACCCAAAGGGCATGACCGTGAACTGAAACAGCCCTTTACTGGTGGAGAACGCTGTCTTCTCTCTATCGTTTGCGTGTAGACCAACCTGCCAATATCCACTTTTTAGATCTAGTGTGGAGAACCAACGGGAGCCTGCTAGTGTGGTCAAAGTGTCATCGATTCGGGGTAGTGGATAGCTGTCTTTCTTCGTAACGAGTTCAGCTCAATAACTCCATTTTGTAACATGGACTCAATGTTTTCCTCGACTGCCTGTTGTTGCCCCAATGGTAGTCGTCTAGGTGGTATTCTGATGGGTTGAGCCTTTCCAGTATCTATTCGATGCTGGATGATGTTGGTGCGACCGGTGGTTCCATCTTGACTGTTAAAAATTTGCCAGTGCTTTGTGATAAATTGCTTTGCTTTCTTCTGGTTCTCTGGTGTCAGGTGTGTCAAATGGTCAGAAAACTGTTGTAGGAACTCTTTACTGGGCCCTGTCTCCTTCACCGACGTCTGGTACTCTTCTTCGCAATTGGTGATGGTTTCTACTGGCTCGAAACAAGCTATCTCTTGACCATTGGCAATTCTGATGTCGTTGTTGGACAAATTCAGGACTCTGATTAGTATATCTCGTCCGGTTTTAACTATAGCCCGTCCAACTAAGTAGTCATGAGCTGAGTGTACGGGCTCCACCATTCCAACGCAGCTCTCAGGATCGCTGTCTAGCTGCCCATGAATAATCTGTTCCGTTCGACCGGAAATTCTAGCTGAAGACTTTGCCACAATTTTTATGGAGGTGACTGAACTGTTGACGGGCCGTGTCAATACAAATTCCTCATTTCGGAACCGAAGAACATTATATCTCGAGTCGAACATAAATCCATGCATGCTAATTAGGTCCATAACCAGTACAAAATCGTCGTCAATATTCGCTACCAGGACCCTATGCCGGATCATGTTGTCCCCTATCTGTAGCACGACATCTGCCTCACCCTGTATTGATATGGACTCGCCGGTGACTGTTCTGAGCTGGATGTTATTGATAACTGGCCGAATTTCTGATGCTTTCAAAACCCTGGACTTGGCAATGACACAGCGGCGCCGGTGTCGATGGTGATGGTAATTGCTCGGCCATTGATGGTGCCCCTGACGACTAGGCTTGGACATGTTCATGACGGCCTCTACCTCCAAAGCCCGAACTAGAGCTTCATTACTTTTCTTGACGCCACTTAGTCTTAGATTTCGTTGTACTTCCACATCTCTGATGCCGTTTATGAAACAAACTCTGTGTATCCAACTGGTCTTTCGTTTCATCTGGCAGGTCTGGGTAGGGCAAGTGAACTAACCGTCTAATCTCTGCTTCGAATTATTGGACGCTTTCACCGGATTTTTGCGTTTTCCACTCAGTTGGACTTGGTATACCTGGCTCAAGGATTGATTGTATCGTTTGTCTAGGATGGCGATGATCTTGTCGAAATTGCCTTGTTCATCGACTGGAATGCTTTGGAGGAGTTCTAGGGCCGGACCTCTTAACGAAATTACCAGAGACGTGGTTTTTTCTTGTTTATCACATCCATTAGCTGTAGCCACGGCTTCAAATTGCCGTTTATACATGGGCCAAGATGAGTTGCCGTCGAATGTGGGTGGTTTACTAAAGGCACCTTTGGTACTCACGGTGTGTTGGTATTTTCTTCGCTGTAAGTCCTGTTGCATTTTTTTGATTTCTGTTTCTACCTTGTTTTGGATGGCACTAATTTTATCTTGTACTTCACTTACTTCACTTTGTACCGTGTTTTTAATGGAACTGATTTCAAATTTCACCTGGCTCTGGATGGAATCGATGTCATCTACTTTGATTTCAAGAGTCTCCATATTACTTTTTAGGATCTTTATGTCGTCGTTTATTTCTTTTATATCTGATTCAACTATTTGCATTCTTTCATTAACTATTTCATTAACTTGCGATACTATTTGCATTATTTGTTCAAATTCCAATTGTCTTTTTTCTTCAGTTTTGCCTTGTTTTTCTTCAAATATCTTAAATTCATTTTGTCGTTTTTCTTCTAGTATTTTGAATTCATTTTGTCGTTTTAATTCAGTTTGATCTTGTTTTTCTACAAATTTCGAGAATAATCCTTCCATTAAATTTTGTTGTTTTTCTTCAATGGCAGTGACAAGATTTTCTAATTCTATTTTACGTTTTTCATCAAAAGATTTTACTAACCTTTGTTGAATTTCTTCCTGATGCTGTTTTTCCTTCTTGTCACGTTTTTCTAGAATCTGTGCTATTTTTTCGTCCAGTCCCTCCGAAACCTGCTTGACTATTTTTTTGATAGTTTCGTCCATCTTTTCCATGCTATGGGTTTCCATAAATCAAATTACGATTTTAACTGCACTTAATCCATGACACCAAATTGAAATATAGTCCGTGGGTTCAATTTAAAATTATAAAACTAATATTCACTTTCACTTTTGTAGAACTTTATTTACATCAAATTATACAGAACAGCTGATTCACAATAACAATACGATATACGCTCGTCGTCCTTTCTAACCTTTCTAAATCAGCGTCGAATTCTCTAGTATAATCCAGTGTCAATTTTACAGTTGTCGAGTTACGATCGAGATACGTTTTTCTCCCGTCCGAACCTTCTAGCTTTTTTTTATATCCCAGCGGTCGTTGTCGTACTGAAATGAAACAGGGTCGGCTTTGGTAAATTTCGTAACAATATATAGTATACAACATAGCCGGTTTGAAATAACATCACAACCTCATACTGTTTTTTGGTTTTTAAGGTAAGTTCTCTTACAGGTTTTTAACCAAATGGCGCCCTTAATCAAAATAAATTGTGTGTTTTAATTTCTTACCCACACTCCTTATTGTTTCCGATGAAAAGCAGCCGCCTCGCAATTGTCAGCAGACCAAGGTAGGTTTTATGTTAGATTTTGAGTATAAATACCAGGCCAGTGTCACAGTTTAATATATTGAGCGGGTTAACATGGAAGACATGCTTAGTATACCCCGACAACATTCTGGTTATTGGTCACATATTATTTTCCAATACTAAGAATGCCAACTTGAGACTCAACCCTAAGAAGTGCTCCATGTTCCAAAAAGAAGTATAGTTTTTGGGTCATGTCGTTTATGAATCAGGAATCCGTACAAATGAAGACGTGATTGGTCGGTCTCGAGAGATAAACATGATTTGAAGCTGGGTCTTTGCATGTACTACAGGCGATTGTTTAAGAGGTTTGCCGCCATTGCGGCAACTTTACATCGGCAGACCACTAAAAAATAGACCTTACATTGCAATCAGGATTGTGAAACATCAATCAGATGACGGAAGGCGGCAAAATGTTCCAGCCCTAACGTTTCCTACACAGTATGACAAGTTCTTCTTAGATACTGCCGCCAGTAGTACAAGTATGGGGACCGTCCTATCCCAGGTGCAAGATGGTAATAATGGGGGATGCAGTACTACAGACGTGGATTCTCGAATCCGGAAGTAGATTATTGTGTCACCAGAAAAGAACTTCTTGCAATAATCAGGGCTGCAGACCAGTTCCACAAATATCCCTATGGTCGTCATTTCCTAATCAGAACCGATCACGTCATTCTCAAATGGCTGTTGGATATGAAGACACTAGAGAGTCAACTCGCTAGGTGCCGGCCGTTTGCATAATAATGACGATGCCCTGTCAAGAAGACCCTGTGGAACAGAATACGGACCTTGTGAGAAGACAGAACGAGCGAGAGGGTATGCCCATCCGGCAGATTCGCCTACCGATGAAGGAAGACTGGACAACGGAACAATGTATTCAGGCACCCAGGCCACGATGGTACGAGGTAGCTAGATATTTGGGCGTCCTGAAGTCATTATTGGTCATATGGGACTCTCTAAGAGTAGAGAATGGAAAGGCAGAGGACTAAGAAAAGGTGTCCGCCGTCCTGACAAAAGTACATAACGGGATTACCGCACGTCATGTGGGCATGAATAAAACTTTGAAAAAAATTCGCTAATGGTACTGGGTAAGTTACTTCGAAGACGTCAGAGCCTGGTGCCTGAAATGTGACACCTGTGCAACCATTAAGGCCCAAAGTGCCGGACCAAGGTAGAATGCAGCAATCCAATGTGAGCGTCTCATTTGAAAGAATGACTATTAATGTCACTGTCCAACAAATACATTCTGGTCGCAACAGATTACTTCAGTAAATGGCCTGAGGCATATGCTATACCCAATCAAGTGGCAACCACGGGGGCCACAGTGCTGATAAAACAGCTACTCAGTAGGCATAATTTCCCGTTGGAGTTACATTCAGGCCTGGGCGTAAGTTTGAATCCAACGTATTCCAGACTTTTGCATCAAGAAGCGAACGGAATGGCGAAAAGGTGCAACATGACATTGGAACACCATCTATCCAAGGGTGTTAGCAACAACCAGCGTGCTTAGGATGAGCGGATTTCCCTATTCTTGTTATTTTGTTTATAGTCATGCAATGTTACCAGAGATAATTGTTTGTACAGCAATCGTCTTGAGCTGGATAACTTTTCGCTATTTATTCTTAAGTGTTGTTCCCCATACGAGTACGTATTCTAGAAATTTTATTTATTGGTCTAGTAGATCTATCTCATTGCTATAATAATAGAATATGTCGTTTACAATTCTTTGTTCGGACTGCGTATTTTCGTCTTTTTGAAAGATATTGTCATATAAAATCTCTTGCTTATCTGATGAATTGAATTGAAACTGAGGTATCTGTTAGTATGAGTGGGTTTTGTATAAACTTTGTTACTATGTTCAGTTTTTAATGTAATTTGTTAATGTTTAATTTCATCGTTCTTTGTTTTCTCTACATGACTGTATTCCCATTTAACGAATATATCATCAGCATGTGACCAGACTAAAGAATTATTCTGTTTTGAAAAAAATATTTGCTGTTAAAGTTTTTCCACTTAAAGTTGGTGAGAGAAAAATCATGGCTACGCCAAAGTCTTGTTGGTAAAGGTCATCGTTAATTGGTAGTAGGTTGTTTTTCATTACTAGCAAATCTGACATCGCCGTCAATAGCATTAACAATGAAGTCAGATTGCACGGCTTTGAAACGCTTGGAATTTTTGGAATCTACAGCATTTTTTGTCAAGTGTGGTCCTATTTCCAGATCAAACTATAAATAGAAGATATAATATAGCGCAGATAAGCTTCAAAAAACAAAATATATTTCAACAACTTTTTGGAAATATCAAGTCTTAAACATACATTTTTTATGGGTGGAAACGCAAAAGCTATGCGGTTCGAGAATTCCCGGAATTTATTCGAGGCTGAACAATCTAGTATTTTTGGAAATTGTGGTTTATACAATAATTTATTTGATTGTTACAATAATAACGTTTTTAAAAATTGATTGATGTATTTTGAGAGTTGACCAAAATTTTTTCATGACAAAAATACAGATAAAACTAAATAACTTGGCTCAACTAAAATGAGGTACCAAGCTAATTGGGTATTTGACTGTATTAAAAATATGGATGGAATTCTAGAAGATAATTATTTCTTATGATAATTGCATCTAAATTTTCATAAGAAATACCAATTCATATTGTAATATAGGTAAAAAACTGACATTTTAAATGGCAAATTCACGTGATCAAAAACGAGCTGTAATTCGTCGTGACGTCAACAACGTAATTTGCATAATATGTGCATAGAAATATGACCTAAAGTAAGTTCTGTGGTCATGTAAGGATTCTGTTGTATTACAATTTTTCTGAAGTTTTTGGATAAGTCTTTGTGCACACTTGCCCTAAACATCATGAATAATAAACTTTCAACGAAGGTTATAAATCTGACAGATAGATGACTTAATCACAGTACACATACACTCGTCACAGAACAATACTATGAAATAAAAGTTCGAATCACAGTCACGTTCGTTACGTCACAAATAAAAAATGAAGCGTTTACACCGTTTTTGTTTTTATTTGAATTTAATTCCCAATTTTTTTACAAAATATTAAAAGGAGAAAACATACTGCGAGCTTATTACAACATTTTTGACATTTTATGATGGTTTACAAACAAATACCCAATTACTAAATAATTTATAGTAGATAAATAATAATAAATAAAGCTTCGATTTAGACAGTGACGAAAAAATACCAAGAGATATATCCAGAAGTATATACATAGAATGCATATGCAAAGTTGAGATTAGAAACGAATGCTAAAAACGAAGAACGGGAAAGAATGAACACATAAACAGTTATATCGAAAATCGACTAAACACAACCTTCCCCTAGAAAAATGATCAGTAAAAATAGGAAAAAGAGAGACCTAAGAAGATAAGTGAAACTACTACATGGTGACATTCGAAAAAAATTTTGAGAATAATAATTTCATTCTTGGCGGGTTGCACATCGTCTCTAGTATGTGGAAGAATTCTGACTGATGCATCAAGCTAAGCTTCTGCTTTCCCTCATATACTGAATTTCATAGTTAATTTGGTACTGAATATCGGATATCAAAAATATAATTATAATTCGCTATTAATTTTAAAAATATCGAGTCACATTGTAGTCTGAGAAACTTACCTTATTTACTTCCTGTCCATTTTTCAGAGATTCTTCGTGGGTATTCTGTAAAAAATAAACTTCGTGTGAATTCTGAACACTGAGTAAACACGTTGGGTTGGCGCCTGAGTTATTAGTTATAAAGGTGTAGCATTAGCATGAGGATGTTTAATTTTTAATTGTTTTCTCAAAATGTTAAAGGAAGGCGTTTCACACACTATACAAGGAAATAGCATACGAAATCCTAAACATTTGTATATTCGAATGAGTCAATTTAAACAAAGGTTTAATATATGATATCATATTGGAGCCCAACTATGTATTTTTATGTAATACTGCTTAATATAACTTATATTAAGATTACTACATCTTTTTAAAAGTTGGTTCCTTTGATAGTACTATAGACTATAGTAGTATAGTCCTAGCAAGTTTCTATTCAAACTAAATTGGGCACTGACATGCAAATCTATCAAGGACTAGTAGAAAATCATATACATTTCAATTAACTTATTTTTACGTATAAAAATAAATACAAATACAATATCAATACATTTGTCTTGTTTACTTAAAATGAACTTTTAAAATAATTTATATCACCTCGAAGAATTGTTAATAAACAAATTATAAATGCGATGTATGTATTTTTATAAATATTTAAAAAAATAAATAAACAAACTTTAATGGAATCTGGTTGTGTCGTTTTTAGAAGCACCTGTAAGTTTTGAATCGTTAAATTATATATCATAACCTAATCTTTAGCCACCGAGATGAACTGATAACCTTCCGTTATAAATTGTTGTTCAAAATAAGCTTGTACATCAGAAACTCCGAACAAATAATCAATAAAACTCAATGTATACATATCAACGAATCTGACATTGTTGGCAATTTAGATGTAAAGTTCCTGTACCTCAGTATACAAGTCCAGTAAACAATACAGAACATAGTAAACAGCGAAAAATTCCCAACACAGTTCGCAAAAGAAGCCAAACTCTGTTTAAATAACACGTATTTTTCATACAAGGGGCAACTATGTAAACAAACAGACGGGGTTCCCATGCGTTCATCCCTATCATTAGAAGATACCAACGAAAGACTAGAAAAAAAAAACACTATGTAAACGCGGAGAATATTTTCATCATATGGCCCCATGGTGCTCCCGAATTAGACATCTTCTTTCAGCATTTCAATCATATACATCCGAAAGTACAGTCGACATTGTAATTAGGGATTTTTATATGTTGTTATCAGAAAATTATCAAATGAGTAGTTTCAATTTGCAGTATACAGGAAACTAAAGGTGGAAACACATTATCGTCACGTCACGTACACTTGAAAAATCTGCAATACAATTACGCATGCTTTTAAATCAGCTAGAAGTATACTATGGTCAGGTCACGTCACGTGACACACTATTCTTATATTGCAAACAACAAGCATACAAATACAAAATTTTGTACAAGAACACCAAACCTTTCTGTTTTCAACAGCGTTTCAACAATTTTGGTTTACTCCTTGATGATGACAGCTTCGCTGTTTAAACGTGCCTTGGGTGAAAAAAGGGAAGGTTTGGTGTTCCCGTACAAAACATTGTATTTATAGGTCTATGACACACCAAAGGTTCCACAGCTTTCCCATTGTAAACTACAACAAGTAATGAAGTATACTCAAGAAGGCAATTGTCAAAAATGTCAAACTTTCAAGAGGAAACTTCATAGGATAGTGCCTGTCAATATATGGTATGCCCAATGCTCAAAATACAAATAATGGCTTTCATATGGTTAAGGATCTACTCAACATCTGGTTTACTTTAACAATGACAATTAGTGCTAATTTGAATTTGAATATCAAATTGTAGGCATAAAAAATTGGTGAAACTAAGTAAGTGACTGTTTTCTACTGCTTATTTGTGACATCTAGCTTGTTTTGGTTTTCTTGGGAAATGCTGGACTACGTGAACTCTTGGGCTAAACTGTAAAAGTTATGCTTTGAGGCTAGCGAATCTTGCAGTAGATATGCAGTACATCAGAGAGAAAAACACATACATTAATTCTAATGAACAAATACAATCAATCCACAAGTAAAGTAAACCAGCACCAAATTTCGTTACAAAATAGACCAATCACCCATCGTCAATTCATCCACCGATCCCCTGACACTACAAACCCCAGTTGCAACAACAAACACGTCAACCTCTTCTTTTTCCATGAACAATTACACTAAGCCCTCTGCCAACCAATTTGCCAAGTATTTGGCAAGCCACAAAAAGTTGGACCCTTGTACTTCAAAACTAGTCACACTTAAGTTTTAAGCCACATTGGACATTGCTATATCTGAGAAACTAAAAAAGATTGCATTCTGCTCTTGGAGCCGGATTTTAATTGTAATTCATTGCTCATTTCTTGCCCGAAACCCTTCAAACAAAGTATGTCCGATGTGACTTAACGTCTTAGGCATAGCTATATCTCAGCAACTAAAGAGATTTTAGTTTGTTCGTGGTACGGTATTTTATTGGATATAATTGCGTCAGTTGTGTGTCAAAATCAGAATCTTCCGAGAAGCATGTCCAATGTCATAAATGCAATAAAAAGTTGTTTTTAGAGGCATTCCAAGGGTACTAGTTAGATATGCCGGAGTGCTCGTTCTTTAAATTACTTACTTCATCGATCTTCGTTCTCTCTAACTGATTCACAATATTCGGAGATACATATATATGTCTAATGTGTTTGAGTTTTGTCGTGTATTTTTGTCTGAGTTCTATGTCTGGCACAGTTAAGACCAAATATACCGTTTAGGTTTTTTAATCATTGAGCTACAGATACATTTGGGTGACAAAAGATATGTTTGTGTTAAGAAAAATTACTAAATATCTTAAACAGGTACAATACATAAGTACACATTAATAAACCAAAATATATCTGAAGGTGCAATACAATTTCTAAGTTATTAAATTATTATTAAACACACATAATAAATAGGTACTGCATTCGTTTACCAAAACATTATAAAACACTTTACCATGACTGTTTCTGTTTCATTGATGCTTGGTTTCATTGGCCCTACATCTATTGATATTTTAAAATTTGATATCTAAAATGTAAGGAAATGCAATTCACCTACTGGTTACTAAACTTATTCTCATTAAATCATATATTTTTATTAGAAAATAATGTATTTGTTGATAACATTTGGTGTTGAGTCTGAGCCAACATTAATCCAATGTCTAACAATTATATGAAATGATAAAATTCTAGTCAAATTTGTCACAATGGAAAGCATCGAATTTTTCTAAAGTATTGTCATCTACTATCAAGGCGGCCAGACATAATGATTTAATGTAAGTCTCGTAATTTTAAATTAAATTATGAACATATTTTCAAGGCTTTTGTATTATTATTAACCTCTATGAAATTTAGTCGGAAAAATGAGAAAATCTAAACTAAAATATGCTATCAAAATAATAAAATATTTTCACAAATTGATTGGTCAGTTACAACATAATTATGGAGGGTTGAGTAAAAGGAGGACACACTCTGTGTGCAAATTTAACCATCACAGTTCAACAACCAGATTTATATTTAACATTAATAAAGTGTTAAGTCAATGAAAGACCTTGTACATAGATAAAAATGACTTACAAGCAAAATTTTATTTGCACATTTTTTTAGGATTCAGGATAAATATCCTACATAAATGAAACTGTGGAGAACCCACAATTACTAAGCTGATTATGGAATTGTCCATCAACTCGATAATTTCAACAAACTTCTGAAGATATTTTCCCAGGGGCATTCACCAGGCGTACATTTGGAAATATTTAAAATACAACTATAGCAGAAAGATGCCAAAAATAGTTATTTAATAGTAGCTAATGGAGCTTATTGTCCAACTAGACAAGAAGAAATAAATGGAAAACCAGTGTGTGAAAATGTTAGAATCCTTGAAACAGAAGCTATTCTAAACTAAAATGCAAGTGAAATTTGTTCCATAATGATAACAGAAGAGGTAATTTAATTACATAGCAGTTTGTTCCGTAATGAAAAGAATTGTTAATTACCTTTTATCCAGAGAGAGGTGAACAAGGAAGTAGAAACACCGATTTTGTAAAGGAACACTTTTCAAAATAAATTTGTAATACGAACACAAGAATGTAAAAATAAATAATTTTGATTTACATCAATTCACCATCTATTTGTTAACAAGTATAAAAATGTTATAAATATACAATTTTTTTCCGTTGTTTAACTATACCAAAAAGTTTTGTAACAAAATATCACCTATAAAATCAATGAGTTTTATAAAAAGTTAAAACTGGGACACACACTTATTAATTTATATCACAATTAACACACTATAGCTCATATCACTTGCAGAGATTACAAAAAACGGAGACAACCATTTACAAAGAGAAGTTCACATAACAAATGTTCTACGTTATATTTACGATTTTTACTAATAAATACATCATTCTCATTTTTCCATTCAGCCATTTCACTTCTAAATGTAGGATTTGTGCATTTCAATCCGTTGACAATTGCTAACTTCCTAACATACCCTGTCGTCAAACTTGCGCCATTCTGGTAAATTCTTGAACTTCTTAATTTAAAAGCGTCCGCTGGACACTTTTTCAATTTTATTCGCATATAAGTTTGTCCTCCTTCATTCAACCCTCCATAAACTTAATCCTGAGTTTAGTTGACAAACCACATTTACAACGCAATGAGAAATACATACTAACAACTGTCTAATAAAGTAAATTGCTAAAATACATTTTTGTTGGTTCGATCTCAATAAGGATAACGCTTGTAGAAAAAAATTGTGGAATGGTCGAAATTCTAGACAACACATTTTACGATTTTTTCTCCTAACAATCTGGCAGCCATTTTTACTACTATGTGTTTGACACATGTTTGACATTGGCAGTATGAGCGTAAACTATAGGGATGTTCCAATAAACATTTGTAATGTTGGAGCAGCCACAAATGAACGATGCCAATTCAGAAATTCCACCGTGGACCCAATATGTTAAAAAGGGATAGAAAGATTTCTCTTCACATATTAATGGATATTTAGTGAAAAAAGGACAAGTATTTCTGAAAGAAAAGTTCGTAATGAAAATTGTATAGCTCTTTAGTAAAATTATGTAATATGCATGTATGTTTACACATTCGGTTATTCCAAAATAAAGGTATTCATAATATCTGGTTAAAAAAACACAAATTCAGAATATAAAAATAGTATTTATTAAATTTCATTTTCGTAGTTAATTGCCGGTTTTTTGGGTCCCTGGGTACGATGAGAGGGTCGGTTGACCTTCATTACGTCAAGGTCAAGGGCGTTTGAAGATCAAAATGGAGAGAGTTCAACCAAAAAATCTGAAAAAATTATTGCTTATGTTTTTGAGGTCTCTAAGTCCGAATTCGTAGCTTGTTTGACCGCGTTTTTCTCAGAGGTCATTTAAAGGTCAAATCGAGAGAGTTCTACCAAAAAATGTGAAAAAATTCATGCTTATGTTTTTGAGGTCTCTGAGACCTTGCGCTTTTTCCCAGAGGTCATGTGAAGGACAAATCGAGAGAATTCTACGAAAAAATTTGAAAAAATGTGTGGTTGCACCCAGGACACCTCCATGCGGTGACTGTGGGCAACGCAGTTGTTTCACTACACGGCGATGTCCCTGGGTAGCGGCTTTTATGCCTTCAAGGCAACCACGCAATCGGCGGCTGGTCAGGGTGAAAAAGCGGGCCCGCAGGCGTCGGCATAATGAGCCGTAGCTCTAGGTTAATAGGACACTTGGCCAATATAGACTCTAATGAGACAAGTTAAAGTCATTACAAAAAGTGTCCAAGGCGAGGGTTAAGTGCCCTTGCCTTAACTGGCTGGTATCATAGTCTTGCTTTAACTGGCTTAGATAAGCTAAAACAAACTATGGACCTCAAAAACCTAAGCTTGCATTTTTTTGATTTTTTAGAAGAACTCTCTCGATTTGTCCTTCAAATGACCTTTAAATGACTTCTGAGAGCGCAAGGTCAAACAAGTTACAGATTCGGACTCAGAAACCTCAAAAACATTAGCATGCATTGCTTCAGATATTTTAGTAAAACTCTCTCGATTTGACCTTCAAATGACCTCTGGGAAAAAGCGCAGTCAAACAAACTACGGATTCGGACTCAGAGACCTCAAAAACATAAGCAAGAATTTGTTCAGATTTTTTGGTAGAACTCTCTCGATTTGACATTCAAATGCCCTTGAACCTGACGTGATGAAGGTCAACTGACCCTCTCGTCGTAATCAGCGACCCGAAAAACCCCTAGTACACTATAAGAGTGTATAAGTGTTCCCGCTTAGTTCAAATGTTGACCTGTGTTGTTTATTTGGAAATTATTTCTAATCCTCAATTGGCTTTAATTTTCAAATTCATGGTACACGAGTTATTAGTATAATTGTACAAACCCAATTACTGTTTCAGTTACTTTTCATACGTTCTAACCTAAGACCTAAACTAAGATTAAAGATCGTCAAGTTTTAATTAAGTTTCCTCAAATTATCTTCACCTGATAAAAAAGCCATCTCAAAGTGTTGAATTTCATATTCGGCATTCAAGATTAATGATGATTGCTACTTGATAAGTGCTATTTTTCCGTTTAATTTCCAGCCAGTCAATCTTATTTCGTTGCCTTTGGCGGCAAATAATCCTGAGGGTGGTCCGCTGTTCAAGTATGAAGTCGAACTAGTTTATAAATAATATAAATATCAAAACATCTTTTCATCGAACAGATAAACGGATCTAAGTGATATTTTAAATAAGGCTGTGTATATTTCCTTGAAAGAGTTTGTTTGTTTGATTTAAAAGTTGATGTGTAAACTTGATTGAACAGACGCTGCATTTATAATTAACTCTTACGTTGAATTATCTCTGATACTGTTGTATACTAACTGCTAAAACATCTGGTTGAAAGATAGAAAATTGTTAAGCGACAAATCCAATTTATTTTAATAACATTAGTTTCTACTTAATAGATATTTAATATTCACAATGTTATGATATAATACGTTCATAAAGAGTAGAACTATTAAAAATTGAAAAAGCAAAAATAGAGGAGGAAAGTGTAGACTAGACCTCAGAAGTAGTATTAGAATAATAAATTTTTTTAATACAAATAGTTAACACAAAAAAAGCGTCCACAAAACATTTGTAGTTCCAAAGATTATACATAACCTAAATGTTGGCAGAACATCCAAGAGAAGTTGGATTGCAATGTTATCAGACATATTTCCAGTAATCAAACATCTTAAATTATCGGTATGTAATCACCTGGAGTTCATAGTATTCCGGTAGATTGTTTTGATTTCAGTTTTATGTTGTCTTCTTTTTGTCGTCTTGTTAAATGGCTGTAATTCTGTTTTAAGACTGCCCTTAAGTATTTTTGCAGTCAATTCCTCGGACGTTTAGAATCTTCGAAGTGCTTCTTATACACAATTTATTACAAATGCAGGACACTTCGGACTGTATTCTTATTACTATTGGGTACTGAAATTTTTGATAGTGTAGTTAGATTTTCTGTTGACTTGTGTTTTTAATGAAAAATGCAATTCTTTACAGGACAGAGTATGCTCATTTCATCGAAAAAGCTTGGATGGAATATATTAAGGATGTTTGATTCTTTCGAAAAGATTGATCTTTTGAATCGAATGACTCATAATCGATGGAAACGAGAAGATCTCTGTATTCATAACAATCGACCTTACTGTTATTTATTATTATATATTATATTTGCAATTGTGTAAAAAGTTTACAAGTTAAAAATGCTTCAGTGTTACATGTCCGTTTCATCAATTTATTACATGAAAAAAAAAATTTGTTTGTGCAAATGTGGCATGATCAGTTTGATTTGGTCAAAGTAGTAAATAATAATAAAAAAAATAAATGTAACCTTGATTCAGTTAGATACTCAGATATGTTGTTAATATATCTAAATTCAATATATACAGAAAAACAGTGCCATATATAGGGAGACAGCATTCACCAAAACCATTGGTTGACTAAAAGTTTTAGTTGGCTAGTGAAAATATTGTGTAAATATGACTGACTTGGAATTAGAAATATTGAATTGGTTAAAATGTGACTACAGCCTATTAAATTCTCGCATATATACGAGTTATCCTCTTAACAAAACAAAGTATGTGGTGATATAATGTTATGTTAGCATAATGACTTGTTTCCTAGTTTGGGTTTTTTGTTCCGTAGTTACTGAAGCTGAAACGTGGCTATACATTATTATGGAGTGGACGAATGAAATTTTTTTTTAATTCAATAATTTAAATGAAAACGAACCTGCTTTGTAGAACACGAAATGTACAAACCATAACAACTGGAATGAACAACATCATTCGAGGACTCAAATCCAAGAGAATTTAAAAGTTATTATTGGTGGCATCACCATTAAAGAATTAAAAAAGAAAAGGGACAATTTAATGGCAACGTATAGGAAGTTAACATTTTTAGATAATATATATAACACACATGAATTTGTGAGTAAATAAAGACAGTTTTTTGTATAATTAACTTATTTGAACCGACGAATATTTTATAAAGTGTACTTTTATAGCTTTTTGAAAAGATCAGAGAAGACGATCCAGAGAATTGAATACCCACGAGTAGATTGTCAAAGTGGAAAATTGGTCTGGGAAACAACAAATTACCATTGTTGTAAACAATTAAATTTAATGGAGAATTCTTCAGTATACTTTCACACTACTACTAAAAAGTAAACAATGAACCCTAGAAACATGTTCTAATTGAGTAAACAAAAATACGAATTAGCATTCTATATTTAGGTTTAGGTAAAGTTCAAAGGTAAAAGACATAGTAATGACTACATTTCATGCTTCGAATAATGAATTATGTATGCATTTGAAAAAAAAACTGACATGCAAAAAGTTTCCAACACTATTAATACATATTTATTACATTACCTGTACAGAATTGTTTTCTATGTAGAACGAGACGTGCCATATCGTAAAAGCGATTCGGTATAACAATTTTGCGGTAACATCCTTTTGGCAATTATTATTCAAAGAACGATTTTGGCAACAACATTTTAACGGTAGTTGTAAACAGGATTTTTTAACAGACATTTCGAAAAATATTATTGTGTAATATGCTAACAACGATCACAGACAGTAACAGTCAAGTGTTATCACAATATCACTAAAAAATTCTAACGTAAATTTATGACTTATAAATGTATGGCTTCTTAAACAAAATTTGAAGATGGGCCTTTTGGTTGAATGCATACTACCCTCAATATTGAAGAAACAGCATATCTTTTATTAAGCGGCCCCTAGATGATCAATATTTACGTCAATATAATGTATAGAAATTGATATTGTGCAATAATGGCCTGTAGATCATACTTAAAGATTTCACAATATATTGAAAGTCAATATTGTTTCGTCTGTTGGTAATATTGTGCAATACTGGTTCCGTTCAGTGTTGACAATGTTGGAATAAAAGTCTATCATGGAGACAAACGGAAAAGGTAGTTCACTATGCAAGTTTCCATTGTAATTATGCCTATGGATTGTGGATATGCAATACAGGGGAATTTTAAATCTTCAAAATTGTTTTCAGTAGCAAGATAACGTAATGCTATTAATAAAGGCTGATTTAGAGGTGTAACCATTGTCAGTAGTTTATCAAATAATGTACTAGTTAGCCGCAAAAATTTTTGAAAAGCTATTGGTTCTCTAATTCTTGGTAGAATTTCATGCAGGAGTTTATTTAGTTCTTTAGACCATTCCTTCATCCACCAGCGCATCTATTTTTCCTTCTTTTATGAAGATATAATTAATGCTATAGCCATATTTATTGAGCAATATTATTATACAGTGTTGGTTGGCCAAGTTATTATATTTTATAAAATATTGTGCTATCGACATATATGGAACTAATTAGAGACAATTTTATACTATATACTTAAGTAGGTTTTAAGTTTTTATATTACAAATATAAAATCCAAACAACATGGAACAGATAACTCATTGTATAATTAAGAAAACTGTTTTTATTCGAATTTTATTTCAGGGATAGTCGTTTAAAAGTTTAAATTATGAGTTTAATGATTAATTATTAGTTGTATTCTTGATAAAAATTGTTTACTACCAGTCTACTACGAATACTGTTTAGTACTTTTGCGAGTTCACAATATATATGAGGAGATATTGTGACTAAGATGATGGTGAATAGTGCAAAACAGATAAAAATTAAAAACACAATTTTAAATAACCAAAACTTGAGAGAGATTATTCAACATGTTTCAACTACAGTAACTGTTGCTGATGTGACTTTGAGGTATATGCTGAGGCCATTTCTAATTCTAGGTGATTAAAAATAAAAATACCTTAATATAATAGATAGCATGTAACAGAATAAGTAGTGGGTATTTATGGGAAGGGGGAAATGGGTGGCGCTTGCTCTCCCAAAAATGCTGACAATAAGTTAAATTTGAACTCATATACCGGATTTATTTTCTCACCTGCGAATGAAAATGTTATTTTGTTTCTCTTTCAGAATGAAATATAAGACGTTTTATGGGATATCTAAGGCTACTAGTGAATTTCAAATCGTTCAGTGTTTTTAGCTTCTTTTTGTTTTTTTAGAAAACAACACCAAACTTGAGCTAAAGACTGCGGATTTAAAACATCCCAACGTCTCCAGATATCATAAAATAGATTAATCAAAAATGTATAATTTTGAAAATTGATGTCTATTTTTTTTTAATTGTCAAAAAAGTCAAATATTCAATTTCAGATATGAAACATGTAGCCCAGTTAGTGAATTTAGGGTGGTTCTAAACCCGGCAGTCCTTTCAAAGATTTATAAATCAAATTTTTAGTAAGACAAAAAAATCCTTAAGTAACAAATTTAAAACAAATTGATATTCTTTGAGCATGATAAGATTTGTTTCTTAACTAGTTAGAGGTAACATAATGTTCCCTTTGAATAGTTTTACTAATTCTGATTTAACTTCTGAGGAATTTGCTTTATATGTAACATTATTTTAAGTGTAACATATACTGAACTACACCTATATGTAATCATTACGTATAGAGTCACTTGAATATATAATTTGAAGAATTTCATTCTGAGTCAAAAGTAACAAACATAAATGGAGATCCAAAGAAAATTGAAAACTACAATCCAATCAATTTAATAAACTCATTCTATAAAATCTTTGAAGCTGCCATATATAATAGGGTAACATTGTTTCTTTCGAATTGTAATACTGTAAGTGTAAATTAGTATAGTTTTTAACAAGGAAAATCGATACAGACAGCCATATTTAAATATGCACAGGTTATTAATGCGTTTGAATCATTCTTAAGTGACATATGTCGAGTAGTGAAACTTTGGAAGACTAATATACAAGGCAAGTTAATTGAGAGTGTAGCAAGTAGAGGTGTTCCGCGGAAAAGTATAATAAGTCCTGTACTTTTTATGACCTAGATGTATGAAGTAATCAATAGACTATTTGACCAATGTCCCAAATTGACAATATAAGCTTATGACACCAGCCTTTAAGTAAATGTTCCTGGTTTTAGAAGAAATATCTCAAAAGCTGATTAGGTTAAATACATTTAAGGAATTGTTTCAACCAAGTTACTGCATAATGAAAACAAAACAAAGATTGTACTTTTTAAAAGAAATAACAGAAAGTCAGAAATGCCGACGAGTATTAATCTAAGTAGGTAATCAAAAGTTTTAAATTGTTGTAAGTTCTTAGGATTACAAATTGATTGTATACTCCCCTGGAATATTTATGTGGAATACTTAGGACAAAAACTGCTTTAGTATTAGTGTAGATATAAACACCCTAAAAATTCTTACATTTGAATTCAAACTGAGATATGTTGTAATGTTTTACAAAAGAGACTAAAGAAGGTATTCAGATCTATGTTAAACTTGAAAGTTAGAACGTCTTGCCGAATAAAGTTCAGGGAAAACAAAATTTACATTCATAACAGAAAAGGAAAATGTGTACAAGTTAAGAAATGGTCAGGTAATGGACCCAAATTACAGACGAACACTGCATGGGACATTTTATAATTTTTAAGGATGTATAAGAAATGACAGATTCGTATCATAAACTTGCAAACTTTAATCAGAATTAGAAAGAAGCACATAACTTAATGATAGACTTGGTGCCATACTTAATGTCCGCATATTCCTGCATGTATCCATAATACATAATTAAATTTCTATTCTACTTTTTTTGTTTTCGTTTTCTGTGACACTATTTGAATAAAGAGTTGTTGTTATTCTGTACTGTAATGGTTTCGCAAAATAAAGCATTATAATGTCATATATAGATATAAGTAATTGAAAACTAAATAAATATTTTATGTCTTACTGAAAACACTATTTATAGAGTTTTATTGCTTTCAATCATTTCTATGGTTGAACTTTGAACAAAAACTTATGAATAAATTACGACTAGAATAAAAAACTTCCACCACTTTAATTGTAACTCATTATCACGTAAAACGCGAATATGTACCACTCTCCGATATAACCATTCGAGATGATGCCGGTGATGCACTAACAACCGACACGCCCCGCTTCTGATGCATCCCGGAATACTCCCTCTTAACCGAAGGATAGAGACCGCGTCTAGCTCAAACTTTTCGAGTTTTCTCGGTTGTAATCGTGTCCTACAGGATTACGACCTATCTTCTTCCATTACGGTTGATGTTAGGACTTTAGGACGAATATGCAGACTTTATGTTCAGAAGCTGTAAGAGCTAATGAAAATTTGTTACGCTATCTGGAGCATCTTTACTTTCTGGAAGAAATATAAAGTTATTCACCTCAAGAATATTGATATAGGCACTTTTTGCGAATACTGAGATCGAATGTCATCCCGAAGCGACAAAGGAGTTTTGATGGTAGCTATGAAGACAGGAGGCAACAGTTTTGTTGACAAAAACACTATGAATCTTTTAGTACCTGAAATTGAACTCGGAAATTGGTTTTTAATACGTAAAGATACTATAAAAATAAACTCTAGAAGGTAGGTTTTATAGAAAAGATCAAGAGCAGCTTCAACTAAAACATTCAGGGGGGGAGGCACTCGAAAAATGAATAGAATATATATATATATATATATATATATATATATATATATATATATATATATATATATGTTCTTAAATTTTCGTGGCTAGTAAATGTATCAGGAGGTTTCCGGGAAATTCATCCCCGTAGCCCTTACCTGATCCCTTCCGATCGATGCGAAAATGACGACGTTTTGAAACGTCACATCTGCCCACTTCAGGTATGTTGGCAGTTGTTGTATCCGTCTGCTCGAAGCCGTAGTCCGAAATTTTTTTCGAAAGATTGATTACTCTAGCAATTTCTTTGAAAATGAAGATGAAGAATTATATAGATTAAAAAGTATAAAATTGTTAATTCGTTAAAATTGAATCTTCAGTCCCAAATTTCTGCTCACGCTTCGGGCTACTCGAATATTGTATCCACCAATGGAAAAGAATATACAACAATTCCAGCAACTTTTCTCGCTATTTTTTTCCAACATTTGAATTGTAGTAAATTATGGCTAGTTTGGTTTTGATATTATTATGGTAGGCATTTTGTTTTCATTTTAATTTTTTTTTCAATGAAACTACACAATGAAGGAATGAGCAAAATGCAGGCCAGTTGTATTTGTTCAGCCTCTCGATGGGAACCCGAAATACAAAATTGAAAAAAAAAAAAACACAATTATAGAAATTAATCAGAAATGAAATGTATTAATAAAAATGATGTGTATGTAATATGGTAGACCGAGTAATAACGAATTATCTATAGTACTTTCAATACTTTCGAATAACATTAAAACAACAGTAGATATGAAGCAAGATTGAAAACACATAAATGGACCATTCAACAATTTTATAAATAAATACCTGTGAAAAGAAGAATGACATGGCAGCAAATGACAATGTTAGACAATTTAGTTTTTAAATATCTTAGTATCTTGGCGGATTGTTCATTTCCTAGTGAATTCCACTAACAATGAAATCTGTTAAGATGTTACAGCTTTTAATTACCATGAACACCTAAAAATCCAGATATATATATATACTGATGCACCTTTTTGATATTATTTTAGGTTAATTGGAGAGCATGAATGATAAAAAACAACACCATTTAAATTTTATAATTTGATTTTTATTTATTAACACAAATATGAAAATTTTAATTACATTTAATAATTTTAGAAAAAACACATTATTGATTTATTTTGCTTGATGTACAAATACTTAAATGGTTATTTAGAATTAATTATACTATATGCATGCTATCTTACTTGGCGGGTGGAAGTGGTTTCCAATCCAGTGAAATAGCGTGTTGTTCTCTCTGTTACCCTCTCTTTCTAGTCTTGTCAGGATATTTGTGCATTGCAGGCTAGCTCCATAAGTATAAGCTCTAAGGTGGCCAGGTGGGCCTTGATTTATGCTCTTTCTTTATTTTGTAGTCTATGGTCTTTGCAATTTATGTTGAATACTGTTCTATACGATCTAGTTCATGAAATATTTAATCAAGTTCAAACGTCACCTCAGCTTGCCCTTAAATTAGTATACGCCCTTGCATGGACGTACCGAGGTGGGGGTAAGGGGGCAGCTACAGCACCGTGAACCCGAAAAAACTGCCATGAGCCTTCAACGATTCCCAAAAATTTGCTGACTTGCCCCCTCTAGGCCAAGAAATTTTCTGAGTTGTCACTCTCTCTCGGACATTTTCTTTTCTGATTTGCCTCTCTCTAGGATAATTTTGTTCATATATTCGACACCCTAAACCAAAAGCTGGGCAGGCCCTTGTACACTTGGTTGTCTTGAATTTCACTTATTTTATGGATTTAAATATACTAAATGTTCACTATCGGTTACCATAAGACTAGCCAAGAATAAACCTACTAGACTAGGACTAACTATACATAGGGTACATTCATAATTTATATATTCTTGTTAGGACAGTTAATTATTTTTCGGAAGACTTGGAGAAAAGCATCTACATGCTTCTAGAACATTAAATATTATTTTAAAATCACACACGTTTAATAAACTAAATTACTTAGCATTTCAGTAGGTCAGCGCCTTTTTGTGTATAGGAGTCCACATTATTGGAATATCCTGGCCCAGGAACAAAAAAATGTTAGCTCAAACGGGATGTTCCGTTGGAAATTAAAAAAAGGGTTTTGTCAAGGTATTGATATGAGTTCTAAGGATGATTAAAAATCACTAAATAACAGCAACTTTTTTTATCTTTTTTTGTTCGATTTGGGGAGTGTAAGTATATCCTCGAAAATGTTAACTGAATTGGAAAATGAAAACTGTTATTTTTATTATTATTTTATTTGATATTGTCAATTCTTCATAGTTAAAATAATATTTCAACACTTCGTTCAGAGAGTTTGCAAATTTTCGTGCTGTTTCATACTATTTCTGTTTAAATAAATGATTTATTTTCTTCCTAAAATGTATTTTATGACTATTATTCTTGGTCTTTTGACTCATTTTCCTTTTACACAAAAACTTAATAATTTGGACAATCTATGAATATTAATGCCTACTTACTATGTTTTAATAATATTTTACAATGGGTTCACTGCTTACATATCTGTTTATTTATATTTTGAATATTGCAGCTTTTTTCAAAATATTACAATTGCATTGGATTGTTCACGTCCACCTCATAAATTATTATGGCGTACCTATCGCACTGAATATTGAAAACCGAATAGCAGGTATCGACATATGAAAATGTTCGCTATCCCTCGTGTTATAGAGCAAAGTCGATCAATCCAAGATGAAATAAACCTTGAAACAACAAAAACCTTTAGTTTTTGTGTAAACCAGTCTATAATTCTAACGAAGAGCAACTTTTGGTCGTAGAAAGATATAAAACAATGGTATTAGTATTTTAGTATCTACCTGCGGATGAAGGAGAGCATAAGAGAACCTAGAAGTCGCGATATCACACACACCGTACCTTGCATGTCTCAACATTCTTGGAAACTACAAAATGTCTAGTGATTCTAAAATAACATTGTCAAGCTCAGTATAAATGTTATTAATATTTTTAATTATAATTAAGCTCATTTAGTTATACTAGCGGTAACCAAGTGGTCAAATTTCGACCGTAGTTAATTAAATTTTTAAGTTCTCTTTACAAAGCGTATCTATAAGAAATAAAGTTGAGATAAAATTAGAAAGTAGGCGAGAGCTTTGCTATCCCCATTATTTCATTTGGATAAAAATTACTGAGGAAATTATTTTTTATTTATTATTTGAATAAATATACATTGCAACATGTTCGATGTAATTGTCATTTACAAATCAAACGATTTCAAACTAGAGAAGAAAAACCATTCAATGAAAACACTATCCTAAATGTATTTTCCATTATCCACTGATTGACGATTTGCTACACAACAACTATAAATAATAACATAAAAATGAAATAATTATAATTACAAACAGAAATTTACAAAAACTAATTTATACGAAAATTATTAATACTTGTCCGAAAATTCAGTACTGATCTACAACATTGACTATTTTCCTATTGAGTATCTTCAGACACTGAACAGTAAAAGATGATCTGAAATAGCTCTACACAGTCACTGCCATTTGCAGTAATTACTGGGTGGTTTGCCCACAGTCTGTTGTGGTGGTAGAGTGATTTGAATTTCTAAAGTTTTAAACATTGTCAGGTTACAACTTTAACGCCAGCTACGTAGGATTTCCAAAGAAAAATACATGGAATACAAATATATTTTACTATAGAATAAATGTACCTAATCTAATCTAATAAGTAGGTAGGTTCATTGAATTTCTTTATATTTTAAACCCATCATTACAATGTTAATAAAATGTTTCTTTTAAGGAAAAGTTAGTCATCTTGTATTAAAAGCCAGAACTTTACAGGAATGGGACCATTTAACTTAAAATAAATTAACGAGTTACCCACAGTAACTTACTGGTAGTTTAGGTACCCAAAAATAATTGACATATAGGTATAATTTTCAGTACGATTTTAAATATAAATAATATTATATTATATTTTAAAATGCTAACACTATATTAAATAATATTTTTGATTTAAGACTGAAAATTTTGAGTGGTCTTAAAGTGTATTTAAGTGAATATAATAGAACAAAATTAAGATTTTTATTCAGAAATTTTAGTTAAGATTTCAAATCTTAAGAAGTATAAATGCAAGAAACTAACTCAGAATGAATGAGAAATAGTATACGTTACAAATAATTACAAAACATACAATAATAGCCCATGACAATTTCCGTTTTATATGGAAAATATAAGGAAATATGAAAAACCTACTGTTAATAAACATTAAGTAAATACACCAATTATGTGACTTCTTTTTTCGGTGGATTGAAATTAAAATCTTGAAAATACATTGAAAACTTTTCTACCTGACTTGAAATCTTTTAATCTAATGAAATGGAATGTAAATTGGAATCAAATTCGTTGCTGATAGCCATGAATATGAGGGTTGCCAGATCTACCTATTTATCGTGAACTTACGATCTGTGCATAATTTTTTGATTTCTGGAATTTTATTCAATTTAATGGACTTATGTGGCAAAAATAAAAAGTCTAAATTAAAAGTATAAGGTTAAAATGAATAAAATATTATTAGAAATAACTCTGATTTTTGTTGACAACCCATATTTGCAATGCAATGAAAGTTCGTGGGTTTTATTTCAATAGCATGACTATGTAGGATAACTTTAGAGAAGGGTCAAAACTTGATAGTTTTACATTTAATTTAGCTTGTCTTCATATTGGAGTTAATTCATCTTTACGATGTTCTGACCAAGCAATCTGGCGTCAGTGTTAAATTTTATTTTATTTTATTCAATGAATGTACTCATATTATCACTGGATTTTAGCTGTCCCCACTAGAGCTCGTCAGTAGCTACTAAACAAAACCAAAATAATGAAAATCGGTTGAGGGACAGTGGAGAAAATGGTTCTGAACTATTTGTCTTTGCCTATTTATGTATAGATATCAAATAATTTAAGGTTAAGAATGCAAAGAAAGATAAATTGGAAAATTTATGGTATGACATTTAGGTACAGAACCGTGTTTATGTTTTAGTCTTTAACATATTCATCAACTAGTTCAGTTAATTATCATTATTACCATTTTTGGAGCTCATTACTTCCTAGGGTCAGCTTTATATGGCGACTTTTCTAATATCTTACTTACAAGTTTTAGATATCATCGTACTTTTTGCATGGTATTTGATAATGGAAATGAGAATACTTTCTTTAATCTCGACCTCAATTCTTCTTATCTTCTGATCGACAACACCAAGTACATATACAAATTTTTCAGCGGGAAAAACAACGATTTTTAGGTTCATAGGATATTACCATTACCATGAACCCAGATGTGTTAGAGATACAAAGAGCTTCTCTGGAGAGTTCAGTAACGTTACTCCTATCAACTGAATAATTGCAGAACAATCCAAATGAGTGATCAAAGAAATCTTACATATGTAAACTCCGTGGGTTCAATTAATTATTTTGAAAAACTAATATTCTCTATCACTTTCTAGAAACTTTGATTTGCACGTAAAACATCAAAATATTTCCCACAGCTGATTCTAATATTATTTACATCGAAATCATAACAACAAAATAAGTTGAACGCACTAAAACTAAATCTTCTGAAATTAATGTCTCTTTATATAGTGTAATTTGTCGTTCTCGATGGTACTACAATTTTCTGCTTAGCGTCGATAATACTGTTTGGTGCCATTTCGAAAATTCCAGTTCTAACTTTTTATTAACCCAGCGATTGATGTCTCATCGGAATGAAACCAGGAACGACTGGATAAATTTTTATAAAACCCGATCAGAAACATCCTCTCCATGGTAGGGAGCTAGTCGATCTAAATGGATCACCTTCAACTTAGCCCTGGATCCGGTAGACGACGTTATTAAGCCTCTTGACCACCTCGTATGGACCATCCCAGGCGGGTGTAAGCTTTGGAGATTTACCATTGCTCCGTTGGGGGTTGTACAGTCAAACTTGTCCCTCTCTTGGAACCCGACTGAATTGACCTAGAGGTCGTATGGCGTATTCATCCGGTCACTGGTGGCCAACATCTGCGTTCGGGCTAATTCGATTCGTGTATTGCCAGGATGTTATGTCGGAGCTGGGCAATCGCAGCTCTTTTCCGAATAGGACCCTGGCTGGAGTCAGGCCTGTACTATTATGTACGGCTGAGCGATATGCCAATAGGAATAGGGAATATGCTTATCCCAATCACGTTATTGCTGACGACCTTGGATAGGTGTTGTTTCCAGGTCCTGTTGAATCTTTCAACTATTCCGTCTAACTGTGGGTGCAATGGTGTTGCTCTCGTTTCCCTGATCCCCAACATCGTGCAGATCTTCTCGATTTATTCGAGCTATTGATTTTATTGCTTTACATTTTATACTGTTCTATCGTTCATACAATTGTTTAAAACCCATTAACGTAATCTACAGTTTATTAATTCTCTATTTAATAATACCCTTTAACATTTTATTCTATAAACTTTATACTCCAATTCATTTATATCGATAAACATAGCACAAGCTTCACCAAATTCAGGTACCTCTGAAACAGAAAGATACCGGTTAACGGAAATATTTTCGGTTATACCCGAATTTGAAGGCGACCAAATTTCCTTGGGAACCTGTATAGATGCGTGTAATTGCGCATATAATATGTCGACCGCGGATCAAAAGTATCTATTAGTGATCCATATAAAGAACAAACCCAAAGGGAAAGCGGCGCAGTTAGTTAATTCAAGGAACCCCGGATCGTACCTTGTAATCATACAACTCTTGACATTACACTTTGGAGATTCTCGTGATTTTTCTTCCCTGATCCATGACCTACAATGTCTGAAACAACTTTTAAACGAGTGCGCAAATGCACTCCTACATTCATGCTGGGCTAAGTCCAGAACAAAAAGACGCCCAGACAACACTAGTGGATACAATGGTTATGAACACCCTTCTTACAAGATTAGAATCCCGTTTAGGTCAGGTTATACGTGCCAGTAATCCAAAAGATCTTCTAGAGGCACATTCCCGAATTAGAAGGGAACGTCAGCTATGTTATTTCGAGGATCAGAAAACAAACAATTCTGTTCCTCTCAAACCAATTTTCCACCTCAAAACCCGACACAACCACCTAAGTGTCTTCATTGTGGTTGATTAGGCCACATAGCTGCAAACTGCCGTTTGAAAACACAAAATAGTTCTCAAACATTTAATCAAAACTGTAGACCAAATCCTGTTGGGCCTAATCAACAAACAAGGCCAAATTTTTCTACAAACAATCTTCCCGTTCAACAAGGACAACAATTTTGCCCTTCAAACTTCCAGAGACCCCCTTTTAGGTCTCAAATGAACCTGAATTATTCTCGACCTTCTGTCATACAGAAAAATCTAAACAACCGTCCTGAAAGGACCCACCATTTCAACCAACATCAAAATAATGGTTACTCCCACTATCCAGACTACAATTACTATACCGAGGATAGCAACACTTACGACTACAAGGATGATGAAAATTATCCTATCGTTGAACAAACTCTCTAAAAAATCTCTACTATATTCTTGACGCTTCTTCTAAATTTAAACTACTTATTGATACCGGAGCTGGTATATCAATCTTCAAGGAAAACAGTCAAAAATTTCAGCCAAAGATTTCCCGAAAGGGTAACTATTCAAGGAATTACCCACGAAAAAATTCCCATCTTACAATCTATTTGACTCCCATTCGCTCAACGTAACCCACATAAAGTTTTTATATACGATTTGAACATTGAATTTGACGGCATACTAGGATTAGATTTTCTTGAACACTATGAATGCATAGTTGACTTAAAATCTAAACAGCTAATAACAAATTTTAAAAGCATTCCTTTACACAAAGTTCCCGATAACGATCAACCCTTGACTGACGTACCCGACACACCCAATGTTACGCCAAATATTACTTCACAAACACAAAACAAAATAACCATTGAGGCACGCACATAAAAGATCTTTAAACTTAAATGCGATCTTTTTAATATCGACGCCATCTTACCAACTCAAGAAATTGATAGAGTACGATTTCCAAACGCACTCATACACATTAAATCAAAAGGTGAATTTCTAACTTCTATCATCAATGCTAACGCGATGCCCAAAACAGTAAACTTTTCCGATTACAAACTGGAACCACTTGATAAAAACTCACCCGCTTCTGAATTTAAACACCGATGACTATCATGATTCCTAATACACAGACAGAAACTGGACTATTAGACAACAAATTAGAACTGAACATCTCAATGAAAAAGAACGCGAAGGTGACGTCTTGACTTTCACTAACGAGGTTAAACATTCGATTGATAGGAATAACGCAAAGCCCGTATTCACTAAATCATATAGATATCCTCAAGTTCATAAAGAGGAAGTGAAAACCCAAATTCGAAAAATGCTTGAACAAGGTATCATTAGGCACTCCTCATCTCCTTGGTCCTCCCCTGTATGGGTCGTCCCCAAAAAGCTCGATGCTTCTGGTAAACAAAAGTGGCGACTTATTATTCATTACAGGAAATTAAATGAATTGACTGTAGACGATAAATATCCTGTGCCAAATATCTGCGATCTTCTCGACCAACTTGGAAAGTGTCAATATTTTTCCACCAGTTGGAAATCCAAGAGGAAGATATTCCTAAGATTGGCTTTTCGGTCGAAAATGGTCATTATGAATTCGTTCGTATGGTTTAAAAAATGCACCTTCTACTTTTCAGAGGGTCATGGACAATATTCTTCTGGGTATACAGAATGAACGTTGTCTCGTCTACATGGATGATATCATCGTCTACTCTGCGACCATCCATGTACATATTTCCCGGTTGACAGAAGTTTTTAAACGACTTCGGAAGTCCAACCTAAAAAATTCAAAGGTTGAATGTATTCAGAACTTTCCGCAACCCCAAACTCCGAAAGACATCAAATCTTTTCTTGGTCTCGCTGGTTATTACAGACAATTCATACCAAATTTTGCGAAGAACTCTAAACCTCTGACTAAACTACTCCAAAAAGACGTCAAATTTATCTTTGACGCAGATTGCAAGTCTTCCTTAGATGAATTGAAACACGCCCATGTATCTGACCCAATCCTGATATATCTAAACTTTGAAGAACCCTTCCTGCTCACTACCGATGCTAGTGCTTTTGCTATTGGAGGGGTTCTTTCTCAAGGCCCTGTGGGAAAATATCTCCCTGTTGTATACGCTTCTCGTACCCTCTGTGCTGCAGAGACACGATATTCCACCATCGAACGAGAATTGTTGACATTCTCCAGCGTTCAACATCCCGAGTCAAACGGTTCTATTGAAAGATTTCACGCGTCCTTAGCAGAAATAATAAGGGCAAATACAGCGTTACATCCAGACGAACATCCATTTAACACCCTCCCTTATGCCATCATCTGTTATAATAACACGAGAAATAAAACCACTGGTTTCACGCCGTATGAACTCATATTTGGCCACACTTCTATGAGGCCTCCAGAAACCCTTTACAATCAGGAAAAGCTTATTTCGAAATACTTGAGAGACCTAAATAACAGAATGGACTATTATTACAGACTCGCCCGTGCTAAAACCGAACGACAGAAAGAAAAATCTAAAGTGCGATTTGACCAACACGTTTCCACTAAACAACCCGATAAAAAGTAGTCGACAAAGTCTACGTAAAAGAGTCCCTGATCAAAAACAAAGCTGAAAACTAATTCAGCGGCCTCTTCGAAATTACCGCAATACAAAAGAACTCTGCCACAGTCATAAATTTGCAAACAAACCAAATAACTAAAGTTAACTTTGACCGACTAAAACATTATTTTGAATAAATCCATTATTTTCAGATTCTGTGGACTGTTTTCAGTCGTAAACCTTCAACAGTATTCCATTACACCGGTTAACAATACTATAGGAGTTTTCTTCCATGAAGAAGACACCCTTAAAATTTCTAATGAGAAATGGACACTCCTTGTTTACAAAGATCTAAGCCCTTTCGAAACGCTATTTTAAATAACGACAATATACTGAACAGATTATTAGATACTATTAACGACAACAAAACTAACATTAAAATCTTCAAATCAAAAGTACAGACTCACGAAAGCCTCCTGAAACAAATATGAAAATCTGTTAACATCAAATATACAGAAATTTTCGCTGACACTGAGACTAAAAGTACCAACAGAAAGAAACGCGGACTCAATAACGGACTGGGACCAATTTGGAAATTTATTTCCGGTAACTTCGATGCAACAGACGAAGAATACTTTAGTGACCATATAAACAAAATTACTAAAGACCAACATCAAACTGAAAACTTAATAAAACGGCAATTATCTGTAACAACTTCGGTCACTAAGAGCCTACACTACACTACAGAAATTTCAGTCCGAAGAGAAAATATTTTCGGAAAATATTGAAGCAATTAGGAAGTCAATTGAGTTCATTACAGACGATCTTGCTTTTTATGAACTTCAAGCCAATGTCTTAGATTTGTGTGAAAGCTTAATGGAAAGTTACGTATACATTGAAGATACTCTCAACGTTGTATTAACTGCAGTCTCTTTCGCCCGTCTAAAAATTTTACATAGTTCAATATATATAAACCCAGTAGATTTTGTCGATTCCCTTCAGAAAATATCACTGTCATTTCATGAAAATAACTTACCACTTCCAACCTATAGTTCAAATGTTGCTCGATACATCGATCTAATAGAATTGGAAGCTTTTCAGATCAATACTAAAATTGTTTTTGTACTAAAAATTGCCTTAGTCAATCCTGAAACTTATACACTGTACCGCCTGTATCCTATCCCAGTTTTGGATGATCAAACAGGATTTCACCACATTCTTCCAACAAAATTAAAATATATCTCGAGAGATGACGATTCGCTATTGTACGCATCTATCGAAGACCTGAGTGACTGTAAGCCATTATCTAAAAAACATAAGATCTGTTCCAAAGTTATTTCACTCACCATAGACAAAGAAGCCCTTTGTGAGGGACAGCTTCTTAGACAACCAGCATCACTTCCACCAACTTGTAAACCTGTAATATTATATGCCGAAGAGTATAATATTCAAGAGATTGGCCCCAAACCTTTGGCTAATCTCGGTTTCCGGACAGTTCCCCATCAACATCAAGTGCAAAGGAGAAGATGTTGTTACCCAATCCATATCGACAAATTCCATATTGACCATTCGACCCAGTTGCAATGCCTTCATCGGTAACATCAGGGTCCATGCCAGAAGGACCACCAACAACTTTAACAACATCACACTTAGAGGTCACCCAGTCACCATCCCCTACAACTGTTGCGACAACCTGCCAACCATCAGTCAGCTTCCAAAGTTGAAACCCATGGAACTACAGGAACTAGATGCCAGAGACCTGAATATCGCTAACCAGCACACTTCCTGGTTCAGTACCATTACAATCACAATAACCGCGATTGTGGTTGCCCTTCTTTCCATCAGTATCATCAGACAGAAATTCCAGAAGCCCACAACGATCAGGCCTTCTACCGATCCAGCACCACCACCAGGATTATCAACCATCAAGCCCAGGGTAAAACTCCACAGCCTCCTTAGTCCTGTCGAGGATATTGATTTGCAGAACCTCCTTTAAAAGTCGATGCTGTAGCATTAACTTTTTATTATGGATGGGAGTTGTTCACACCTGACTTAGCATACACATGTCGTCTCCAGTTACCGCAGACGAACATTATGACATAGAAAATGAGTTCATCATTTTCTATGTAATTATGAATGTACAAAAAAGTCCTTGAAATAGGTTAATTGTTATATATGAAACTAACAATTTTGAATAAAACTATTCACCTACTCCTCGAACGTCCGAGGGGTAATAACTAACCGTAAAAAGATTTAAATAAAAAGGGGTAGCGTGTGATAGCGCGTTTAAAAGGGTTTTCAATTCTCTATTCAACAAAATAGAACTTTTTGAGTTTTGGACTTAGATACTAAAGAAAAAACCAATCTATTATATTTATACAAATAAATAGCCCTCGAGTAAAATAAATGTCACGATTTACTAGTCTATTAGTTACTTTTTGTAAAAGGTTAAACAGATTCTTAAGACGTATTTAAAATTTATTTTGGTTAGCTAGACGTCTTTAATAATTTTCAGTTATTAATCGTTTATTTGGGAATTTCAAAACAGTAAATAAATTTTTTAATGGGCCTTCCTGACACCAAAAGAATTTAAATATTCACATAAATGGGGGTGGTTGATAAAACAAGAAGCCATTCTAAGGTCTGCAGAATATTTAATGCGTAGTATTTTACGGTCACATTTAACAGTTTACGGTGAGTAGAAAAGAACAAAAATTTCGTCAATTGGGAACTGCCGAAATTTTCCTAAACATGTGATTTCAATTGATTCATGAACAGAAATTGGATATATGTTAAACGTCCAAGAAAACCCACAAGAACTTACAAAAGAAGTAGCTGGCGATAATGTTGAATATAAACCATCTCTATTGAAAATTTCGGAAAAAGAGAAATATCATCCACATAAAATTAAAATGGTTCAGGAACTATATGACGATGAACCTGATCGTACATTATAATTTTGTGAAATGGTTAGGAATAAATGCCAAGGGAATTCCATGTTTCTAAAGAATATTCTATTTACCGATGAGGTAGCATTTACCCTACATGGAAGGTAATACTGGAAGAGGGAAGGTTATATTTTTGTGCAAAATGATTTAATGCCTGAATTAAGACAACATTTTCCTGGGACTGTTAACCCCCAGACCTTAATAAGATGGAGCTACACCACATTATGCAGCAGCAGTACGAGCTATCTTAATCAAGTTTTTCCGCATCGATGCATCGGTAAACGAAATTGAACGGTGGGTGGCCCTTCAATTTTGTAGGGATCTTACTCCACTGGATCATTTTTTATGGGCTATTTAAAATCAAAATCAGATTAAGTAATAAGGCAAGAAATTAATCATATCAGGGCTGAGATGTTGCAAAACGTTATCGAACAATTTCAACACCGTACATTTCTTTGTCAACCGACTCAAGGGGGGGCAGTTTGAGCATATAACTAAGGCTATAATTATTGTAAATGTTGTTAATTACTTCAAACTTAATTTCTTTCTATGGCATCATTAAAAATTCTACAAATTAAACAATTAAAAAATGATTTTTCTTATTACCAACGCAACGTCCAAAAATCAAACGTTTTCATTTAAAATTCTTTCAGAGGTAATTGTTATCCCTATAGGGTTAAAGGGGCAGGTGACTAATTTTATTTAAAAAGTATAGTTTCATGTATAAAACTAATTTTTGATTCATATTCATAATTAGGTACATAATTAATTTATCAGTTGCTTTAGGACCTAATTAAATATAATATTAAGTGAATTTATCGAAGAAAAGTCGTACATATAAATCTTTTAAACAATTCAAATGTTAAAATACTTCTGGGGAGATTTAAATAGTATTTGTTACTTACTCTTTTTACTGGTTGCCAACAAGAAAAAATAGTATCTTTACTGGCTCAACTGGTTCTTTCTCACAGAATAACTATGAGGAACACTCTGTAAGGCGTAATTACGGCAATTATTCCAAACTGATCTGCTACATTTTAAACGAACTAATTCTAAATTTATCAGTTATATTCAATCTCAATGTATAGACGGAAATTTCAATTAAAGTCAACTAAAGTTGGATAAGATTTGAAATTATAACTTCGTGCTAATAAAAATCTGCGAAGCAATGTAAACTAATTATTGATATCAAAAATGAGTAAATTTTTGTTTACAAATGATTAGTGGAAACACAACATGTACCGTACTTCGAGTAACAAGGCAATAATTATTCATAATTTTGCCCATAAAGTGCAACACTAATCACTTTAATGCATCGCATATTTCCAAGAACGCGACACACGGTTGAAATGCTACAAGTGACCTAAGAAAGTCACATTATGTATGGGACATAATGCAAAACCTGAGTTTGTCTCTCAATTGACTTGACATAGCAATTTCCAATACTGAACTCCACTAGCAATTAACTAAGAATTTATACTGATATACGTGAAGGTTTTATTTTTTATATTTTTTATAGTGACATAAGACGACGAAAATAGAAACCGACTTTATTTTAAATCTGGTTATGGAAAAATTTTCTAGTTATAGGAAGATAATTATAATAATGTTATAAAGAACTTTATGTTATTTGCAGCAAAACTGTTAATATTCAAGAATACAATTTTACTGAGGCTTTATTTTTATGGTCTATTATTTTAATGAGGAAGGTGTGGGTGCACTAATAAACTCGACCCAACAAGATGTTTTCCCTACTAAATTTCTTATTGACTGATATAATTTGGTTACAAGGTTTAAGTATTAAATGTGTAAAAATAATTCTCAAAAACCTTATTGATAAGTGATAATAACGGATAACACAATGAAAAATGAATAAAATATACTGAAGAAAAATCACTAAGAAATGAAATGTAACAGTAGTAAGAAATAACAACAATAGGACAATAACGGATAATCAACAACATAGGCAGATTGCAAATAAAGCCTTTAAGATATTAAATTCAAGACTACTACGAAATTTTTCTTTATAAAAATTGCACCGGTGTAAAGGAGAGCAGACTGCCAAGACGGATTACCGTAAACTTAGATTTATGCTTACAGACATATATTTGTCTAATAACATCATTTCATTTGGTTAATGGATTTACAATTATAGAAACATTTTCCATTGATTTAAAATAAATTCTGAGTAATTTAAACTAGTGTAATCCTTACTGGAAACGTTGTTATTATAAGGTTTTTTGTGCTCTAATGAAAGCAAAGAGGCGGACAATTGTTAGTAGTTGCAGACAGTTAGTTGGAATAATGTCCAAATATCAAAATTTTCTTGGACCATTATAATCCAACAGTGATCGCATTTCTTAATATAATATACTTTCTAATGAAAACCGAAGAACAAATATCAGTCGCTATTTCCTTTTTTAATTATTTTCTGGTCTATGCTTATGGGTGTGTAGACCTTTGCTGACAGGATTCACTGTTCCAAATGATACTAGAACGTCAGTATAAATGTATCATTTGGAACACCGGACATCTCAGTTGTTTATTTTGGTTTTCGCATTAGTCAGAGTGAGAGAGAAAATTATACAAATGAAGTATATAGTCCGCACCGAACTGATCAGAAATATGCCGATACGATACTACCCATGATGCATGATACGACAGCGAAATTAACGAAACTGGGTTCGCCTGTCGTATGTGGTATTCAATTTTGAAGCTTTAAAGCTATTCAATGAAAAAAATTAGACAATTAATAAATATTTCATGTGAGTAGGGTTTAAATGAAAATAAAAGATTTTATTTTTTGAGTTATTTGGGAATAACTACCACTTAAACTTTGAAAGTCTGTATATTTCAAAAGTCCAAACGTTTCAAGATCTAAATCAGACCTCGTTTTCAATGGTATGAATACAAATTGAACAAAAAAAGATTTTAATTTCATAGCCATATGCACCTAGAATTCATGAGTTATATTTTTAAGGGGTTGAAGGAAATATTAACAAGTTATAGGTATGCATTCCTAGGTATAGGCATAATCAAACATTCATAACTATTGGTTCATCCACAATTTTAAGTTAACAACGATGGCGATGGTTAACCCTGTCAGATTACAATATAAATTAAGAACATGTTTTCTCTTCTGAACAATGAGTGAATTATTTCTGCATAAAATCTATTTTCAACCTTATCCAAGAGCGGCAGTCATTTGAAGTTGAACGATGGAAGCAAAAGCTTAGTGTCTGTAAATCTCAGGATAATTAATATAGTTGTGAATATTTTATTACGATTCGCATATTAATCCAAAAGTGTAGTTCTTGAATTTAATATAACTGCAAAGAAAACATATGAAGTCTAAGTTAATTTTTAATCCAAATAAACGTATTGTTAATTTATAATAATGCAAAAGTGCCTACTTAATATTCTGTTAATTATGGGCACATGATTTAAGTATGAAGGTTCTCGAGATTCTCGTGTGTATGGTTTAGTTGTCTTAGAAAAGATAGTTTGACGTTCCGATGAGATATTACTAATCGATGTCACTCACTCAGCGTAGTACAAAATGAGTAGTTACGTAGTTACTGCGGTGCGTCTCAGTTTTATGCTATCCGCCGGCGGGGGCGTGGTCTTGTTTGCTTCGGCCAATCAGACCTCTCGGTCTGTGAACGGGTTATCGGTCCGATGGTCATTGCGCTATTGTCTGGCCTGGGAGGTACATTGACGTTACTTGACCTTTTGTCTGAAGATTTGATTTTAATGTAACGGTCTGCTAGTGCGGTTCTCCAGGTCGGTGGGAGGCGTTGGGCATCCTCCCTTTTGTTAAGATTTGTTTTCCGTTTCTCTATTTCAATCGCTTCCCTAACGAGCCATGTGCTACAATTTTCACTTTTTGCCAATATCTTCATCTGGTCGACATCTATTTGATGGCCGGTATTTACATTGTCTTGTGACAATGTAGACGTCGTTGTGTTTTGCTTTACTGCGTTTCTGTGTTTCTCTTTACGGGCAATTGCTTTTTGTTAGTTTGGCCGACATACGCGAGGTTACAGTCTTTACACGGCATCTCATAGACGCCCTGATCTTCAAGGAGAATTTTCTCTTTGAGAGACGAGTTTATTATTTGATTCTTTCTATACTTTATAATTTTATTAATGTGAACCGGTATTAGAAAATTGTGCTCTCCGATTGCCATGTTGTTTACAGAGTGGCAAGCATTTTAAACTGTACCAATAAAAAATTTGATCATCCTCGAATTCTCGAATAATTAAATTCTAAAAGTTTGTATGGCTTTTCATGTTTCAGACATTTAATTAAAAAAATGAGGGGCACTTATTTGGGACTGAAAAATGGAAGTGAATACTTCTTACGAAATATGCTTCCCGTCTCTCCTTATCTCAATTTTTCTTTCTTTGGGTGATTCTGGGTAATAGATATAAATTTCAGGTAAATTAATTTTGGAATACATAATTTTCACATACAGTTGATATAAAAAAAAGTTACAAATATATCTTAATCAGTGTGCAATCTAACATATGTTTAATAAAGAAAGATTTTAGTTGCATTTTTTTCATTTAAGATATAACTTTGGATTTTTTTCTCTTTATGTTATCTGAAATTATGGCCCCATTATATTCACAATAATAACCAATAATAAGTATCATCTGATAAACAAACAAATGCTGCTCCTTGAAAATCATTGGTAAATATTTTTACATTTACTCTTAGTCCTTTTGCAACACTAGAAACCGACAAGTGATCTAATCTTCTTTTAATGTTACAATTATTCCTGCCAAACCCCCAACCTTATTAAGTTTTAAAATATAGGGTAATACTTGTTATACGAATTGGAATAGCATGGTTAAACGCATCAACGATATATATATATATATATATATATATATATATATATATATATATATATGTTTCAGGTGGTTTCCGGGAACTCATCCGCGTAGTTGACAACTGATCCCTGCCGGGATCGATGGTAAAATGACGACGTTTCGGCAGAGTCACATCTGCCCTCTTCAGGTCGCTTCGCATAATTCTCGTAGCCTTCTGCTTTCGCTTCTTGTTGAGTGCCAAATATAAGTAACATTAATGCTGCATTTTATTCACAGGATAGACTTTTTTCAAATTCATCCACTTCGTCGTGATATTTCGTGTGGACTAAGGTGAATGAACCTGTATAAGCAGTAAACGTGTAGGGATGAGGTACTTCGAGCCCTCTGCAGTTGCTTCATAAAACCATAGCTTTAGCATTGCGAAAGGATTGTCGTCGTTTTACCTCATTACTACACCTTGGTAAATAATTTCCTACATTAATTTCAGTTATCATTCAGAAGTCTTAATGTAAAATGTTTACCTTATAATATGAAGTTAGTTAGCCCACAAATTTACTGACAAGTAATGTTGCCCTTTTTTGAGGAGTTCGTTCGATATCTGACGTATGTCAAGTCTCTACTTTAATATATCACTATGAGAGAAGTGCAAAATTTGTGCAGGTATTTTATATTAATTATATGTTATATTTGTTTATTTACTATAATTTATTGTTTTTCTATAAAATAAGAGACCCTTAATATATTACCTGGTAGTGTGGTTGTCGGTCGGAACATGTCAAAACATGTTTTAAATGTGGAAATGTGAGCCTCCGTTAAGAAGCTTTCGTTTCAAATAGAGGTTTAGAATATAAAACTGAAAATACTTAGAGAGAAATGTGTTTCTTACAATTAGAGATCGAGGTAATTCTTAAAATTAAACTATTACAATAGAATCTCTCTAGTTTGCAACAAGAATAAATATACATGTTTCAATATAAATGGTCTCAATTATCAAATCGCAAGTCCAAGTTCTCCCCGTATTGTCACCAATTTATAGGTTTCATCGATGAATTGGAATCTGCCGTCTTCTGTGAGCGGTTTCAAAAAACGTACGAGAATCCGAAGGCGCTGCCCCAGCTGTTACGTCATGAAAGAGCAGTACAATTTTTAAAAATATATTTTATTTTAGACATGAAAATTAAATATTAAATTACAAAATTATTTAATTACTTGGTGACTTCAGACGGTCTAAGAAAGACGTTGGCAGGAAAATTACCTGGAAGTGACCAAGTTTACATTATTTATATGGTTTAAAGTTCTGACGTAAGCAGCACGGGCTTATTAGTTTCTTAGAAATTTGTTGGTTGTTTCTCACGGTTCGATATGAATTTTCCTAGAACTTCGCTCGTTATGTCTTTGAATTTTGTACTCGTGAAAAACATTTAGGATCAAATATAAAACAAATGAGGCTTGAATGTAACGAATACGAATATTTCATTAAAGATGTTTTTAACCCACTTCCAAAAAGGAGGAAGTTATCTATTCGGCCTAAATTTTTTCATGTATAGGACTTGATTTCTTCGTTGGCTGTGAACCGACTTCAATGATACTTTTTTGATTAATAGATTGTAAATCGGGGTTGGTGTCATTTAATTTGCGAAACGTATTCTACCCGTAAGCGGATGAAATTTCATACCGGCATGGTTTCATGTACATTAGCTGATTTCTCCAAAACTCCTTTCCGAATTACACTGTCATAGCCATGGGCGCACCGGAGGCGGGGGGGGGGAAAGGGGCAGCTCCCCGACCTGAAAATCTGCCATGAGCCAGTAAAGCTTCCCATAAAATTGTAGACTTGCCCCTCCCGCACCGAAAAATTTCTGCCTTTCTACGACAATTTTTTCCGATTTGCACCCCTCTAGGACAATTTTTGTTCTAATTTTGCCCCTCCCTAAACCAAAAACTGGGTACGCCCTTGCTCATAGAACTTCACAGTAAGTAGCACCTCCACAGGTATTAGGTACCTATAAGAAAAGTAATAAATAAAAACAATAAAGGGTGTTTATTACCCAGAAATTAACTTAATCTAGTATAGTTTCGGTGCCAAGCAATAATGTAATTTGATGAAGTAGCAAATATGCGCACAGTGCAGGATTTTACGTTTGCTTAGCACCGCCTTTGAAAATGTACTAGGACTAGATACGTAGATAATTAACTTGTACTCAATAAGCATATTTTATTGTTTGCATTTAGTACTTGGTCTATGGGTACAGGTATATGTGCTATATATTGTATAGTGTGAATTTGCTATATAATTCCCCATTGGAGATCTCCTCTGGAATCCGTTAATTTCATTTGTTTTGTTTGGCAAACAATGTTGAAAATGTAAAACAGATAAGGGAACATTTACATCAAGACTTTATGTGCGAATGCCGTTATCAAGACCACTGTAAACACAATGTGACTGTAGACGACTTTATTTGGAAACAAAGAGTAAAATGATTTAATTGCATATGTTTATTCATATTGTAATATATAAAAATATATCTTTTTCCAAGGTTGTTGACTTTCATCTACTGATTTATTAGCCAGAAATGAGTAAAATATATAGTCTAAAAATATCTCATGTCTCATTTACATCGACTTCCGATTTGAACTAATTGTATTTCGCTAAATTCTATAACCGAACTATCGATAATAAAAACCTCTTTCTATTCATCGAGGGTCTTTAAGGGGGAACAAATTTTCCGATAAAAAATGATAATTCTAAAATTTTCAATAGCATTCATAAACTATTGTTATAATTTTTTCTTGGGATCAATTACACATTTTTGTATCATTTTTATACGGCGAAAATAAATCACAACACTTCCGATTATCAACGATACCGAACAAATGATCACTGAGTTGCCATCCACTCAATCTTTTCCATCAGACAATCGCATTATATACTTGACTGATTATTTATCGTTATTGGCAAGATCAGTTTTTATTAATGAAGTGTTATAAGACTATCAATAATAAAAAGAAAAATAATTTTCAGAAAATTTTCTAATAATTACATAACTTACATTTATCATTAGCTATCTAATTATAAGTATGGTTCTCCTCCCATCTTTACCGGAAGTAGTGATATATATATATATATATATATATATATATATATATATATATATAGTGACAATGTATTTAAATATGTTGAAAATTTTCAGAAAACATTAAATATAAGCTGAATAAACTAATGTTTATATTTTTATGTTGGGTTCACAAGGCTCATCATTTCACAAAGCCTCGTGTCAAACAGAAAGGTGAGCAGAAGGCACACCACAAAATATAAACCAGAAACACGAAACATATACAAACATAGGACCTAAAAGATTAAAAATAAATTGAACCGGGGAAGTCGTTAAATGTATAATGGGGTGAAAAGTTTTTTATAACATAAAAAAAGTAGGCACGTGGGCTTCGGTTGTTTGTTTTCATTTACATTTGTTGAGGCAATTTCTGACTTAGAATTATTATTGTTAAGAAAATATGAAGAAGAATATGTAGTAATAATTTGGATAAAATATGATGGTGATGTTAATATTTCGTTTATCAAATAATCCAAAAGCTTTTACAAACAATAATTTCGCTGTCTAGAGTAATAATTAATGCATCAGATACTCGTTTACTTGAATTAACTATTATATATACGTAAAAACTAAGTAAGAGAGAGTAAGACGAAAGTATGTTGTTTCATAATCGCATTTCTAAGATGTCATAGAACAAAACTTTTAAAACAAATGGTAAATATAGAAAAAAAATTTTCTTGAGTAGGTAAAATGTAGTTTTCCAGGCTGTATTGATGTGATCTAGTGGAATTTCTGCCCAACGTTTCATCTGGTACTGCAGCATACACCTTCAGCGGCGCGGACCATAAGTTAAACCTCGTAGGATTGTCAAGAACTCAAGACTAAATTGACTGTCGAGCGGTCAGGTGGCGGTGGGGTACTTGTATTTCAAGTCGACTATGGGAGCGCGGCGAGCCCTGATTGGTCGGTGGGGGTCGAGTGGGTGAAATCGACAACATGTGCGAAACCTTTTTTATAGCGTGTGTTTATGACTATTCATTTCTTGTAAATTCCGTTAAGAAAAAACTCGAAATATATCTACGAATTCCCATTTCGATTTTGTGAGTCCGGTGATATTGTTATGTAAATGAGATTTCTTCCATATTAGCTGAAACCGTAGTCGGATGAAGTGGTTTTGGTATTTAAAACCAATGTTGTTAAGATCTATAAGTTCCACATTGCCCCATTCTTAAGAGATGAAAGATCAAAAGTTTACTTTACAGCTAATTTCTAAAACAGATGTTTACAATTATTTTCTAACAAAATGCATTACTTGAATTGTGTTTTAAGTTCTTCTTAAACTGAACCTAACTTGTTTTGTAAATGGCAACTCGTCACTGCTCAAGTGGGTATTGAGTTGTAAATCTGTAATTTGTGGGTTTCGAACAGTCTTTTAATGTCTATCTTTCCCTTAAAAATATTTTTTAAATCGAACTAAGAACTTACCATGGGCCCAAGTAAATGTTGGGTTTATCGTAGCTTAAATTTCATAATACGTTCGTCCAAAAAGAATCTAATTATCCTTTTCAAAATTTGTTTCTAGTAGTGCTTGTGCTACGTTTAGGTTCTGTCAGGAATTAGTCAGATAGCAAGCACTAAGCACGGAGGAATTTTGAACTTTGTAGCCTCGAGTAATTTTGTTGGGGACGCCAAAATCATTGAATACACAAAACGCAGGTTACTATAATCCTATCTAATATTTGATTTTAGGACATTTTTTTGAACATGTTAGAAATCATATGCATTGTTTATTAATAAGGCAATGATAAAACTGAAAAATAATTGTTCTTAGATGAATAAACACTGAAAAAAGGGGAAATCAAAATACTATCTAAAGGCATATAAAATGTCTTATGAATGAACTAATGTCTAATAATATAAATGAACCCATTTATAAAATTACATGTTCTACATCATTTTTCTAGGTGGGAAATATTTTCGGAAAACTAACGGCAAATTATAATTATTGTTAATTAACACATAAACAATTGGTTTTATATCACCCAACTTAATGTCATATACATACTGTTGTTGAATTTAATAATAAAAATAACATTTTTATCTCGATTACTATGTGCTGAAGTTATTAATTACAGTATTTCTAAAAAAGTATAATGAAATTTAAGTAATTTTTCATAAAAATTATTACAAATGACTTCAATAAATATTTTTTATTTAATAAAGGGGCCATTAATTTATAATGGTGTGTAGTACCACACTGCAAATTTAAATTAAATAAAATACTTTTAGGAAAAATATAACCGACTTCCACCTATAACTAAAAAGCTGATAATAATTATAACAAAATACAACTCTAGCAAATAAATAACACATTCAATGTTGTTAGGTACCTACCCAGAAAGTAAAAAATCTAAACATTAAAAGGTGCTCATTCTGTACAAATTAATTACCTACCATTGTATTATATTTTTGTAGTCGGTGCCAAGCAAATCTAAAATCCTGCATTGCGTACTTATCTACTACTTCATCAAACATAATTGTTGCTTGGCACCGACTTCAAAAATATACTACTACTTTCTGGGTAGGTACCTAACAACATTGAATGTGTTATTGATTTGAGTTGTACTTTGTTATAATTATTTTCAGCTTTTTAGTTATAGGTGGGAGTCGGTTATATATATATATATATATATATATATATATATATATATATATATATATATTTTAAATATTTTATTTTCAACTTTTTAGGTTTTTTGAACTTAGGTAGTTTTCATTTTGTATGTATAACCTTAATAGATAGGACCAGTTAAATTCGAAAGCCCCAACATTACACAATGATAAATTTTCATTAAAATTGACAGGTAAATGTTTACTAGCAAAATGTACTAGTACGCGTTGTCTTAATAAGCCCAAAATATATTTATGCCTTATGGACCACGCCATGTAACCTTTTTTCATCTTGTTTTGACAACACTGTATAACTATAAATAATTCCACTCCACCCTATGTACCAACCCATCCGGTACATACGACTGCCTACCGACAAGCATAAATTTGTTAGCTGCCTTCTGTAAATTATGGGACGGAGTAGAATCCATCCCATATTTACGGAGTCCAATCCGTCCTATATTTCAACTATGGTATATCACTCCTTGGGGGTTACCCTATAAATTATATCATTTTTAACATTTTATACTATCGCCCTGTGTAACATTAATTCCTCTCCAGACTTCATGCAACTTCTTATGGAATATGAAATAAATAATATAGCATATATTTCAACCATCCTGTATATGATTTGTTTATGTCCACATCATATTTTTTAATCACTCTATATAATTTTATTTCCACATTTTATCCAACATTTTTATACCACCAAACGTCCACTCCACCTTATATTCCAACCATCCTGTATATACGGCTGCCTATGGACCACTATCATTCTACTCCGTCCTATATTTCAATCATCTTATATATGCAACTCCTTCTATCACTTTACTTTTGATTTTGTTTGCTATAACTAAACACCCTGTGCATAATCGCACCAAATAGCAGTTTAGAGTTTGACATGTGTTGTCACTGAATTTTCTATTAGGCCGGGAGAATGTGACACCAAAAGCACCGTCTTCGCAAAATGGAAAAATTTTCATTTAAATAGGTATTTGCCTGATATACAAATAAAACGAGTTTGGTACTCATTGATTTAAGGAACC